>CM044305.1:23167488-23612488 GCA_024291935.2 Okapia johnstoni | reverse complement strand
TTTTTTCACAAAATTTTTTGTATAGTTGGCAAAAGAAAGGTAGTGGTGTTGAGGGTTTTGAACTTCACCCCACTACGACCGTTATCTTTTCAATAATGTTTTTTTTGTTTTTTTTTAATCTATTATTTTTTTTATTTTATCAGTTCTACAGGCTTTTTTTTTTTTCTAGTCAGCAATTATAACCTTAATGCAAAATTATTTTCCAGTTGAAAACAGAGTGAAGTTTACATTTTTTTTTATATTTTGGTGATAATTTAGAAGGCTACTAAATTTTTTTTTCAAAAAAAAAAAAAAAAACTTTTTTTTTTTATTTTCTGGATATTTTGCTATATCATCAAATTTACTTCAATTGTGATTTTTATCTTTTTTTGTTTTTGTGCTAGAAGCACATGATCTATCCTTTAAAATACTCCACATGCACTTCACAAGAACAAATATTCTGCTGCTTTTAGATGGAATGTTCATATATATCTGTTAGGTAAATCTGATCTAATGTGGGGGGGGTGGTCACTGTTTTCCTTGTTGACTTTCTATTCTGGATTGATCTATCCATTTTTTAAATAGGTAGTGTGGGGTGTTGCAGTCATTTTTTCACTTTATGTCTGTTAGTAACAGCTTTATATATTTTGGTGCTCCCATTATAGATGCCTATATATTAATAAATGTTATGTCTTCTTTATGGATTGTCCCCTTTACCATTATAGAATGACCTTCTTTGTTTCTTGTTACCCTTTTTTTGGCGTGGAGTCTATTTTATCTCATGGGTACAGCTACATTCTCTTTGTTTTGGCTGCCATTTGCTGTGTCATCTTCCATTCATTCACTTTGAGCCTATGTTGCTCTTTAGAGCTGAGATTAGTCTACTGGAGGCAATCTATAGTTGAGTCTTGGTTTTTAATCCATCCAGCCACTTGTGTCTTTTGATTGGTAAATTCAATCTATTTACATCTAGGATAATTATTGATATATGAGAATGTAGTACTGCCATTTCATCTTTTGTATTCTGGTTGCTTATATCTCCATTGTTTCTTTTTATTATACTTGTGTTTCCATCTGCCATTTTACTTTGCTGGTTGTCAATGATGCTTTTCTCAGCTTCCTCTTTTTTTATGTTTCATGTTTCTACTCTAGCTTCTGTGAGTGTGTGTGGTTATCATGAGGTTTGTATAAAGTATCTCATAGATAAAATGGTCTTTTTTTCTGCTGATAGTACTTCATTTGCCATACAGGTTCCACCCTTTTCCATTTACCCTTTTGTGTTTTTTTTCCCACAAATTATCCCTTTCTATGGTTTGAGTTCATTACCAAATTGAAATAGCTATAGTTATTTTAATGCCATTTTTCCCATTAATCTTTATGCTATAATTAAGTGTTTAGCCTCCTCTTCTGATACAGAGTTGTCATTTTCCGATTCTGTCTGGCTATTTATCACCTTACTGAAAGTTTTGTTAGCCTTTTTGTTTCAGGTATAAGAGCTCCTTTCAACATTTCTTGTAAGGCAGGTGTAGTGGTTATGAATTCCCACAGCTTTTGTTTGCCTGGGAAAACCTATATTTCTCCTCATATGTGAAGGATAACTTTATTGGATAGAATATCCTTGAGTGACCATTTGTAGATTTCAATTTTTTTTTGAGTATGTTATTATACTCTCTCCTGGCCTGTAGAGTTACTGTTGGGAAATCTGCTGTTAGCCTGATGAGGCACCTTTGTAAGATACTGTCTTTTTTTCCCCTGGTTGCCTTTAAAACTCTTTCTTTACCATTGGCATCTGACAATTTTCATATAATGTGTCTTGAGAAGGTCTTTCTGCATTGAGATAATTAGGCGTTCTATTAGCTTTGTGGACTTGTATTAATGTATCCAGTTCATTTTCCATATTTGGGAAGTTCTCAGCTATTATTTCTTTAAGTTCTCTATTCCCTTCTCCCTCTCTTCTCCTCCTTGGCTACCTATTATTCCTATGTTGCCTTTTCTAATGGAGATGAATACTTTGTGTGTAGTTTGTTCATTTTTTAAAAAAAATCTTAATTTGCTCTCCTCTTTCACCTGAAATTTTCTGGATTTCTTTCTTTAATTCTCTTTTCCACAGGGTCTGCTCTATTTCCAATGCTTTCTAATGCATCCTTCATCTCATTTACTGAGTTATTCTGTTCTAGAATTTCTGTTCGGTTCTTTATCAGAGCTTCAATCTTTTTGGTAAAATATTCTTTCTGTTCGTTACTTTTATCCATGAGCTCAGTGAATCACCTTTCTGAAATTTCTTGTAGTTTGCTGATACATAGATAACATTTTATTAAATGGGATTATGTTAACCATGTCATACATTTTGAATGACATATAACTGATAACATTTTATTTGCAAATAAATGAAGAAATAATCAGAAGTAAAATAATTATCAGTTTGTTAGTTACTCATCTAGGTGCTTTAGAATTTTTTTTAAAAATTAACATGAAACAACATTAAGAGGTCAGCTTCAGTATAATTATATTTTAAAATAAGTATTTTAATTTTAAGCCAGGCTGACTGCATTCCTGTGGGAAAAACAAGAAAATAAGCTTGTTGTCCCTCTTTTTGTTTCATTTTTTTATTAACTTCCTTTTCCAAGTTTATAACATTTACATTCTATTCTACAAATGATTTGGTCTTTCATTTCTAATTCTATGTTTATTTGTATTGAAAACTCTTCAATTCTTTTACCAAAATATTTAGTATTTGAGGTTTTTTTTTTGGTTACTGTTGTTTTATTTCATTTTGTTTTGGTTTTATCTTGATTGCCTGGACTTTATCATCTAGTAGTCTTACTACTCCCATAAAAGGGGGTGCTAAGATCTTTTAAGCTTTATTATCTTTCTTTATCCTTTAATCGTTGGCATTTATTGTTTCCTTACATTGTTCCAAATTATAAAGTATAAAATAAAATCACTCCCCAGAAACTTCTCTTCCAAACAGCTACAATTTCTTCATATATATGCATCATATCTTCACATTTTTCTGACATACGTATTTCCTTATCTTTTCCTCTAACATTAAATAATGATAAAACTACTTTTTCATTAATGTTTTTCTCCTTTAGCTTTCTACTTTTCCTGAAAAATGGATCAATTTGGAGTAGACATGTCATGAATATATTTTTTGCCTATATCTCACTTGTAAAATGGAGAAGGCAATGGCACCCCACTCCAGTACTCTTGCCTGGAAAATCGCATGGACAGAGGAGCCTGGTAGGCTGCAGTCCGTGGGGTCGCTGAGAGTGAACATGACTGAGCGACCTCAGTTTCACTTTTCACTTTCACGCATTGGAGAAGGAAATGGCAACCCACTCCAGTGGTCTTGCCTGGAGAATCCCAGGGACGGGGGAGCCTGGTGGGCTGCCGTCTATGGGGTCGCACAGAGTCGGACAAGACTAGAGCAACTTAGCAGCAGCAGCAGCACTTGTAAAATCGACATGGATATCACTTCAAAATATTCCTTTTCTGAAATACTGATATTTGTAATTTATTAATGTTTCCTTGAAGTGATCTTCTCTCCCATTTATTTTAATGCTTCTTTGTAGTATACAATAAATGGTAGATTTATTTTATTTCTTTTTCAAAGTTTTTTCTCTTAAGTTCCTAAAAGATGGAGTCTGAATTTATTTAACCATCATTATAAAGCCCTTAGCACAATGCATAATCAAAAAGGCTTTACTGCTTAGGTTAATGATAAAGTTGTGCTCTTATACAATTTTCAGAGCAAAAGAGGCTCTGGGAAGACACTGAGTTAGTCATTTTGTTCCAGAAGGATTGCAATATATCTAAACCAACTCCCCCAAAATGGTTATACACATTTAAAGTCTTCACAGAAAGCAAGTACACAGATTTTTCTGGGTAAATAGTCCATCTTAACATTTTCAAATCATGACAATTTATTTAAGTCTAATGTAAATTCCTGCTGGTTTAAGAGAATTTGCTATTGTTCTTGTCTTTTTTTTTTTTAGCTTGAGATGGC
This sequence comes from Okapia johnstoni, assembly GCA_024291935.2. Taxonomy (NCBI): domain Eukaryota; kingdom Metazoa; phylum Chordata; class Mammalia; order Artiodactyla; family Giraffidae; genus Okapia; species Okapia johnstoni. Next base: position 23,608,500 of record CM044305.1, on the reverse strand, counting down.
AAATTTTCTTCCTTACACAAGTTCTATTCATATATGCCATCAAAATTCTCCTTCCCTACACCTCTCCATGCAAAGAAGCCAACTCTGAGATGAGGAATTGTGTATAAGTGATTCATTAAAAAAATAATAATAAACACTTTCAGGGCAAACCAGTCAGTAAAGCAGAACAGGAAAGGGTTTTATCACTAGGGAAATTTCTAAAACTTCAGGGAAAATTCCCTGGCTTTAAGCTCTCCCACTTGGGAGTAGGTAAGGAGATAGGCTCCAGTAGCCTGAGAACAATCCTCGAAAAAGAACTGGATAATGAGCATGAAAGCACAGAAACTGGGGAAAGGACAGACTACAAAAATATTCAAAACAGATCTGAGAGGATCTGGGCAGAGATAAGCAAAATAATTGCTCTTAACCTTTGCAGATTTTTATGCATTCGCTATTTTTAATATACTCTTAATCTTCTCTTCCCCCTACTTGTGAACAGGAGAGATTAATCTTGTCATCTAGGGATTTTTGCTCATCTGAGAACTGAGAATAATACTATCTATTTAGTAATGTTCTCATAGGAATCAAGGAAGTTAATGTATGTAAAATATATATAGAACAATGCTTGTTACAAACATCCCTTTTTCCTGTGGAAACCACAAGTTCACTTTCTATATCTGTGAGTCTGTTTCCATCTTATATCTATCTATTCATTTATATTATTTCTTAGACTATACAAATAAGTGATATCATACAGTATATGTCTTTCTCTGACATATTTCACTTAGCATAATATTCTCTATGCCAACCCACGTTGCTGCAAATGACAGTATTGTATTCTTTTCTGATGCTGAGAAATATTCCACTGTATAAATTACACCACATTGTCTTAATCCAACTGTCAGTTTAAGGGCACTTCGATTGCTTCCACGCCTTGGCTATGTAAATACTGCCATGAATTTTGAGGAGCATGTACTTTCGAATTTGTGGTTTTGCTTTTTTTCTGGATATATACCCAGCAGTGGAATTGCTGGATCATATGGTGGTTCTACTTTTAGGTTTTTGAGGAACCTCCATACTGTTTTCCACAGTGTTTGCATCAATTTACATTCTCACTAACAGTGTAACAGATTCCCTTTTCTCCACATCCTTGCCAACACTTGTTATTTGTAGTCTTTTTCATGACAGCCATTCTGACAGGTATAAGGTGATACCTTGTTGTGTTAATTTTTATTTCTCTGATAATTGATGATGTTGAACATTTTTTCATGTGCCTACTAGCCATTTGTATGTCTTTTTGGAGAAATGTCTATACAGATCTTCTACCAATTTTCTGACTGGGTTGGTTTCTTTTCTGATAGAGTTGTACAAACTATTTATATATTTTGGAGAGCAATTCCATGTTGGTCACATCATTTGCAAACATTTCCATACTTTCCGTAGGCTTTTTTTCCATTTTGTCAATAGTTTCCTTTGCTGTGCAAAAGCTTTTAGGGTTAATTAGGTTACATTTGTTTATTTTGCTTTGTTTCCTTTGCCTCAGGAGCTGAATCCAGAGAAGTATTGCTATAATTTGTGTTGATGAGTGTTCTACATATGTTTTATTCTAGGAATTTTATGGTTTCTGGTCTCATATTTAAGTGTTTAACCCATTCTGAGTTTATCTTTGCCTATGGTGTGAGAAAATGTTCTGATTTCATTCTTTCACGTGGAGCTGTCCAGTTTTCCCAGCATCATTTATTAAACAGACTATCTTTTCTTCATTACATATTCTTGCCTCCTTTGTCGTAGATTAACTGACCATAAGTGGGTGACTTTATTTCTGGGTCCTCTATTTTGTTCCATTGACCTATATACCTAGCATCATGCTGTTTTAATGACTGTAGCTTTGAAATATAATATCGGCTGGGAGGATTCTTTTTCCAGCTTCTTTTTTTCCTCAAAATTGCTTTGGCATTTTGGGGACTTTAGTAGTTCCATATGAATTTTAAGATTATTTGTTCTAGTTTTATGAAAAATTTCATGGGTATTTTCTCCACTACCATATAATGGAGAAATTCTACTCCTAGGTATATACCTAGGAGGAAATGGTAATAGGTATCCATATAAAAACTGTACACAAACTTCCATAGCAGCATTATTTATAATAGTAAAAATGTAAAAACAACTCAAATACCTATCAACTGATGAACACATCAATGAATTGTGATACATGCATGCAATGGGATATTATTTGGAAATGAAATAAAATACTGACACGTGCTACAAATTAATGTATGACTATTAAAAACATTGTGCTAAGAAGCCAGTCAGAAAAGATCACATATTGTATGATTCTATTTATGTGAAATGTCCAAAATAGGCAAATATACAGAGACAGAAAATAGATTAGTGTTTGCTTTGGGCTGGAAGGAGAGAGAAATGGGTAATGACCGCTAATGGGTGCAGGGTTTTTATTCTAAAATTAGGTTGTGCGATCTTTGCGAAACACTGAATATACTAAAAAGGATTGAATTGTGTACTTTAAGTGAGTAAAAGTTATGCTGTGTGAATCAGGGAAGCCTGGAGTGCTGCAGTCCATGGGGTCGCAGAGTCGGACACAACTGAGCAACTGAACTGTACTGATCTTTGTGAAACACTGTGAATATACTGAAAAAAGATTGAATTGTGTGTGTTAAGTGGGTAAAAGGTGTGCTGTGTGAATTGTATTTCAGTAGAACACTTTAGAAAAATACATATTAGAAAGTATTAAAAGACACATTCTAACAAGTTCTTCCAGGTTTTGATTAGGCTGCTATTTATCTCGGCAACCCACTTCAGTATTCTTGCCTGGAGAATCCCATGGACAGAGAAGCCTGGCGGGCTACAGTCCATAGGGTCACAAAGAGTTGGACACATCTGAAGCGACTTAGCATGCACACAAGAAATCTTTGGGCAAATCAGAATGTCCTGCAGTGTGGCTTTCTTTGGAGGGAATTGTTAGTATGCTGTGATTCTGCAAGACAGAAAATCCATTCTTTCTTTGCCCACCCCTTCCAACGGTGTAAGGAAGAGGTGTGCTTCACTTCACTACAAGCTTAGTGAGAGAACCCCCATAAGAGAAAACTTTGATTTGGAGAGCTTAAAATATATCCTATGGAGACTGATGACTGTAGGGACTAACATCTAACTCACTCTTAAAAACTCAAAGCAAGTGTCTGAGGCTGGAGTTTTACTAGTTGATGTCTGAGGAAATAGTTCCAGCTTTTTGGGACAAGGATTCACAGATTTATTGTGGGGCCACTGTCAAACTTGGGGAAGGATGCTGAGTTCATTTCAAGAGAGACTCCACCCAAGATGACTGTCTGGAGGGTATAGAGATCCCAACTGAGAAACAGAACGAGACACCAAGGGACAGAAGATTTAATTGTTTGTGATGCAGACACTATACATATAAATTAATCTTTAAGTGAGAGATACCTAGAATTCAGGGTAAGTGAGTTTCTGAAGAAGCATAAAAACAATCTAATGACAGTAGGAAGAAGAATCAGAATTTGGAATCTGCTGCCTCAGGGGACACCAGAGCCAAAATAATTCTACCAGTCAAAGAAGAGGTTTCTTCATCCTTTCTTCTCTCCTCTCCTTCCAGCATCAGCACCTTTACCCTATCTACCTGCTCAAGCCTTGAAAGACTCAGCACCATTCAGGTCATGCTCAGCCCAAAAGGTAGGCTTTCAGGCATAAAGAAGTCCTGAATAGGAAGGGAAATTGTTTAGAGTGGGGGAGATATGGGGATTTGATTATTGATGGAGCTAGATTATAACTATCTGCTTGCTATGGGTTGAAATATATTCCCCCAACAATGATACGTCGAAGTCCTCCACAACCTCAGAGTGTGATCTGACTTGGAAATAGGGTTTTTTGAGATATAATTAAGTTGAGATGAGGTCATAATGGAGTGGGTGAGCCCCTAACTCAATACGACCAGTACACATATAAAACAATGGCCTTGTGAAGCTACAGAAGCACAGAGAGAACACTATATGAAGATGAAAGTAGACATTATAGCGAAGTAGTTATAAGAAGTTAGGAAGAAGCAAGGAAGGATCATCTTCTAGAGACTTTAGAGAAAGCAAAGCTCTGTCAACAACTTGATCTTGAAAGTCTAGCTTCCAGAACTATGAAAGAACAAAAATTCTACTCTTGCAAGCCACCTATCTTGTGGTACGTCATCATGGCAGCCTTAGGAAACTAATATACTCTGAGACTGTTAAACTATAGCATTGTCCTGAGGTTTCATTCATGGGTGGGGAAAGGATAACACATGACCACAGTTTTCAAGGTGCAGTGTAAGAAAGAATAGATGGTTTTCTATACCCAGTCCAATCTAGCTCATGCAGTTAACCAGTTAAACTATGACTATTCCATAAATACATCCAAAGCATAATACACATGGCTAGTCCAGTCCTCTGGAGAAGGCAATGGCACTCCACTCCAGTACTCTTGCCTGGGAAATCCCATGGATGGAGGAGCCTGGTAGGCTGCAGTCCATGGGGTCGCTGAGAGTCGGACACGACTGAGTGACTTCACTTTCACTTTTCACTTTCATGCATTGGAGAAGGAAATGGCAATCTACTCCAGTGTTCTTGCCTGGAGAATCCCAGGGATGGGGAAGCCTGGTGGGCTGCCGTCTATGGGGTCGCACAGAGTCAGACACAACTGAAGCGACTTAGCAGCAGCAGCAGCAGCAGTCCAGTCCTCATAATGTTTATTTTTCTTCCCTTTATGTGTCACTCACAACTTACATTTTTGATGGTGTTTGAGCTTCATTATTTGCTTCCAATCTCTCTGAATTTCCTTTGTATTTTTTTTCAATGTCACTTTCCTAAGGGAGAAGGCAATGGCACCCTACTCCAGTACTCTTGCCTGGAAAATCCCATGGATGGAGGAGCCTGGTAGGCTGCAGTCCATAGGATCGCTACGAGTCAGATAAGACTGAGTGACTTCACTTTCACTTTTCACTTTCATGCACTGGAGAAGGAAATGGCAACCCACTCCAGTATTCTTGCCTGGAGAATCCCAAGGACAGGGGATCCTGGTGGGCTGTCGTCTATGGGGTCGCACAGAGTCGGACATGACTGAAGTGACTTAGCAGCAGCAGCAGCAGCAGCACTTTCCTAAGTAACTGATTGCCATTTTCAGGAATAGATGGCAAATAGGAGTCCCTATAGTCGTGAGTCTTCAATGGTTATAAAAATTTCACATTTGTTGAAGCCAAGGTACACATTAATCTAACAGGTTGGGGTGCATCTTATAGTTCAAGATAAGAACAATTATCTCTCTAATAGACTGACTAAAAATGAGAAGTAATAACAACTGTATGGGATACAAATAAAATAATTAAAATTAACAGTCAGTAGTCATTTTCTGATTTCTCTTGTGGATCAGCTGGTAAAGAATTCTCCTGCATTGTGGGAGACCTGGGTTTGATCCCTGGGTTGGGAAGATTCTCTGGAGAAGGGAAAGGCTACCCACTCCAGTATTCTGGCCTGAAGAATTCCATGGACTGTATAGTCCATGGGGTCGCAAAAGAGTTGGACACAACTGAGTGACTTTCAGTGTCATACTTGCAATCATTTTCTAGGACCAAGCTTTCAAAAGCAAGATTTTGCTACACTTAAAGAAATTCTATGATGATTTACTATTATTGTCCCTATTTTACAGATGAGGAAACCAAAGTTTTGAACAAATAATTTATCCAAGGTTGTTGAGCTAGTAAATGGAAGAGATGATTATTTACTTCTGATCTGTCAGACCCTGGAAACAGAGTTAAGGTAAAGACCTCATCATGATTATGGCTGCAGTGACTCTGAGTGCTGGCTGAAATCACAGGGGGACTGATTCAGCAGCTTTCTACTTCATCAGAGGCACTCACCAGTAACCCCTTGGTGTGCATCATTTTTCACACATGCAGTCTTTTCTCCCAAACATCAGCTCTTGTAACTGGTTGCTTAGGGGAATCTGGTGGAGCACTGGGGAAGTCTGAAAGTGCCAAGAATTAATTCACATGCTCCAGAAGCTTTCAATCAATGTCTGAGAGTCAGGGTATAGATAATTCATCCCCCTCCCTCCTTGGGTAGGATAACTCTCAGGTGTGTATTACATTGTTGTCCAGAGTTTCCCAAAGGGATTAAGCTCAAGTCCCCCTAGTGGTAACTTGGTCAATAACACACCCTCTATTAGATGCCTTCCCTTCCCTATCTTGGGACTTCAAAGGTGGCTCAGTAGTAAAGAATCCGCCTGCAATGCAGGAGATGTGGGTTCAGTCCATGGGTTCGGAAGATCCCCTGGAGAAGGAAACAACAATCCACTCCAGTATTCTTTCCTGGGAACTTCCATGGATAGAGGAGCCTGGTGGACTTCAGTCTATGGGGTCGCAAAGAGTTGGACATGACTTAGCAACTGAACAACAATAACAAAACCCTCTCTATCTCATCTGCCCATATCTACTAATTTTCTAGTATCCCTTCCCAAATAAACTACTTGTTCTTGAATCTTTGTCCCAGGATCTAGGGTCTTTTTATGGGGGGACCAAATTCAAAACAATCAATTAATCCAGCGACACTAAATTAGAAGAAATTCTGGTCACCACTTAGCCTACACAATCTACAGATTCAATGCAATCCTTATCAAAATATTAATGGCCTTTCTCACAAACAATTTTAGAATTTATATGTAAACACAAAAGACCCCCAAAGCCAAAATAATCTTGAAAACAAAGAACAGAGCTGGAGACATCACAATCTCTGACTTCAGATAACACTACAAAGCTACAGTTATTGAAACAGCAAGATACTGGTACAAAAACAGACATATTGAACGATAGAACAGGATAGAAGGTGCAGAAAGAAAACTATACACTTACGGTCAGTTAATTTATGACAAAAGAGGAAAGAATATATAATGGAGAAAAGACAGTCTCTTCAATAAGTGGTGCTGGGAAAACTGGACAGCTACATGAAACAATGGAATTAGAACGTTTTCTCATACCATACACAGAAGTAAACTCAAAATGGATCAAAGACCTAAATGTAAGACCATAAAACTTCTAGAAGAGAACATAGGCAGAACACTCTTTGACAAAAATTGCAGCAATATTTTTTTTGGATCTGTCTCCTAAGACAAAGGAAACAAATGCAAAAATAAACAAATGAGATCTAATTAAACTTAAAAGCTTTTTAACAGCAAAGGAAGCCATTGATAAAACAAAAGGACAATCTGTTGAAGTGGAGAAACTATTTGCATATGATATGAGTGATAGGGGGTTACTATTCAAAATATAAAAACAGCACATACAACTCAACATCAATAAACAACTGACCCAATCAAAAAAATGGGCAGAAGACCTAAACAGACATTTTTCCAAGGAAGATGGACAACAGGCACATGAAAAGATGCTCAACATCACTAATCATCAGAGAAAAGCAAAATAAAAATCACACAATGAGATACCACCTCACACCTCTCAGAATGGCCATGATCAAAAAGACCACAGATAACAAATGTTGGCAAGAATGTGGAGAAAAGGGAACTCTGGTACACTGTTGGTCAGAATGCAGATGTAACAGCTAGTATGGAAAACAGTATGGAGGTTCCTCAAAAACTAAAAATAGAACCACCATATGATCCAGCAATTCCACTCATAGGTATACATTCAGAAAAACTGAAAACAGCAATTAGAAGAGATACATGCACCCTGATGTTCATAGCAGCATTATTTACAACAATTAAGAGGTGGAAGCGATTCAACTGTTCATCAACAGATGAACTGATAAAGAAGATGTGATACACACACACACACACACATACACACACACACACACGTGTGTGTGATCTCTCTCTCTCAACTACTCAGCCATAAAAAAAGAATAAAATTTTGCCATCTGCAAAAACATGGGTGGATCTGGAGGTTACTAGCCTTAGTGAAATAAGTCAGAGAAAGACAAATAATGTATGTTATCACTCATATGTGGAGCCTAAGAAATAAAGCAAATGAATATAACAAAATGGAAACAGATACAGAAAACAAACTAGTGGTTAGCAACGGGTACAGGGAAGGGAGAGGGACAAAATAGGGGTAGAAAGTTAAGAGGTACAAACTAGGTAAAAAATAAATAAGCTACAAGGATATATACCACACAGGGAATATGTGCATAAGGCAATGTCCAGTTTATTCTCATTTTCTTTCCTTTTTTACACAAAAGCAGCATATAAGAGAAACTTTCTTTCCCTTAGAAATTACTGATATGAGTCAATCAATATATCCTCATTATTTTATATCTGCCTACAGCTTTATTGTGTGCCTGCACTATAATTTATTCAACTAATATCCTGTGTTTGGCTATTTAGGGAGATTCCAATATTTCGCAGTTTAAAGTAATGCTGCAATGAAGAACTCTGTGCATATGTATGTTTGTTTTGTAGGTATATCTTCAGGTTAATTCCTAGAAATGAGATTGCTAGGTCAAAGTGTAATCACACATCTACTTTTATGAGAAATTGCTAACTTCCCTTCTTTTTGTTGTGAACAATTTTGCAATTCTAACAACAATATAGGAGAGTGCTTCCTGAACGGAGTATACTGTCAAGCTTTCAAATTTTTGCAAATCTGATGGCTGAGAACAATACCTCGTTACAGTTTTTACTTGCATTTTTCTTACTGTTACTGAAAGCAATCATTTTCATATGATCATTTTGGGGCTTCCCTGGTGGCTTAGCTGGTAAAGTATCCGCCTGCAATGCGGGAGACCTGGGTTCGATCCCTGGGTTGGGAAGATCCCCTGGAGAAGGGAAAGGCTACTCACTCCAGCATTCTGGCCTGGAGAATTCCATGGACTGTATAGTCCATGGGGTAGCAAAGAGTCGGACACAAATGAGCGACTTTCATGTCAAGGATCATTTTAATAGTTTTGGTAAATTGTTAATGTTTTAAGCATTTTAATAGGACTTTTGCTTCCAACTTAAGATGTAAAAGTTCTTTACATATTAGGAATACTAAACCTATGTGATATATATTAAACAATTTTTCCCCAATTTTCATTTGTCTTTTGATTTTTCCTTGTGAAAGTTTTCTATCATGTATAGTCAAAAATGTATTAATGTTTAAATTTGTGGCATCTGAATTTAAGTCAAAATTAGAATGTCTTTCCCTACACTCAGGATATAAAGGAATTCTCCAACATTTTCTTCTAGTACTTATATAAATTTATTTTATACATTTCGCTTTCTGATTTATTTAGTGTTTATTCTTATGCATGGATTGAGAAAGAAATCTAATTACTTCTTTTTATGAACACTATTTACTATTAAATTCACCCTTGTCTCAGTGATTTGAGATGCTAACTTTATTATATGTTACAATTCCATATGTATTTGGGTCTATTTTTGGACTTTTGATTTTGTTCCGTTGCTCTGTCTATTCATGTGCCATTAAATTTAATTACTGAGGCATTGTAGCATGTTCTAATACCTTGCAGGGCGAGTCCCTCTCATAGCTTTTCCTCTTTAGTGCTCTCCCAGCTATTTCTTGCACCTATTTTTTCATATAAACCTTAGTTTGAATTTGTGTGGCTCATAGAACAGAGTATTGTTATTTTTATTGAGATCACACTAAATCTATAAAATAATTTAGGGAGAAACATGTTAATGATGTTGAGATATCCTATCAAAGAACAAGGGATGGTCTTTTTGTTAAAGTCTACTTTTTAGTCTTTCAGAAGGAATCCATAGTTTCCTATAGTTATCACACATTTATGTTAAGTTTATTTCTATTTTATCTTTTTTGTTGCTTTTATAATATGGTTTTATAATTCAGTTCAGTCTAAAAATTTTTTAAACTCTTCTTAGTTATTATTTTTTGCATATAGTGAGTATCAATTTTTACTTGTCAATTTTACATATTGCCAACTTGTTGAAAACTTTTATTGATTGAGTTAGGAACACTATTTATTCTCTATAATTTTCCAGCTATACTATTACGCCACCTGCAAGTTGGAGGTTTACTTCTTCTTTTCTAAATCATATGCGTCTAATTGATTTATCTCTTTGGCATCTGTGGAGTAAATGCACATTTTTTCTCGGACCTATTACTATGGTGAGTTATATTAATAGGTTTTCCAACATTAAAACATTCTTGCAACTCTACTTGGTCATACTGGATTATTTTAAAAATGTGATATTGGAGTCTATTCAATTATATTTTATTTTGAATTATCTCTAGATATATTTTAAATCCTCAATGATATGACAAAGACATGCTGATGGAAAGTTCACTGAACTCTTAATTGCAAACAATAAGGCATATATATAAACAAATTCAACTTTTTCCCCCCTTGTCACTGGTCTCATTTATATCACTTTTTCTTTCACCTCACTGTGTGAAGATTATTTAATATTTATTTTTAAATTTATTTTTAAAATTAATTTTTACTGGAGTTGTTTCTTTACAATGTTGTATTAGTTTCTGCTGTGCAGCAAAGTGAATCAGCTATATGATACATCTATTCCCTCTGTTTTGGGATTCCCTTTCAATTTAGGTTACCCCGGACCACTGAGTAGAGTTCCCTGTGCAATACTGTACATTCTCATTAGTTATCTTGTTTTAGTATTTCTCTTATTTGTTAGATTTCTTTACATGCAGCACTTACACGCTTTATAAAGGGACACTCTCAACTCGCTTCCCTGCTCAAATTGCAGACTTCCACCATCTGGCACATGAAAGTGTGCCATCCCTGCTGATCCTTGGCAGTGAAATAATTGACCAACCTCAGCTAAGGTGTCAGGGCTTTCGGTCAGGACTAACACTGAAACAAGCCACCAGCCAACTGTCCTGCAAGGCAAAAAGTTGATCTATCTGCTCGAATGAGCTGCCATGTTCTTACAATAAGTTTTAAAGTTTAGGGACATCACAATCTGTGTCATGGCACTCTGCCTCTAGTTCTGATGACTTTCTGAACAGGATCTGCATTCCCTAGAACCTCTGGGGATTTATGATGAAAGCCGCCTACCTCTCACCTTCTTTGGAAATAAAAAGTAGTGATGGCATTTGTAATTATTGATTTTTTAAATCTTATAGCTCAGCCTTCTCAATAGTCTCAGTGGTTGAAAGTCTTCACTCTTCTAAGAACTGATTTGAACTTCAGAAACAGAATTCGTTGAGAATCAGATTCAATAAGAGATTAAGTGGTATGTTGTGTAATATAATTTTTGGCCAGATATGAGGTTTTAATTATAAAGAAATGAATCTTTATTTTCTGGTTCATAAACTAGCCAGTGAAAGCAATTTTAAAAGGGGAAATTGTATTGTATTTGGGCTAATGAATCACTGAAATCAAGAAGTGTGCCTTCTTTGAGATGACCCTAATGATTTAGATGCATATGTCCTACTTGCTTTGTTTATTTAAAAAAATCTAAAGGTGATTATGTCATTTGTCAATTTATAATAGTGGCTAAAGGTGAAACACTGCTGCTATGATTTCTCTCAGAGCTTTCTGTTTCTACATTTAAAACAGAAGCTTTGTAAATGTACACAAAGCCAGCTACAATGACAATGATAGTCTTCATAGAAAATACACAAACTGAAAAGCAGAAATCTGCTTTTAATGACCACTTTAAAATCTATATTAACATATTCTCATCCAGTATGAAACAGTTTCTATACAGTGCTCTAGTGTAATGAATCCAAGATTAATGTCGTGCTTCTGATGAAATTAAATAGGATAAGACTTTCAATACATATTTTTGAAATCTGAAGACACTATAGCAATCAATAGTGTGTGAAATTCGGTTTGCTCATGTACTCTTCTTTTCATTTTTCTTTTACAACCTGTACAAAAATGACAGTTAATTAACAACTGAGTCCAAGAAAAGTATTTCTAGTGATAATAAACAAAAGCTCTTGTCAAAGTATAGAAAATTTACTATGGCCAGAATAAAGTGAACTTTAGAAACAGATCACAGAAAACTTGTGATTAAAATACTTAAGCTGACATGAAGATGTATGTATCACTGCAATTATATATAATTTATATCAAAGATAAAAATCCATTGTACATATGTCTCTAGAAATTTAATAAATCAGTTCAGTTCAGTCACTCAGTCACATCCGACTCTTTGTGACCCCATGATCCGCAGCACGCTAGGCCTGCCTGTCCATCACCAACTCCTGGAGTCTACCCAAACTCATGCCCATTGAGTCGGTGATGCCATCCAACCATCTCATTCTCTGTCGTCCCCTTTTCCTCCTGCCCCTCAATCTTTCCCAGCATCAGGGTCTTTTCAAATGAGTCAGCTTTTTGCATAAATATGCGTCTAATAAATATACAGATACATACTGCTGTTTAGTTAAGTCATGCCTGACTCTTTGTGACTACAGCCTGTCAGGCTCCTCTGTCCACAGGATTCCCTAGGCAAGAATACTGGAATGGGTTGTCATTTCCTTCTTCCAGATTCAGGTATTGAATTTGCATCTCCTGCATTGCAGGTGGAATCTTTACCTCGGAGCCACCTGGCAAGCCCACAGACACATATATATATACTTAAATACAAACATACATACATATACACACATACAAATACACAAAGAGATATATCTTTTGTTATGTAATGAAGAGGGCTTGTAAAATAATGATTTTTTAATCTATTGCATGGTTTGCTTAGCTTACGTAAGTGTGACTTGGGAAATTTTTTAAGAATATTCGACTTGTGGACACAGGGTGGGAAGGAGAGGATGGGATGAACTGGGAAGAGAAGCACTGACATATATACACTACTGTGTATAAGATAGCTAGTAGGGACCTGCTATATAGCACAGGGAGCTCAGCTCAGTAGTTCTATCGTGACCTAAATAGGTGGCATTGCAGGGGTTGGGAGGGAGGCTCAAGAGGGAGGCATATATGTATACATATAGTTGAGTCACTTTGCTGTACAGCAGAAACTAACACAACATAGTAAAGCAATTATACTCTAATTAAAAAAATAATACACATAAGAGCAGATACAAGTATGCAAAAATTAAACTTACATGAGAGAAAAATATATTTACAGCATTGTCCTGAAATGTACATTTGGAAACATTCAGGAAACAACACATTTTAATGGCACTTCATCATCAAAATAGATTATAAGGTATTATTGTTAATGTGTCTTTGTTCTCTTAGATTTGCAGACTCATCTTTGTTTTCAACTAGATAAGAGACATAAATAAAAGACAATATTCCTGGGTGAAATAGTATGTGAACAAATGCTGAAAGAAACGGAGACATGTTAGGGAGTATTTTACTCCCACAGGTAGATTTGAAATACAATTATACCAAATAAATAAAGATAGTTCAAGAAGAAATATACCCCCCCTATTCTTTATACAATGCACAGTTGGGAGAAAAACGGAGAAGCAGTCAGAGAGTAAATCAGCTTAAAACTGTCAAAGGAAAACAAGTAGAATGTTAGAAATACATGTAACTTAACTAATGGTTGAGAAAAATACATTCAGGTCCAGTCTAAAGATAAAAGTGTTGGTCACATAAAACTTAGCCTCAAACATGATGTATTCTGTTGCACTTTAATCTTTCTCAAGATTATCTTTCTTTATTATCTAACACATAGGAGACAGTGTCACCTTAAAAGTGGTATGATCCACGAAAGCTACATTTAATGTCTTTATAAAAAGACATAACTATAGATGGTCTAATATTCTCAGTAATAATAAGTTGTTTTATTTATCATTTTACTATTTAGAAATTAATTTCATTTTCAAAGTTAGCCTGAATGACTTAAATTTTGAAAACATTAATCAAATTCAAATGCTTTTGCCTCAGAGTTGTTTATACATTCTCATATTTTTTCATATAAAATGAAATCCTCCAGAAAGTGGATAGTGTTCTTGGAACTAGAACAAATATGGGAAGATATTTTCTTTGTTAGATTTAACACTGAGAGACAGATTCAATAGTGAAACAAAGTTTGAAAAAAAATTAAAAAAATCATATGTTGAATTAATAAAACCTTGTCTCATTAAAAAAGAACTTATTGAACTTGTGTTTTCAAAAGACTATATACCATACTGGCTTCCTTGGTGCCTCGGACTATGAAGAATCTGCCTGCAGTGCAGGAATTCAGTTCAGTTCACTCAGTTATGTCCGACTCTTTGTGACTCCATGGACTGCAGCATGCCTGGCCTCCCTGTCCATCACCAACTCCCTGAGCTTGCTTAAACTCATGTCCATTGAGTTGGTGATGCCATCCAACCATCTCATCCTCTGTCATCCCCTTCTCCTCCTGCTTTCAATCTTTCCCAGCATCAGGGTATTTTCCAGTGAGTCAGTTCTTTGCATTAGGTGGTCAAAGTATTGGAGCTTCAGCTTCAACATCAGTCCTTCCATTGAGTATTCAGGACTTATTTCCTTTAGGATTGACTGGTTTGATCTCCTTGCAGTCCAAGGGACACTCAAGAGTCTTCTCCAACACCACAGTTCAAAAGCATCAACTCTACGGCACTCAGGTTTCTTTATGGTCCAACTCTCACATCCATACATGACTACTGGAAAAACCATAGCTTTGACTAGATGGACCTTTGTTGGCAAAGTAATGTCTCTGCTTTTTAATATGCTGTCTACGTTGGTCATAGCTTTTCTTCCAAGGAGCAAGCACCTTTTAATTTTATGGCTGCAGTCACCATCTGCAGTGATTTTGGAGCCCAAGAAAATAAAGTCTGTCACTGTTTCCATTGTTTCCCCATCTATTTGCCACGAAGTGATGGGACCAGATGCCATGATCTTTGTTTTCTGAATGTTGAGTTTAAAGCCAGTTTTTTCACTCTCTTTCACTTTCATCAAGAGGCTCTTTAGTTCCTCTTTACTTTCTGCCATAAGGGTGGTGTCATCTGCATATCTTAAGATAGTTACATTTCTCCCAGCAACCTTGATTGCAGCTTGTGCTTCATCCAGCAGTGCAGAAGACCTGGTTTCAATCCATGGGTCGGGAAGATCCCCTGGAGAAGAGAATGGTTACCCACTCCAGTATTCTTGCCTGAAGAATTCCATGGGCAGAAAAGCATGGTGGGCTACAGTTCACGGAGTTGCAAGGAGTTCTCTTTTGTTGTTGTTGCCTAGTTGCTAAGTAGTGAATGACTCTTTTGCAACCCCCATGCACTGTAGCCCACAAGGCTCCTCTATCCATGGGATTTCCCAGGCAAAAATACTGGTGTGGGTGGCCATTTGCTCTTCCAGAGGATCTTCTTGACACAGGGATCAAACCAGAGTCGCCTGCTTGGAAGGTGGATTCTTTACTACTGAGCCACCTGGGAAGCCTTTTACTGTTACTCAAAATGCAATTTTTAGTGGACTTAAAGTTTTAACTGTGATGCCAGAACAAAATATTATGAAGTCATAAATTCCTTTTAGATGAAAATAGAATAAGAATATAACATAAAAATCAGTAATTGGAATGTGTATTATAGAACTGGCTTTGAAGCCCCAATAGTATAATAGCATAAACATGAGAAGGGGCTGCTTTTAACAAACTTTAGTATGAATTAGGTATTTTAATGACTAGCTAAAAATAGCCTCCAATATTAAAGAAAAAAACAAAAACACATCATTTTCTGAACTAAGCTTACCAGATTCTAAAACTTTGTCAATACAAGGACCTGCAGTATAAACTTAAATTTTGAGAACTACTAAATATGTGCGCATGAGAAGTTAAAACTTCATTGTTCATTTTGGTGATGGGAGTCTTTATGGCACTTACAATGGAATTTATATTTCTACAACACTAGATGCCAGAAATCCAATACAATAAGTATATGCTCTCTTGAAAATGGAGAGTAAGAATTACAACAGGCTCTGATTCTTTTCCAATATGACTGGTTCCTCTGAGGGAATTATAAATAGTGAACAGAGAACTTTAATTGAAAATTGACTCTTCATGGATATGTGTGATTAACTCCATTGGGCAATAAAAATTAACATTTAGCATTGCCATGTTTTAACAATGCTCTGAGGGTCTTGGGATATAGAGACAACAGCTATGCCTGTGACAGAGCATTAACTTGTCATGGTGGTGGTTTTGAATCCAAGCCCATGGCATGGACTGCAAGTCTAAATGAATGGTCAAATTAGTCTAAAATCCACAAAGGCTGATAAATGCTATAGTGGCCTCTTAAAGGACATGCAGTTCTATTGCATATGTGTAACAAAGTTATAATCAGACAGAGGTGATATTAACAAACCGTCAGCCTGGCCAGTGCCTTCTCCAAGAGGTAATAACATAGAGAAAACACAGGAAAGATAACAGAAAAAAAGTAAACTTGAGGTAATTGGAAAGAGAAACCAGAAAGGATTAAAGATGTCTTGAGAAGACATTCTCCCTTCTTTCCCATTACTCGGCTTTGAGGAGTATATAGGAGAATTTCAACTGTTATGGGGAGCCAAAACATGGCCTATGATTTGATGAATTGGGTTGAAATTTTGGGGTCCTAGAAGTATCAGAGGTAACATCTACCATGCAAATTGCAACAAGCTAAGAGCCAGGGTCACCCCATGTAAAGCAGCAAGATCAAAGTGGAGTGTAAAGGTGATCTGAAAGGTTTAAGAGTGGAATTCTACCTGTGTGAGGAATGAATATATATATATATATATATATATATATATACACACACATATATATATACATATATATATATATTAAATATATTTGTCGGTTCAGTCAGTTCAGTCTCTCAGTCGTGTCCGACTCTTTGCAACCCCATGAATCGCAGCACGCCAGGCCTCCCTGTCCATCACCAACTCCCGGAGTTTACCCAAACTCATGTCCATCGAGTCAGTGATGCCATCCAGCCATCTCATCCTCTGTCGTCCCCTTCTCCTCCTGCCCCCAAACCTTCCCAGCATAAGAGTCTTTTCCAGTGAGTCAGCTCTTCGCATGAGGTGGCCAAAATATTGGAGTTTCAGCTTCAACATCAGTCCCTCCAACGAACACCCAGGGCTGATCTCCTTTAGGATGGACTGGTTGGATCTCCTTGCAGTCCAAGGGACTCTCAAGAGTCTTCTCCAACACCACAGTTCAAAAGCATCAATTCTTCGGTGCTCAGCTTTCTTCACCGTCCAACTCTCACATCCATACATGACCACTGGGAAAAACCATAGCCTTGACTAGATGGACCTTTGTTGGCAAAGTAATGTCTCTGCTTTTTAAGATGCTATCTAGGTTGGTCATAACTTTCCTTCCAAGGAGTAAGCGTCTTTTAATTTCATGGCTGCAATCACCATCAGCAGTGATTTTGGAGCCCCAGAAAATAAAGTCTGACACTGTTTCCACTGTTTCCCCATCTATTTCCCATGAAGTAATGGGACCAGAGTCACTGAAATTTTCTGATAATTCTTTGGTAGGAATGCTAACAGGAGGATTGAGGTAGTAATAAAGAAGTATATGTGATGTATAAAATTAGTAACTAGAGAACTAATTTAGGTATACTATCACATGAGCATCAAAGAGAGCAGGGAGAAAATGAGTTTGGCCTAGCACTTAAAAATGACTCTATGAGTTTGGATGGAAGGGGAGTTCGAGGGAGAATGGATACATGTATATGTATGGCTGAATCCCTTTGCTGTCCACCTGAAACTATCACAACACTGTTAATCAGCTTTACTCCAATATAAAATAAAATGTTACATAAAACTCCTAGAGGAAAACATAGGCAAAACACTCTCCGACATAAATCACAGCAGTATCCTCTATGACCCACCTCCCAGAGTAATGGAAATAAAAGCAAAAATAAACAAATGGGACCTAATTAAACTTAAAAGCTTTTGTACAATGAAGGGAACTATAAGCAAGGTGAAAAGACAGCCTTCAGAATGGGAGAAAATAATAGCAAATGAAGCAACTGACAAAGAATTAATCTCAAAAATATACAAGCAGCTCATGCAGCTCAATACCAGAAAAATAAATGACCCAATCAAAAAATGGGTCTACAGTCTACAAACGTTGAAAATTACGTTTAATTTTACAATCTATAGTAATTTACAATTATAGTCATAATATCTACTCACTGAAGCTAAACACATGAAGAAATTATGTTTTAAAATTTAACTAAGTTCATTAATTTCAGTGTATTTGATTATGCTGATATTGGATGAGGCTATAAGAAATATGGGAAATAATTACAAGCAAATCTTTGTGTATTTTAACATACCAAATATACTGCCTAAGATAACACTTTCTTTTGGGTCACCTCTTAACATGCAGTTTGTACATTTTCTCATCAATTTTTTTTTAATATAAATATATATATATATACTATACCGCAGACTGCATTGCAAACATCACAGCAACATAAAGCCATTGTCAGAGGACAATGCATAGACCGTTCAACATATGCAAAGGCAATTCAGACACAATCGCCTTGCAGTCTCCTTTTTTCCCTCTTCAAGGCAAAACCCTACTGTTAAGACCTAGGTTAACTACTTCAATCACTGATTAAGCAGACACTTTACCAACAAGAAAATATGTATTTGAAGAAAGAAATGGATTCAATAAGAAAATGAAAGAAATGAAAAGTCATTAATCTAAATAAGAACCAATGAAGAAAATAATAACAAAGCCTTTTGTTGCTTAAGAACAATTTCAAACAAAAATTTTAGGAAACACATATGGAAGTAGACAAGAGTAGCTAGAAGGAAAAGTAAGCTGTTGCCTGTATTTTGGGGAGACTAGAGAAGTGTGTTAATGGTAACATTGTTAAAATATTAGCTCATTAATTGTAGTCACACTTAAAAATATATATTTATGTGTTCCTTAAAGATTCACAGAAAATCACTAGAAAAAGAAATAGAACTAAATAGTTTCAAACTCTGTAGAGGGGGGAAGATAGGAAAACTTTATCAACTGGAATGTGGAAAATACATAATATGGATAGAGCTCAAAATCATAAATCTGATAAAAAAGGCTTCTGGGAAGGTATGTAAAGGAATGAGACTGGCAGCAGGAGTGACAAAAGGGAATTTATTTTTATTCTATTAAAAATGGATTTGCCTAAAATAACCATAACACTAACTACTATTATTGCTTAGTGATCATTAAGCAAAGTTGGAGCAATTTGGTGACTGGCAAATATTTTTTGAGACTATTTGCCAGGTGCTGTAGTAGAAATCAGAAATAACTATTCTGGATAGATCAATTAAGCACCTTTTACACAGTCACTTGCCTTATATTAGCCAGAGACATGCTCCTGGGTACAAACAGTCTATTTGGGAGGTGATCCCAAGAAGAAGTGAAGAATGGGAACGATGGGGTGGGGATAGATGTAAGGAAAGTCAATGTGTATGGGTGATGAGTCATTCAGTCATGTCAAACTCTTTGAGACCCCACAGGCAATAGTCCACCAGGCTCCTCTGTCCATGGGGATTCTCCAGGCAAGAATACTGGAGTGGGTTGCCATGCCCTCCTCCAGGGGATCTTCTCAACCCAGTGATCGAACCCAGATCTCCCGAATTGCAGGCAGACTCTTTACCATCTGAGCCACCAGGGAAACCCAAGAAAACTGGAGTGGGTAGCCTATCCCTTCTCTAGGGGAACTTCCCGACCCAGGAATCAAACTGGGGTCTCCTGCATTGCAGGTGGATTCTTTACCGGCTGAGCTACCAGGGAAGCCCCAAGGAAAGTCAATAAATGATATTAATTAGTGCGTTGCTGCTCTGGGAAACTGGGGCTCAGTCCTGCTGGAGAACCTCAGAGAAACCATGCAGAACATTCCTCATAATCATCTCCCTGGAGGACAGGGAAGCTCCAATGTTATCTACCTGCTTCTCCATCCTTCTAAAACTTAGAAAGCACAGATTTCTTCACTATGAACCCCAGATCACAGACCATATGTTATTCTCTCCCCTAGTAAGCTGTAAAAGAAGAGAGTGATAGAGGAAAACATGAGTCACATTTATATGAGCATGGCACTCTAGAACACATGGAAAGCTGCCAAGTATTGCCCTAAAGAAATCTGTCTATAGTAAGCAAACAAGCCAGCTACAAAGATGAACAGCCAACTCTATTTCCCTGCCTAAGTGTACTATTGACTTGCTTTGAGTTAAGGCATAACCAGTTGCAGTGACCAGTGCTGATTGGTTTACTACTGAAGCAGGTGGAAGAATGTTACATTTGGAGCTGAACAGATATGCTCTTGAGTTTCCATTCCCCCATTTGTCAGTGAAGTCAGTTAGTTAAGTTCTCTGACCATATTTTCCCAACTCCAAAACAAGGATAAAGGATTAACAGCAGAAGATTATGAGGATGTTATGAGACAGCAAATTTCGACCTCCAGACTCCACCTAGCCACTTGGAGGACTAAAGGACACAATGAGACACAGACTGAAATGCTAACGTGCTCCTGGAAACATAGTCTTTTTCCCACTTCAGTTGATGATAACTCCATCCTTCGAAAAACTTAGGCCAAAACCTTGTCATCATCCTTGACTCTTCTCTCTTTTTCCACAGCTTACATCTAGCATGTCAAAAAGTTCATTTGGTTCTACTTTCAAAGAAAGTGAAAAGTAAAAGTGAAGTTGCTCAATTGTGTCTAACTCTTTGTGACCCCATGGACTGCAGCCTGCCAGGCTCCTCCATCCATGGGATTTTCCAGGCAAAAGTACTGGAGTGGGGTGCCATTTCCTTCTCCAGGGGATCTTCCTGACCCAGGGATTAAACCCAGGTCTCCCACATTGCAGGCAGACTCTTTACCGTCTGAGCCACTAGGGAATCCCTCTCAGTACTACCTCTACTTTCAAAGTGGATTCCAAATATGAAATATGGATTCCACTTCTCATCATCTTTTCTGCTACAACCTTTGTCTGAGCCAGCATACATTTTGAAGAAGCCTAACTGGTCTCACTGTTTCTACTCTGGCCCTTCAACAGTTTATTGTCTCTACAGCAGCTAAAGTGATCTTTTAGACAAAAGTTACAGCACACCACTCCCCTGCCCAGAACTCAAGAGTGGGTCCTCATCACAAAGTAAAAGGCAAAGAACTAATAAATGGTCTGCAAGTTCAGCTCCCATCCACTGCCTCTCAAATCCGATCTACTACTTCTATCCATGTTCATTCTGTTCCATCCATACTGGCCTCCTTGCCAGCATGCTCCCATCTAAGGCCTCTGTATTGTCTGGCTATACTTCCATAGATTGAGTGTATGGCTAAAATCTCTCACCTTCTTCATATCCTTCCTGAATCATCACCTTTTCAGTAAGACTCATCCTAATCTTCATATTTACAATTGCAACCAGGGAATTCCCTAGCAGTTTAGTGGTTAAGACTGTGCTTCCAATACATGGGTTGCAAGTTCATTCCCTTGTCAGGGAACCAAGATTCCATGTGCTGTGTGGCCTCGCCAAAATAAATTAAAATAAAAGAAAATAAAATTGAAGCCAGTCTTCCTTTCATTCTCTACTCTTGATCCCCACACTCCACCCACTATTTGCTGTACAATCTTAGATACTCAAAATGTGTTCCTAAAGTGGCATCACTGGCATCACTCAGGAACTTGCTAGAAATGCAGAATCTCAGGCTCCCACTCAAGAACTACTGTAACAATCTGCATTGTAATGAAACCACCAGGTGATTCACATGTAAATTAAAATATGAGAAGCAGGACGATATGCTATTTATTCTATAGAACTTGTTAACTTTTAAATACCTTTAAGGCAATAATCTATTATACTTTTTGCCTAAATTCCATGAGGATAAGATTGTTTTCCTTTTTAATTCATTGATTTATTCCAATTCCTATAACAGAACTTGACACATAGAAAAGTACTCAAAAATTTTTGTTGACTGAATGAATGCATGCATGCATGAATAAAGAATATCTGAGATAAGATGGCCAGAACATGTCTAACCTATACTGAGTATTTAACCAATCACAATTACCCTTCCTTGTTTCTCTGGATGAATTACAGTCAGTGCTTTAGCATTTTAACAATCAAAAATACACTCTGCCAGAAACCAACCAACAAAAGTTCATAAAAGACAAAAATCCTATTTCATCACTCTGAAAATACAGATGAAAAATCTTCTAATCTGTTCCTCCTCACCAACTGCCCAGTGATTACTGGACTTATTAAAAAAAAAAAAAGAGCCAAACACATTAGCACTAATGGAAGGAGCTTTTAGAAAGTAAAACTTGATTGGCACAGTCAAACGATTGCTACACACAATAATTACTAAAACAAATTGCACTGAATGTATTATTTTATTTCATGGGACATTTGAGTTGGAATCAATTGTCCAAAGAACAATAAATCATGAGCATGATGATGTCTTATAAAGTTAAAAATCCCATAGTTTCTCTCATGATGCTGAAAAAAATCACAGTATCTATCAAAGAGAAAACGCAAACAACTGAAAATCCACAGCTACTACCCCTTCTGCCAAGTAGAAGTGTTTTTCAGGAGCTGGCTACAGTAATAAAGTTAGCAAAAGGTAGTTCATGCATAAGGCAGAAAAATGAAACTTTAAGCTGAAAACCTTAAAAGACACTTTGCTATGTGTGTGTGTATAGTTAACCCTTGAACAACATGAGTGTGAAGGGTGTGGATCTACTTATATGCAAAGCTTTTTGAAAGTAAATAACCTAGTACTACGTGATCCACAGTTAGCTGAATCTATTGATGTAGAACCATGAATGGGGGGGAATCATGTTCATGAAGGACCAGCTATAAATTATACTCAAGTTTTAAGCCTTGGAGATGGTCAGTGCCTCTAACTGCCCCTTCCCCACAATATTCAAGGTCAACTGTGTGTGTATGTTTATAAGTATATATATATATACACACACATATATACATATATATATATATAGAGAGAGAGAGAGATTATATATATGTGTGTGTGTGTGTGTGTGTGTGTGTGTGTGTGCGTGCGCGCCAAGTCACTTCAGTCTTCACTCTTTGTAACCCCAGGGACTATAGCCTGCCAGGCTCCTTTGTCCATGGTATTCTCCAGGCAAGAATACTGGAGTGGGTAGCCATGCCCTCCTCCAGGGGATCTTCCCAACCCAGGGATCGAACCTGTGTCTTCTGCGACTCCTGCACTGCAGGTGGATTCTTTACCACTTAACCACTGGGGAAGCCACCTCACATTTTACATATGTGTGTACCCTAACAATTTTTATAAAGGTACATTTTACAATTCTAGATAAATAGTCTTATTCTGGTAAATATTTTACTGATATGAAACTTAAGCTATACACTCTAGTAGAAACAAAATTTAAACATATTTTCAAAGTTCAAACTGGAAAGAAAAAGGATAATAAATTTTAGTAGAATGAAATTAAAAACTGATTTTGATTATAGGTACCACAAAGAGAATAATAAGATAAGTCACAAACTAAGAGAAGATATTTGCAGTATTACTAGCAAAGGCATTGCATGCAGAATATGCAATATACTCCTTTGAATCAAGAGGCTTAAGACAAATAACAAAGTAAAGAGGTCAAACAAAGGTAATTGGCCCAGTTACAGATGTGGCTGAAAATGCTTGCTGGTATGTAAAGTGTTATAACACATATGGAGAAGAATTTAGTGTTACCTAATATAATTCAAAATATGCACACAGACTCAGCAGTTAATATCCTGGTGACATATTTCCATATGTACACCAAGAGACAAATATAGACATAGTCTTAGCAGCATTGTTATGAATAATAATATTAATACCAAAAAAACCTTGAAATAGCTCGTATGTCCATCAACAGTAAAATAGTTAATTAAACTGTGGTATACTGATGCAATTAAATACCATACAGCAATAGAAACAAATAAATATTGATGCTGCCACCATTAGAGCATTATCTGAAAAACAGTCAATAAAAAATAGGTCGCCAAAGAATGAATATATTCAAATGAATACATTTATAAAACAAAACTAGCAAAATTAAACTATGTATTTGTTAGTTAATGTATACAATATTTTAAAACTAAAGAGGAAGGGAATGAGTAACACAAAATTTAGGACGGTAGTTACACATCCGGAGAAGGCAACGGCACCCCACTCCAGTGTTCTTGCCTGGAAAATCCCATGGACGGAGGAGCCTGGTAGGCTGCAGTCCATGGGGTCGCTAAGAGTCGGACACGACTGAGCGACTTAGCAGCAGCAGCAGTTACACATCAAGTTAGTTGTGTCGGACAGGAAAATGGGAGCTGAGATCGAGGCAGTCATGCCCCAGGGTGTTTTTCAAGTGAGGTATTGTACTGCTCTATTCTCAAACGCTGGTGACTGATACAAAGGAGTTCATTTTTGTTATTTTTAAAACCTTCTGTATGTGGCACATACATTATTTGGTATCTATAACATATTTCACATTTCTTTAAAAGTATAAATAGGTATATTAAAAGGCATGACAGTATATCAACATACAATTTTTCCATAATTTGTTAAATAATATCCTTATATTTTCTAGTAACCATTCTTTTGAAAGTGAAAGTTGTGTCTGACTCTTTGCGAACCCATGGACTATACAGTCCACGGAATTCTCCAGGCCAGAATACTGGAGTGAGTAACAGTTCCCTTCTCCAGGGAATCTTCCTAACCCAAGAATTGAACCTGCACTGGGGTCTCCTGCATTGCAGGTGGATTCTTTACCAGCTGAGCCACCAGGGAAGCCCAATCATTCTTTTACACAATGTAAACAGCTATGTAGGTATTTCCTACAGTCCAATTTAGACATGTCCATGATGGAGATTTGTATTACACTTTCTGCTGTATCTACTGCAGAACTAAAGTGACAGAAGCAACTAGAAGTAATTAATAAATTCCTAGAATCAAAACGGCTGTGAGGGAATCACAGCATTACTGAAATTAAAATTAATTCACTTAATTATTCCTAAAACCCATCTTCAAGATAACTTGAAAATTGCTTGAGTTGGCAATTCTATGACTTTCCTTGAATTGAGAAATTTTTCTCACTATCTTAATGTGAAATATCCTTGACATTATTTAAGATATCTTTCTCTCTGTAGGCCATTACTGTGTTGAAGCATATGCTTATTTTGCTACTCTTTTTTTTTTCATATCTTCATATTAGAGCTTCATCTCTCCACCTCTTCAAAAGTTTTACTTAAATTCTATTCAGTAAACATCTCCACAGTTTGCTGTAGAAGTTGAAGTTGAGTAAGAGATCACTAGGGTGAGGCACTTCAAATAGGTTTGCTCATATTAGCCCTCTTGATTTTGACAGGGCCAAGGAAGGAGATTGCAACTCATTTAACTAACTTCGCCAAAGATCGCACTTCAAATAACCAAAGCAAACCCACTCAAAGTGTACTTCAGCAACACAGTGAGATTCCTACAGGTAGACAGTAAGATCACTTGATTTGTGCTCACGTATGTGGTTTTTATAGAGTAACAAAGGCCAAACCTATGTTTTTCACCAGAACAACAACAAAAATTCTCCAGCTTTCCTGGGAATTCTTAATTCATTAAAAAGATTTCCACAGAAATTCAGACTACATTTATGTTCTAAATGCTTTGATATTTGTTTCATGAATCCAAAGAAAATACATGTGCACATGTTTTGCTCAATATATTTTTCAGAAAGGTTTCTGAAAATGTTAAAAAAATAATACCTGCCAGAGTTTTAATACCCTATGCAGCAATCAGTTTGGAAATCAAAAAAAAAACACATTTCCACTTTAGTTTGAAACGAATATCTTAATAAAAATAAATGGGGAATATAATTTTTAAGTGATTTAACTTAAAGAAGGACACAGACTTCTGAGCAAAGGGAACTGCATATCCTCTCCTGTCAAAATGAGTGTCCTAATTCTTTTCATCAAAAATAATCATTATGATACCCAAAGTCACTGAACATTCTGCTCTTACTTGTGAATGGCACAATGCAAAACTTTTAAGAAAAAGCTTTCAGAATATCAATTATTCACCCCGTAAATATCTACTATAATTAGAACACACATTTAACCCAAAATTTTATCCAAATTACTTAAATTTTATATTAAATATTACTAAAATTAGTATTATTTTTACAACAGTATTATTAAATTTACAATGGAAAGGTCTGCAAGTATACAAAACCATTTTTCAAAAATAATGGATGTTCAAAAACTGAAAGCATTTCCCCTAACATGAGGAACAACATAAGGATATCCACTTTTGCCACTTTTATTCAATATAGTTTTGGAAGTTCTAGTCATGGTAATCAGAGAAGGAAAAGAAATAAAAAGATTCCAACTTGGAAAAGAAGAAGCAAAACTATCACTGTGTGCAGATGACATGATTCTAGACATAGAAAATCTTAAAGATGCTACCAGAAAACTACTAGAACTCATCATGAATTTGGTAAAGTTGCAGGATATAAAATTAATACATAGAAACCTCTTGCATTCTAATATACTAGCAATGAATGATCAGAAAGAAAAATTAAGGAAACTTCCATTTTACCATCACATCAAAAATAATAAAATCCCTAGGAATAAATCTACCTAAGGAGGCAAACAACCTGTACTCAGAAAACTGAAAGACATCTAAGAGGATTCAAACAGATGGAGAGATATATCATGTTCTTGGATTGGAAGAATCAACATTGTGAAAATGACTGTACTACCCAAAACAATCTACAGATTCAATGCAATCCATATCTAATTACCAAGAGCATTTTTCACAGAATTAGAACAAAAAATTTTACAATTTGTATAATAGAAACAGAAAGACCCTGAATAGCCAAAGCAATCTTGAGAAAAAAAAAATGGAGCTGGAAGAATCACACACTCTGACTTCAGACTATACTACAGTAATCAAAACATTTTGGTGCTGGCATAAAAAGGGAAATACAGATCAATGGAACAGTATAGAAAGTCCAGAGAGAAACTCACACACGTATGTCCGCCTATGACAAAGAAGGCAAGAATGTACAATGGAGCACAGTCTTTTCAATAAGTGGTGCTGGGAAAACTGGACAACTACATGTAAAAGAATTAAATTAGAACATTCTCTAACAGCATACACAAAAATAAACTTCAAATGGATTAAGGATCTAAATGTAAGGCCAGATACTACAAAACTCAAAGGAAAACATAGGCAGAACACTATTCGACATAAATCACAGAGATATCTTTGATCCACCTCCTATAATAATGAAAATAAAAACAAAAAGAAACAAATGGGCACTAATTAAACTTAAACAGTTTTTAACAGCACAAAAAACCATAAACAAAATGAAAAGACAACCCATAGAATGGGAGAAAATACTGGCAAACGAAATAACCAAAAAGGGACTGATCTCCAAAGTATACAAACAGCTCATGCAACTCAATATGAAAAAAACAAACAACTCAATCAAAAAATAGGTAGAAGATCTAAATACTTATTTCCCCCAAGAAGACATTCATTTCCCCCAAGAAAGACGTATTTCCCCCCAAAAGCACATGAAAAGATGTTCAACATTACTAATTATTAGAGAAATGCAAACCAAAACTATAATGAGGTACTATCTCATGTCAGTCAGAATGGTCATCATCAAAAAACTGAAAATAATAAGTGCTGGAGAGGGTCTGGAGAAAAGGGAACCGCCATACACATGGTGGGAATGTAAATTGGTATAATCATGATGGAGAACAGTATGGAAGTACCTAAAAATAGAACTACCATACGAGCCAGCAGTCCCACTCCTGGGCACATATTCAGAGAAAACGACAATTTGCAGAGATACGTGTACCCCAATATTCATTGCTGCACTAGTAGGCAAGACATAAAAGCAATCTAAATGCCCATCAATAGAGGAATGGATAAAGAAGATGTCGTATACATATACGATGGAATACTACTCAGTCATAAAAAGAATGAAAAGATGCCATTTGCAGCAATATGGATGGACCTAGAGATTGTTATACTGAGTGAGGTAATTTATACAGAGAAAGAAAAATATCATACGATATTACTTATATGTGGAATCTAAAAAAAAATGGTACAGATGAGTTTATTTACAAAACAGAAATAGATTCACAGATGGAGGAAAAAAACTTACAATTACCAGAGGAGGAAAGCAGGAAGGGATATTGGGATATTGTGATTGACATATACACACTGCTGCTGCTGCTGGAGTGGGTTGCCAATGCCTTCTCCATATACACACTACTATATATAAAATAGATAACTAACAAGAATCTACTGTATACCACAGGGAATTCTACTCAAAACTCTGTAATGACCTACATGGGAAAATAATTTTAAATTCATGTCAATGTATGGCAAAAACCACTACAATATTGTAAAGTAATTAGTCTCCAATTAAAATAAATTAATTAGTTTTTTAAAAAAAGAGTGGATATAAGTGTATACATATATAACTGATTGACTTTGCTGTATATCTTAAGCTAATACAATATTGCAAATCTACTATACTTCAATAAAAATTATTTTTAAAAAGAGACATTCATTAAAATGTAACACATATATCCAAATAATTTCACTGCTACTATTTCATTTGATACATGTCTTTACCCAGGAAAAATTGACTGAGAGTTACTGTGGATCAATATATATCAATGAAAAATGTAATTATTAGAAATGCAACTGATTCAGTATCTGTATTGAGGTGACAGCTTTTACTACAATGCACAGTATTTGTATAAAGAAAGCAAAAGAGAGTATTACGTTTTAAGAGAAATAGTGAATGCCAAGGACCTGACACTAAGAAATTCAGTTAAGTACAACCAACTTGACTGATTTCACTACAATTCTTTGGGTTTTACAAGCCAATTTTGATTTTAAAAAGTCAGTTACAGTGTACTTTTTTAAATATGTTCATTTGGATAAATATAACTGCATTTAGCAGTGAAACTTGTGTGTCTTCATGTTTATTTCTTAGGTAAAAACATTTAAAAAATGAAAACTCAGCACATAATTGTGTTGTCAGTTAAATATGTATGATACGAATGTGTCTCATTTAAAACAAAATATCAAAAATGTGTGAAAAAAATTCCAAAGTTATTTACTTTAGTATACTTAATTTCTAGTATTCAGGTAAATCTAGGACAGATATTGTATATTTCAGTAGACAGTTTATGTCTATATTTTATAATTTTATGACAAAATTTAACCTATCAAATATTATACAGACATATATTTCTCACTATATAATGAAAACATGATTGAACATTAACATTTTCTCACTTGTAATGAATTGTTTGCTTACAATTGTGTTAGTATTATGGACCAATACAACCTTGAAAATCACCTACATCCATAGAAATAGAAAAATAAATACATATATAGTAAATGTTAGGTCAAACCAGGTTAAGATAAGTAGCATTTTAAAGAAGTTTCCAGAAAATAAGGAAGATTATATTCAACTAAAGAAGCATGATAAACTTTACTGACTGTTTTTTATAAGACTTGATTATTTTTGAATGAAATTTAGTAAAAATATATTCTTACATTAACTGAGGATATTAATAGACATTTGATTCTTTTGGTAAGGTACCCAGTGCTTTTACAAATGAACCAATTAATTAGATCCTTTTTTAAAATGTTACTTGCGTGTTAAGGAATATTAGACATACTCAATACTACTGCGGTAATTTCAAAGTCCAAATCTAGGTTTTAATAGAGGCATCTCCAAGTTTCCATCAGAATGCATTAAAAATTATTCTAGCTAACCATTTGTTTCATTACAACATTGACATAATTCTACAATTTTAGTGCAGAATAAATGATGGGCTCTTTTGAATGTGTATAAGACAAATATATACTTCCTGTACAGAATCAGGCTCAGAGTTTTACCTGTTCATTTAAAAAGGCATTTTTAGAAACATCAAGCTTTTTGCTTTCATCAATAACTTAAAATTAACTTAAGCACACATCAATAGGAGATTGGTAAGCAAATTTCTGCTCTAGCCAAATAAGTGTTCAGAATGCATTGTTAAGAGAAAGAAAAGAATGTTACCTAGAAGGATGAAGATTATAATCTACATTTTATTAAAAGAAACTACAATTACACTGATATAGAGAATTCTTAAAGTTATAGGTGGTAGTCTTAGGTGATGGGATGGTAACAAATTTTCCCTCTTACCTTTTTCTTAGGAGGGAGGGGGCATGGTACAGGGCATGTAGGATCTTACTTAGTTCCCCAACCAGGGATTGAACCTGCGCCCCCTGCAGTGGAGGTGCAGAGTCATAATCACTGGACCACCAGGGATGTTCTCCCTCTTACTTTTTATGCTTCTTCTATGTTTTCCAAATTACCTCGCTGAAAACAATTACTTTGTCATAAGTAAGACAACCTATATTTTTAAACTGACATTTTCTGCTAAATTAGATAGCAAGATTTGTAACTGAAACAGAATTAAGACAAGAGGGCATGATTACTTGTCTAGAAATCCAGACCATTAACACAAATGGACCATATCACTAGTGATTTAGTGACATTATTTATTTTATTATGTTAATGTTTTTACTTTTAGGTTACATTTTCATGAGTCATTAAGTCAGACAAACAATATGGAATTTCCAATAGATGAAAATCATTTGAAGAGTAAAGGATTGTTTTGAAAAGATATAAATGTTTGGCTTTACTACAGTTTACAAGAGAGTGCTTATCTATATTCTGACAATTAGAGTGGTTATTTTCATGATCCATGAACTGTGGAGTCATTTATTCTTTCGAATATACAATGCTGAACACCTGATCACAGGGAGACAATCAGTGACAAATGGCAAGCTCTAAGCATTATGTGATTATTTAACAACATGAATAGACAAGCTTATATAATTGTCTGTGAAATTTACTGGTTTAAGTATCTTTAAGCTTTTCCAAAACAAATAATTAAACAACCTCAGCAACAGTAAACATCCCTAAGGAGTTTTAGGGGTTTTACTGTACAAACTTTAGAGAGTACAGATCATTTTCTGTCTTGAGAATATTGTTTAGCATTAAATTTTTTTACACTACTCCTGATATGTTTGTGAATATATTTTATTCTATAATGAAGTTATAATATTTCTGCAAATTTCCCTTGAAATCTTTTGCTTGACTTTAGGAAGTATAGTCAAATAATTAACAATTAGAAGGAGAGAATATACATAATAAAGACAACTAATAATTTCAATATGCATGTGCTATGTACTCCCTAAAGTCTTATATGATTACATTAAATGTGCTATATTTATATTATCAATCCTTTTCTTTTGAATAAGGCCTGCCATTTCATTATATTCCTATCACAAATCTCACCCCACCAGTTTATTTACATGAAAGGAACCAGTTAAGGATGTATTCCTATATACACAGTATATAGTAATAGAGTATATACATATGCAATATATAGAAATACAGCATAAGTATATAATATTATAGTAAAACAATCTAGGCTAGTGGATCTATTTGAGATAGAAAGAGAGAGAAAAAGTTCTAATGGCAGGTCTGAAGCCTTTCTCATATTCTCTTCAAAATAACTTAAGTCAATGACGTGGATAAAGTCATACAATAAATAAATATGCAATTTCCAAGTAATGTGAATCTGGATGGATTACCAAATAGAGGATAACAGAATAAAAATCCAAAATGATCTTAATGAGGGGAATTGAGTGAGGCCTAATATAATAGCATAAATTTAACAAGAATAAAATATATTGTACATTTGGATCTCAGAACACAAAAGGTACAAAAACAGGGTAAGGAAGATATGATTCATGATAAAAAAAAAAAGTAGTAGCAGCTGCAGTAGCAGTAGACTTTGGTTTTGAGTACAAGCACAATTATTGTCAGCAGGGTGATGAAGCTATGAAATATTAGCAAATGTGAACACGGACTGCCTTTCTAGAAAATACAATAATTTTGTTATAGTGAGTATATTCCATCATGGATTATAAACATAAGTCTATACCTGTGTATTCCCCCTGAGGCACATAAACAAACCATGGTTCATAAGGAGAAGAATGGGGAGGAGAGTGAAAGAACTCAAGCACAGGTTGTATTTAAAAATATTTTTAACATCTATTAACATGGCCAATACCATGCTAGCAATTGGAGAATGAAAACCTATCCTTGCTCTGAACAAATTATAGAGTCTAGTATCAAGGAATAGGAGAGTAAAGAAAAAATGATAATGATTACATAGAGGCGAGTCTTAATACAAAAACTTTCTAACCTTCAAAATTGCTCAAAGTCTGTACCTCACTGGAAAGTAATGAGTTCCCCTCTGCCAGGAGTTTTCAAGCATAAGTTCCATGGACACAGACCGTTTGACTTGACTATAAAATAAGGGATTCAAGAATCAGATACCTGTTATCTTCAAGCTCCTTTCAGATTTATTTTAACTATGCAAACCCTTACTGAAATAAGTTATTACATAGAGTCTCAGCAAGTGAAACAAATAGAGACTGTAATCCTGGAAATCCTCTTCTATCACTGGGTCTGAAGAGTTCCCAGGAGTTAGGAAGAAGAAGAAATTACAGATGACTACCAAGATTTCTGAGTGCATGTTGGTGCCATTCACAGACTCAAGGAATACAAAAATATTGGCCTCATAGTCTTCTCTTGTCTAGCTCTAGAGTTATTGCTAAGTTCCTTTCAGATTTAATCTCCTATCTGAACTTAGTGAAAGGAGAGATCAGACTAGAGGAAATTTCATGAGGTGTGAAATTGGAAATGGACAGGATACAGATAGTTGATGAGGAAAAGAGAGACTATTAAGCCAACAGTGGAAGTGGAAGTATGGCTCTAGGAATGTGCAGAATTGTGATGAGGATGAATAGTCCAGTATGACAAGAAGATGTCTGTGCTGGAAAGGAAAAGGATATAAGTGTTGGATGGTAATTTGGGGTCTAGAAAGAAAAGTTTCTTGTAGTCTATGGGCATTATCGCATGCTGAGCAAAGACTTAGTGGAAAAAAATGAACGTTTGTAGGAAGGATGTTGTCTTGCTTTTTATATAAGGCTGACTTTTCAAAGAAGGCAACCAAAAGGGATGCTACTCGAAGACACGTCTGGTCTAATTGGGAATTGTTCTGATATCTGAACAAAAGTAAAATGGTAAAATTGCGAAGCAAAGTATGCAAAAATGATTTAGAGAAAGCTGAAATACTGTGTCTCTGGAAAACACAAAACTTCAGAACAAAAGTCACGTTTCACAGGGGTTTTTTGTTGATTGTATTTTTTTGTTGTTCTCTTTTTGTCCTTCCATATCTTAGCACTCTGTGGGGAGTGAATGTCCTCCATTTAGCCTCTCCTGTTTTTCAAAGTACATACATATTTCAGAGCTAGAGTAAATTAGTGTACCATTTCTGAATGCATACAGAAGAATAAAATGTATCATGAATTCAATCAGTAATGATAAAATAATAAATACTTTCTTAGTTGCTATTGCCTACTCTATGTGCTAAGGGTGTTAGAGTGACTGTTGAACAAATTTCTGCCACTCATCTATTGAGCCAATATGCAGAAGTTCAATAAATTAAACACAATACTTTATATATTCATATTTGTAGTTCACTTACTACCTAATTCCAATAATGATAGAAATCACATTCTGTTTTCTTCAGTTTAAACTGACAGTAATTACTATGAGTGATCCCATTGACTTTAAGAGTTGACTCTTGACATTTTATTTCAGTTTTATGAAATGATGATTGACTGTCAAATTATTTCCAAGATTCTTTAATTCACAATGAACAGATCATTTTTCCTGACTTCCAAAAAGAAAATTAACCTGATTTAATGAAAATGCTAGCCGATCTCCATAATAATAAAAAAGTGCATTCAAATGTCCTAAATATTCTCTTTATCATTATTACATGAATAGTAGCAGAGAGGTGGTGGTGGTAGCATCCATGTGTAGGTGTGGACATGTGTGTCCCTGTGTGTATGTAGAAATCATTTCTTTAACAGGTAAATGGTCAAATGTCAATTTTCCTGTTTATCATCTGGCTTTTACAATATGGGCTCTGGGGTTAGACAGGCTTGGGTTCAAATCATGTTTCATCACTTCTTACTTGTACCAATTTAACTTTTTCAAAGTCTTTTTTCTGAATCTGGCATATTACAACAATAAAATTACTCGCCCGTGATGGTTAGTTTGGTATGACACTGTAGCTACACTATACCTATAGGCATTGCTTGGAAGGAATTTTGTGAATATGATTAAAGTCCACATTTAACTTTAAGTGAGAGAGATTATTCTGGACAATCTGACTGGGCATGATTCAATCATGTAAAAGGCCTTAAAGAGCAGAGTTGAGGCTCCTCTGAGCCTCTACTCTATAGCACTCTCTGTGTACTACAGCTTCAGTTCATGTCCAGGAGTTCCAGCCTGCCCTTCTTAACTGCCTGCTCTATATATTTTAGATTTGTAAAGCCAGGTCTCCAAATTGCACAAGCCAATTCCCTGTAAAAAAAATTCTTAATATATATTTCCTACAGCTTTGTTTTGCTTACCACAGCATTTTTATGAGGATGATAAGCTTGGTGACTGGCATAAAGTATATGTAGTATGGCTAGTACTTAATACATGTTAACAAAAATAAAGAAGTACAGGTTACGCTCTCAGTTCAGAGGTACCAGTTGTCAGTTTTTCTATATTAAAAGAGAATGGGATTAACGTAACAAATTTACCAAAAGACATGAGTGTACCTAGAAATACTAACATAAAACTCTCCAGTCCTCCACCAATTCTACTTTAGTTTTTCCTCTGGAAAGACTTCTTCCATGCCATATTGGTTGATTTTAAGGGACTTATGAGAGTGGACTAACCTCTGGTGTCTTGACCCTTCGAGTGTATTAGGGGTCAATAGTCCTGAAGGACTTAAAAAATTCAACATAGATGATACATTGCACTTAGAATTAACTCTGCTTCCTTTTTTCCTTTCATTATCAAAAGGCTCAGAACCAAATAGGGAACTCAGTTTAGCTTCAGCAAATTTTTGCTTTAGCAATACTGTATATAGCTAATAGATATAAACCAATAACTTTTACATCATGAGAAACGCTGGGCTGGAGGAAGCACAAGCTGGAATCAAGATTGCCGGGAGAAATATCAATAACCTCAGATATGAAGATGATACCACCCTTATGACAGAAAGTGAAGAAGAACTAAAGAGCCTCTTGATGAAAGTGAAAGAGGAGAGTGAAAAAGTTGGCTTAAAGCTCAACATTCAGAAAACTAAGATCATGGCATCCAGTCCTGTCACTTCATGGCAAATAGAAGGGGAAACAGTGGAAACAGTGGCTGACTTTATTTTTGGGGTCTCCAAAATCACTGCAGATGGTGACTGCAGCCATGAAATTAAAAGATGCTTAATCCTTGGGAGGAAAGTTATGACCAACCTAGACAGCGTATTAAAAAGCAGAGACATTACTTTGTCAACAAAGGTCCATCTAGTCAAGGCTATGATTTTTCCAGTGGTCATGTATGGATGTGAGAGTTGGACTATAAAGAAAGCTGAGCACAGAAGAATTGATGCTTTTGAACTGTGGTGTTGGAGAAG
This sequence comes from Okapia johnstoni, assembly GCA_024291935.2. NCBI lineage: Eukaryota > Metazoa > Chordata > Mammalia > Artiodactyla > Giraffidae > Okapia > Okapia johnstoni. The sequence goes on along the minus strand of CM044305.1, from coordinate 23,573,004 downwards.
ACTCTTGAGAGTCCCTTGGACTGCAACGAGATCCAACCAGTCCATCCTAAAGGAGATCAGTCCTGAGTGTTCATTGGAAGGACTGATGTTGAAGCTGAAACTCCAATACTTTGGCCACCTCATGCAAAGAACTGACTCGTTTGAAAAGACCCTGATGCTGGGAAAGATTGAGGGCAGGAGGAGAAGGGGACGGCAGAGGATGAGATGGCTGGATGGCATCACCGACTCGATGGACATGGGTTTGGGTGGACTCCAGGAGTTGGTGATGGACAGGGAGGCCTGGCGTGCTGCGGTTCATGGGGGTCGCAAAAAGTCGGACACAACTGAGCGACTGAACTGAACTGAACTGAACTGAATCACCTTTTAGAAACTACATTACAAAAATATTTTCATTTCATAACCATTGGAATTAAGCTAGCCTTTTCAATAGACACCCTTCTTTGAAGAGATAGCAGGCCCGTAACATGGCTTAGGTTACAATGATTCTAAACTTGTAAGTGATGTAAGATTCAAATTCACAAATTGCATAAAGGATTCCCAGTCCTGGGGCCTAGTGTTGGATACTTGGATTCAGTCCATCTGAGTTGGGATCAGGAATTCATTTATTTACATGTGTCTTGTGTGCAGTCTTAGATAACAATTATGTGACTCAGACAGTAAAGAAACTGCCTGCAATGCAGGAGACCTGGGTTCAATCCCTGGGTCAGGAAGATCTGGAGAAAAGGATGGCTACCCACTCCATTATTTTTGCCTGGAGAATTCCGTGGATAGGAGTTACTGATCTTATACAGACTAATCTCCAAATAGTTCCTGGCCAGAGAAACAAAGCCTTAAAAGAAATCAATGAAATTCCCAAATAATACAATTCTCAACAAACTTTTCTATAAAAATTTAAAGAGTATAGGGGTTATCATTATTAGAACAGCCACAATTAAATCTACTTTTATGTCAAATACCATATCTATAAACATTGCCTTAAAATTGTCCGTAGAGAAATTAACAACTGATAACCTGGTTTGTTGAGCACACTATTGTTACTACACAGAATGGAAGCTTTTGAGGGTGTTATATACTTCAAGTCCTTGTATGAATATAACACACGTAGTTGTCTTAATAATAAATATGACAAGATTATAATCCAATGGGCAGAGCAGAATTAAAGTTGTTGTTGATTTGTTTAATGTAGGGTTTAAAGTTAGCTATATTACTTCCCTATAGCTCAGACTGTAAAGAATCTGCCTGCAATGCAGGAGACCTGGGTTCAATTCCTGGGTCAGGAAGATCCCCTCGAGAAGGAAATGGCAACCTACTCCAGTATTTTTGCCTGGAAAATCCCATGCACAGAGGAGCCTGGTGGACTACAGTCCATGGGGTCGTGAAGAGTCAGACATGACTGAGCAACTAACACTTTCACTTCACATTAACTTGGAGGAAGCAAACAGAGACCTAGCACAAGAATATCTGGAGGTCCATCATTTGTACTAGGATTGTAGAACTGATTACATTAAGGCTTCCACTGCTAAAGGAGAATGATAAATGGACTGACCTATATATTTTTATTTGTACTACATATTTATATTTGACCTACAGCCTAAATCTGCTTGTCCTACAATGAATCTCATCTGGTATGTGTGTAATAGCAGAGAAAGTAAATAATAGTTCAAGGAGGGGATCCAAAATAAATAAAACATAAATAGTATTTTCAACAAATTCACAAGGCTGATATACAGGCCATACTTTAGCTTCATGAATGATAACTTTTTGAAAGGGTGGCAACAAAGCCTCCTTAAAAGCTCATAATAGCCAGAGTATGCCATGAACATTTGAATATTTTGACTGAATCTATGACTGTACTAGCCTTCACCTTGTGGTTGTGTGTGACTCTTTGCAACCCCATGGACTGCAGTATGCCAGGCTCCACTGTCCTTCAGTATCTTGTGGAGTTTGCTCAAATTCATGTCCACAGTCAAGGATGCTATCTAACCGTCTCATCCTCTGCCTCCCCATTCTCGTTTTGCCTTCAATCTTTCCCAGCATCAGGGTCTTTCCAGTGAGTCAGCTCTTCATATCAGGTGGCCAAAGTACTGGAGTTTCTGCTGCAGCATCAGTCTTTCCAATGAATATTCAGGGTTGACTTCCTTTAGGATTGACTGATTTGAGCTCCTTGCAGTCCAAGGACTCTCGAGAGTCTTCTCCTGCACCATTACTCGAAAGCATCACTTCTTCAGTGCACAGCCATCTTTATAGGTGCAACTCTCACATCTGTACATAACTACTGGAAAAACCATAGCTTTGACTATATGGACCTTTGTCAGCAAAGCAGTGTCTTTGTTTTTTAACATGCTGTCTAGGCTTGTAATCGTTTTCTTTCCAAGGAGCAAGTGTCTTTTAATTTCACGGCTGCAGTCACCATCTGCAGTGATTTTGGAGCCCACAAAAATAAAATCTGTCACTGTTTCCACTTTTTCCCTTCTATTTGCCAGGAAGTGATGGGACCAGATGCCATGAATTTAGCTTTTTGACTGTTACATTCTAAGCTAGCTTTTTCATTCTTCTCTTTCACCTTCATCAAGAGGCTCTTCAGTTCCTCTTCACTTTCTGTCATTAGAATGGTATCATCTGCATATCTGAGACTGTTGATGTTTCTCCTGGCAATCTTGATTCCCGCTTGTGATTCATCCAGTCTGGAATTTCACATAATGTATTCTGCATAGAAATTAAATAAGAAGGGTGACCATATACAGTCTTGACGTACTCCTTTCCCAATTTGGAACCAGTCCATTGTACCATGTCCCGTTCTAACTGTTGCTTCTTGACCCGGATACAGGTTTCTCAGGAGAGAGGTAAGGTGATCTAATACTTCCATTTCTTTAAGAATTTTCCACAGTTTGCTGTGATCCACATAGTCAAAGGCTTTAATGTAGTCAGTGAAACAGAAGTAGATATTTTTCTGAAATTCCCTTGCTTTCTCTATGATTCAGCGTATGTTAGTAATTTGACCTTTGGTTTCTCTGCCTTTTCTAAAACCAGCTTGTACATGTGGAAGTTCTTGGTTCATGCACTGCTGAAGCCTAGCTTGAAGGATTTTGAGTATAACCTTACTAGCATGTGAAATGAGTGCAACTTTACTCAGCTGTGTTGGAACATTCTTTGGCACTGCCATTCTTTGGGATTGAAATGAAAACTGACGTTTACCAGTCCTGTGGCCACTGTTGAGTTTTCCAAATTTGCTGACATATTGAATGCAACACTTTAACAGCATTAACTTTTAGGATTTCAAACAGCTTACTTGGAATTCCATCACCTCCACTAGCTCTATATAGAATTCTCCATCTTCAGCTGCAAAGAATATAATCAATCTGATTTTCGTACTGAGCATCTGGTGATATCCATGTGTAGAGTCGTCTTGTGTTGTTAGTGGAAAGGGGTGTTTGCTATGATGAATGTATTCTCTTGACAAAACTCTGCTAGCCTTTGCCCTGCTTCATTTTGTACACCACAGTCAAACTGGCCTGTTACTCCAGATATCTTTTGATTTGCTATTTTTGCATTCCAATCCCCTATGATGAAAAGAACATCTTTTTTGGTGTTAGTTCTGGAAGGTTTTGTAGACCTTCATAGGTCAACTTCAGTTTCTTTGGCATTAGTGGTTGGGGCATAGACTTGGATTGCTGTGATGTTGAATGGTTTGCCTTGGAAATGAGCCAAGATCATTTTGTCATTTTTGAGATTGCACCTAAGTACTGCATTTGGGACTCTCTTGTTGACTATGAGGACTACTCCATTTCTTCTAAGGGATTGTTGCCCCTAGTAGTAGAGATAATGGTCATCTGAACTAAATTCACCCATTGCCGTCCATTTTAGTTCACTGATTCCTAAGATGTTGGTGTTTACCCTTGTCATCTCCTATGGGATCACATCCAATTTACTTTGACTTATGGACCTAACATTCCAGGTTCCTATGCAACATTGTTCTTTATAGCATTGGACTTTACTTTCACCATCAGACATATTCACAACTGTGTTGTTTCCACTTTGGCCCAGCTGCTTCATTCTTTCTGGAGCTATTTGTAATTGCCCTCTGCTCTTCCCCAGTAGCATATTAGACACCTTTTTACCTGGGGCACTCATCTTCCAGTGTCATACCTTTCTGTCATTCCATACTGTTCATGGGGTTCTTACAGCAAGAATACTGGAGTGGTTTGCCATTCCCTCCTCCAGTGGACTATGTTTTGTCAGAACCCATCACTATGACCCATTCGTCTTGGGTGGCCCTGCACAGTATGGCTCATAGCTTCATTGAGTTACACAAGCTCCTCTGCCATGACAAGGCTGTGATCCAATGAAGGTGTGGCTTTCACTACTAAGCACAATTCTTTGATATAAATGTCCTTTTCTTGATTAAACATGCCATCAAACTGGCTAACATACAAACCAAAACCAAATCCTCCCAGATTCAAACAGAGACTGCTCTATTTATATAGTTCTGCATTTATATCACATATAAAGTTCAAACCTGCTATCTTGGGGGCCTCAGATATTATCTTTAGTAATTCTTATTTAGAACAACATTTTATAAAAGAACAAAAATTAATGCACTAATATTTTTGTATCCTAAAATCACTTGCTGATTTAGTCAATAAGGAACACTTGTGATTTGATTCTTACTAATTTTTGAATTCTCATTGAATTTACCACTTCTCAACTGTTTAATTATAAGTTCTTTGATGTATATTCAATAAAATTTATAGTTTTTCTTCTCAACAAAAAAGGTTTTCTCAAGATAATATCTGTCATTGAATGATATTCTTAATGCCAAAATATGCAACCTACACATATCCAGAATGAAGCATGATATGGCTAGGTAATAGAATAATTATTCCAAAATTTATGGGACAGGATCTTTAGTGTTAATCAACAGGAACAGTATTTTAAGTGAAGGATTCAATATTTTTGTGTCATCAGGCCCACGCAGGCTAGTCTGCCTTTTGATTGACACCACGAATTAGGCCAGGCCCACCAAGGCTGGTATGTCTTTTGACTGACACCACTGATTAGGCTAGGACCTCCCAGGCTAGTCTGCGTTTTGATGGACACCACGGATTAGGCCAGGCCCACCCGGGCTCATCTCCATTTTGATTGACACCACTGATTAGGCCAGACTCAACCAGGCTAGCCTGTCTTTTGATGTACACCACAGATTAGGCCAGGCCCACACAGGCTCACCTCCCTTTTGATGGACACCACTGATTAGGCCAGGCCCACCCAGGCTAGCCTGCTTTTTGATGGACATCACAGATTAGGCCAGGCCCACACAGGCTCATATTCCTTTTGATAGACATCATGGATTACTCCAGGCCTACTCAGGCTAGCTTGCCTTTTGATGGACACCTTGGATTAGGCCAAGCTGACTGAGGCTAGCCTGCCTTTTGATGGATAACACTGATTAGGCTAGGCCCACCCAGGCCGGTCTGTCTATTGATGGACACCACTGATGAGGCCAGGCCCAGCCAGGCTAGTAAGACTTTTGATGGAGACCAAGGATTAGGCCAGGACGACACACATTCATATGCCTTTTGATGAATAACACTGATTAGGCCAGGCCCACCCAGGCTCATCTCCATTTTGATTGACACCACTGATTAAGCCAGGCTCAACCAGGCTACCCTACCTTTTAATGTATACCATAGATCAGGCCAGGCCCACACAGGCTCACCTCCCTTTCGATGGACACCACTTATTAGTCTAGGCCCAAGAAGGCTGGCCTGCCTTTTGATGGACACCACAGATTAGGCCAGGCCCACCAAGGCTAGTCTGCCTTTTGATGGACACCACGGATTAGGCCAGGCCCACCAAGGCTGGCGTGCCTATTGATGGCACACCACTGATTAGGCCAGGCCCACCCAGGCTAGTCTGACTTTTGAGGGACTACACGAATTAGGCCAGGCCCACTCAGGCTAGACTGCCTTTTGATGGAGACCATGAATTAGGCCAGGCCCACTCAGGCTCTCCTACCTTTTGCCAGAAACCACAGATTAGGCCAGGTCCCCTAGGGCTGGCCTGCCTTTTGATGGACACCACTGATTAGCCCAAGCCCACACAGGCCAGTCTGCCTTTTGATGGACACAACTGATTAGGCCAGGCCCACCAAGGCTACTCTGCGTTTTGATTGACACCATTGATTAGGCCAGGCCCACCCAGGCTCTAAGCTGGCCTCCCTTTTGATAGACACCACTGATTAGGCCAGGCCCACCAAGGCTAGCCTGCCTTTTGATTGGACACCCATGGATTAGGCCAGGCCCACACTCAGGCTCAGTCTGCCAAGGATCTATTGATGGACACCACTGATTAGGACAGGCCCACCCAGGCTATCCTGCCTTTTGATGGAGACCACGGATTAGGCCAGGCCCACCAAGGCTGGCGTTCCTATTGATGCACACTGCTGATTAGGCCAGGCCCACCCAGGCTAGCCTGCCATTTGATTGACAACACTGATTAGGCCAGGTCCACCCAGGTTCACCTCCCTTTTGACACACCCCACAGACAAGGCCAGGCCTACAGAGGCTAGCCTGCCTTTTTATGGACACCACAGATTAGGCCAGCCAACTAGGGATGGGCTGCCTTTTCATGGCCACCACGGATTAGGCCAAGCCCACCCATGCTAGTCTGCATTTCGATGGAGACCACAGATTAGGCCAGGCCCACTCAGGCTCGCCTACCTTTTGATAGACACCACTGATTAGGCCAGGTCCACTAGGGCTGGCCTGCCTTTTGATGGACACCACTGATTAGCCCAGGCCCACTAAGTCTGGCCTGCATTTTGATGGACACCAACGATTAGCTAAAGCCCACCAAGGCTTGTCTAACTTTTGATGGCCACAACAGATTTGGCCAGGCCCACCCAGGCTAGCCTGCTTTTTGATGCACACCACTGATTAGGCCAAGCCCACCGAGGGTAATCTCACTAGTGATGGACTCAACGGATTAGGCCAGGCCCACCAAGTCTAGTCTACCTTTTGATGGACACCACTGATTAGGCCAGGCCCGCCAAGAGTGGCGTGCCTATTGATGGACACGACTACTTAGGCCAGGCCACCCAGGCTAGTCTGCCTTTTGATAGACACCACCGATTAGGCCAGGCCCACCAGGACTGGTGTGCCTGTTGTTACAGAACTGATTAGGCCAGGCCCACCCAGGCTAGCCTGCCTTTTGATGGAGACCACAGGTTAGGGCCAGGCCCACTCAGGCTCGCCTACCTGTTGATAGACACCACTGATTAGGCCAGACCCACTAGGGCTGGCCTGCCTTTTGATGGGCACCACTGATTAGGCCAAGCCCACCCAGGCTAGCCTGCCTTATGAGGGACACCACCGATTAGGACAGGCCCCCCTCAGGCTCATGTCCATTTTGATAGACACCACTGATTAGCCCAGGCCCACTAAGGCTGGCCTGCGTTTTGATGGACACCACGGATTATTTCAAGCCCACCAAGGCTAGTCTACCTTTTGATGGCCACAACTGATTAGGCCAGGCCCACCCAGGCTAGCCTGCTTTTCGATGCACACCACTGAAGATGGCCAAGCCCACTGAGGGTAATCTCACTAGTGATGGACTCAACGGATTGGGCCAGGCCCACCAAGGCGAGTCTACATTTTGATGGACACCACTGATTAGGCCAGGCCCACCGAGACTGGCGTGCCTATTGATGGACACGACTAATTAGGCCAGCCCACCCAGGCTAGTCTGCCTTTTGATAGACACCACGGATTAGGCCAGGCCCACCAGGACTGGCGTGCCTGTTGTTGCACAACTGATTAGGCCAGGCCCCCCTCAGGCTCATCTCCATTTGGATAGACACCATTGATTAGCCCAGGCCCACTAAGGCTAGCCTGCCTTTTGATGGGCACCACGGATAAGCTCAAGCCCACCAAGGCTAGTCTACCTTTTGATGGACACCACTGATTAGGCCATGCCCACCCAGGCTAGCCTGCTTTTTGATGCACACCACTGATTAGGCCAAGCCCACCGAGGGTAATGTCACTCATGATGGACTCAACGGATTAGACCAGGCCCACCAAGGCTAGTCTACCTTTTGATGGACACCACTGATTAGGCCAGGCCCACCAAGACTGGCGTGCCTATTGATGGACATGACTAATTAGGCCGGGCCACCCAGGCTCGTCTGCCTTTTGATAGACACCACGGATTAGGCCAGGCCCACCAGGACTGGCGTGCCTGTTGTTGCACAACTGATTAGGCCAGGCTCACCCAGGTTAGCCTGCCTTTTGATGGAGACCACAGGTTAGGGCCAGGCCCACTCAGCCTCGCCTACCTTTTGATAGACACCACTGATTAGGCCAGACCCACTAGGGCTGGCCTGCCTTTTGATGGACACCACGGATTAGCTCAAGCCCACCAAGGCTAGTCTACCTTTTGATGGACACCACTGATTAGGCCAGGCCCACCCAGGCTAGCCTGCTTTTGGTAGACAACACAGATTAGGCCAGGCACACCCAGGGTAATCTCCCTATTGATGGATTCAAGGGATTGGGCCAGGTCCACCCAGGCTACTATCCCTTTTGATGAACTCCTTGGATTAGGCCAGGCCCACCCAGGTTCGACTAACTTTTGATAAACACCACTGATTAGGACAGGCCCCCTAGGGCTGGCCTGCCTTTCGATGGACACCACTGATAAGGAAAAGCCCACCCAGGGTAGCCTGCCTTTTCATGGACACCACGGATTAGGCCAGGTCCCTCTCAGGCTTATCTCCATTTTGATAGATACCACTGATTAGCCCAGGCCAACTAAGGCTGGCCTGCCTTTTGATGGACACGACTAATTAGGCCAGGACACCCAGGCTAGACTGCCTTTTGAGGGAGACCACAGATTAGGCCAGGCCCACCCAGGCTAGCCTGCCTTTTCAGGGAGACCACAGATTAGGCCAAACCCACTAGGGCTGTCCTGCCTTTTTATGGACACCACTGATTAGGCCAAGCCCACCCAGGCTAGCCTGCCTTTTGATGGGCACCACGGATTAGGCCAGGCCCCCCTCAGGCTCATCTCCATTTTGGTACACACCACTGCTTAGCCCAGGCCCACTAGGGCTGGCCTGCCTTTTGATGGACACCACGGATTAGCTCAAGCCCACCAAGGCTAGTCTACCTTTTGATGGACACAACTGATTAGCCCAGGCCCACCTAGGCTAGCCTGCCTTTTGATGGAGACCGCAGGTTAAGGCCAGGCCCACTCAGGCTCGCCTACCTTTTGATAGACACCACTGATTAGGCCAGACCCACTAGGGCTGGCCTGCCTTTTGACGGACACCACTGATTAGGCCAAGCCCACCCAGGCTTGTCTGCCTTTTGAGGGATACCAGGGATTAGGCCAGGCCCCCCTCAGGCTAATGTCCACTTTGATAGACACCACTGCTTAGCCCAGGCCCAGTAGGGCTGGCCTGCCTTTTGATGGACACCACGGATTAGCTCAAGCCCAACAAGGCTAGTCTACCTTTAGATGGACACAACTGATTAGGCCACGCCCACCCATGGTAATCTCCCTATTGATTGACTCAACGGATTAGGCCAGGCCCAAGCAGGATAGACTGCCTTTTGATTGACACCACTGATTAGGCCAAGCCGCCCTCAGGCTCATCTCCATTTTGATAGACAACACTGATTAGCCCAGGCCCACTCAGGCTCGCCTACCTTTTGATAGACACCACTGATTACGCCAGTCCCACTAAGCCTGGCCTGCCTTTTGATGGACACAATGGATTAGCTCAAGCCCACCACGGCTAGTCTACTTTTTGATGGACACAACTGATTAGGCCAGGCCCACCAACACTGGCCTGCCTATTGATGGACACGACTAATTAGGCCAGGCCTCCCAGGCTAGTCTGCATTTTGATAGACACCACGGATTAGGCCAGGCCCAGCAGGACTGGCGTGCCTGTTGTTGGCACAACTGATTAGGCCAGGTCGACACAGGCTAGCCTGCCTTTTGATGGAGACCACTGATTAGGCCAAGTCCAACCAGGTTCATCTCCCTTTTGATAGACACCACTGATTAGGCCAGGCCCACTAGAGCTGGCCTGCCTTTTGATGGACACCACTGATTAGGCCAGGCCCACCCAGGAGAGCCTGCCTTTTGAGGGACACCCCGGATTAGGCCAGGCCCCCCTCAGGCTCATCTCCATTTTGATAGACACCACTGATTAGCCCAGGCCCACTAAGGCTGGCCTGCGTTTTGATGGACACCACGGATTAGCTCAAGCCCACCAAGGCTAGTCTACCTTTTGTTGGACACAACTGATTAGGCCAGGCCCACCGACGGTAATCTCCCTATTGATGGACTCAACCGATTAGGCCAGGCCCACTCAGGATAGACAGCATTTTGATTGACACCACTGATTAGGCCAAGCCCCCCTCAGGCTCATCTCCATTTTGATAGACACCACTGATTAGCCCAGGCCCACTCAGGTTCGCCTACCTTTTGATAGACACCACTGATTAAGCCATCTGCACTACGGCTGGCCTGCCTTTTGATGGACACCACGGATTAGCTCAAGCCCACCAAGGCTAGTCTACCTTTTGATGGACACAACTGATTAGGCCAAGCCCACGCAGGCTAGCCTGCTTTTTGATGCACACCACTGATTAGGCCAAGCCCACCGAGGGTAATGTCACTCGTGATGGACTCAACGGATTAGACCAGGCCCACCAAGGCTAGTCTACCTTTTGATGGACACCACTGATTAGGCCAGGCCCACCAAGACTGGCGTGCCTATTGATGGACACGACTAATTAGGCCGGGCCACCCAGGCTCGTCTGCCTTTTGATAGACACCACGGATTAGGCCAGGCCCACCAGGACTGGCGTGCCTGTTGTTGCACAACTGATTAGGCCAGGCTCACCCAGGTTAGCCTGCCTTTTGGTGGAGACCACAGGTTAGGGCCAGGCCCACTCAGCCTCGCCTACCTTTTGATAGACACCACTGATTAGGCCAGACCCACTAGGGCTGGCCTGCCTTTTGATGTACACCACTTATTAGGCCAAGCTGCCCTCAGGCTCATCTCCATTTTGATAGACACCACTGATTATCCCAGGCCCACTCAGGCTCGCCTACCTTTGGATAGACACCATTGATTACGCCAGGCCCACTAAGCCTGGCCTGCCTTTTGATGGAAACAACGGATTAGCTCAAGCCCACCACGGCTAGTCTACTTTTTGATGGATACAACTGATTAGGCCAGGCTCACCAAGACTGGCATGCCTATTGATGGACACAACTATATAGGCCAGGCCACTCAGGCTAGTCTGCCTTTTGATGGACAAAACGGATTAGCTCAATTCTACCAAGGCTAGTCTACCTTTTGATGGACACGACTGATTAGGCCAGGCCCACCCATGCTAGCCTGCTTTTTGATAGACAACACACATTAGGCCAGGCCCATCAAGGTTGGCGTGCTTATTGATGCTACCACTGATTAGGCCAGGCACACCCAGGGTAATCTCCCTATTGATGGACTCAACGCATTTGGCCAGGCCCACCCAGGATAGACTGTCTTTTGATTGACACCACTGATTAGGCCAAGCCCCCCTCAGGCTCATTTCCAATTTGAGAGACACCATTGATTAGCCCAGGCCCACTAAGTCTGGCCTGCCTTTTGATGGACACCACGGATTAGCTCAAGCCCACCAAGGCTAGTCTACCTTTTGATGGACACCACTGATTAGGACAGACACACTAAGGCTGCCCTGCCTTTTGGTGGACACCACTGATTAGGCGAAGCCAACCCAGGCTATCCTGCTTTTGAGGGACACCCGGATTAGGCCAGGCCCCAGGCCCCACTCAGGCTCATCTCCATTTTGATAGACACCACTGTTTAGCCTAGGCCCACCAAAGGCTGTCCTGCGTTTTGATGGACAACCCGGAGTAGCTCAAGCCCACCAAGGCTAGTCTACCTTTTGATGGATACAACTGATTAGGCCAGGCCCACCCAGGCTAGCCTGCTTTTTGATGCACAACACTGATTAGGCCAGGCCCACCAAGGGTAATCTCAGTAGTGATGGACTCAATGGATTAGGCCAGGCCCAACAAGCATAGTCTACCTTTTGATGGACACCACTGATTAGGCCAGGCCCACCAAGACTGGCGTGCCTATTGATGGACACGACTGATTAGGCCAGGTCCACCCAGGCTAGTCTGCCTTTTGATAGACACCACGGATTAGGCCAGGCCCACCAGACTGACTGGCGTGCCTGTTGTTGCACAACTGATTAGGCCAGGCCCACCCAGGCTAGCCTGCCTTTTGATGGAGACCACAGATTAGGGCCAGGCCCACTCAGGCTCGCCTAACTTTTGATACACACCACAGATTAGTCCAGGCCCACTAGGGCTGGCCTGGCATTTGATGGACACCACTGATTAGGCCAAGCCGCCCTCAGGCTCATCTCCATTTTGATAGACACCACTGATTGGACCCAGGCCCACTTATGCTCGCCTACCTTTTGATAGACACCACTGATTACGCCAGGCCCACTAAGCCTGGCCTGCCTTTTGATGGACACAACAGACTAGCTCAAGCTCACCACGGCTAGTCTACTTTTTGATGGATACAACTGATTAGGCCAGGCCCACCCAGGCTAGTCTGCCTTTTGATGAACTCCACGGATTAGGCAGGCCCACCCAGGCTTGACTATCTTTTGATAGACACCACTGATTAGGCCAGGCCCGCTAGGGCTGGCCTGCCTTTTGATGAATACCACTCATTAGGCCAAGCCCACCCAGGCTAGCGTCCCTTTTGAGGGACACCACCGATTAGGCCATGCCCCCCTTCGGCTCATCTACATTTTAATAGACACCACTGCTTAGCCCAGGCCCACTAAGGCTGGCCTGCCTTTTGATGGACACTACGGATTAGCTCAAGCCCACAAAGGCTAGTCTACCTTTTGATGGATAAAACTGATTAGGCCAGGCCCATCCAGGCTAGCCTGCTTTTTGATGTACACCACTGATTAGGCCAGGCCCACCGAGGGTAATCTCCCTATTGATGGACTCATCGGATTAGGTCAGGGCCACCCAGGAAGAGTGCCTTTTGATTGATACCACTGATTAGGCCAGGCCCACCCAGGCTAGCCTGCCTTTTGTGTCGGATACCACGGATTAGGCCAGGCCCCCCTCAGGCTCATGTCCATTTTGATAGACACCACAGCTTAGCCCAGGGCCACTAAAGTTGGCCTGCTTTTTGATGGACACCACAGATTAGCTCAAGCCCACCAAGGCTAGTCTAACTTTTGATGGACACAACTGATTAGGCCAGGCCCACCCACGGTAATCTCCCTATTGATGGACTCAACGGATTAGGCCAAGCCCACCCAGGGTAGCCTGCCTTTTGTAAGGTACCACGGATTAGGCCAGGTCCCCCTCAGGCTCATGTCCATTTTGATAGACACCACAGCTTAGCCCAGGCCCACTAAGGCTGGCCTGCCTTTTGATGGACACTACGGATTAGCTCAAGCCCACCAAGGCTAGTCTACCTTTTGATGGACACCACTGATTAGGCCAGGCCCACCAAGACTAGCCTGCTTTTTGATGAACACCACTGATTAGGCCAGTCCCACCGAGGGTAATCTCACTAGTGATGGACTCAACGGATTAGGCCAGGCCCACAAAGGCGATTCTACCTTTTGATGGACACCACTGATTAGGCCAGGCCAACCAAGACTGGCGAGCCTATTAATTGACACGACTAATTAGGCCAGGCCACCCAAGCTAGTCTGCCTTTTGATAGACACTTCGGATTAGGCCAAGCCCACCAGGACTGGCGTGCCTGTTGTTGCACAACTGATTAGTCCAGGCCCACCCAGGCTAGCCTGCTTGTTGATGCACACCACTGATTAGGCCAGGCCCACCGAGGGTAATCTTACTAGTGATGGACTCAACGGATTAGGCCAGGCCCACCAAGGATAGTCTACCTTTTTATGGACACCACTGATTAGGCCAGGCCCACCAACACTGGCGTGCCTATTGATGGACACGACTAATTAGGCCAGGCCACCCAGGCTCGTTTGCCTTCTGATAGACACCACGGATTAGGCCAGGCCCACCAGGACTGGCGTGCCTGTTGTTGCACCACTGATAAGGCCAGGCCCACCGAGGGTAATCTCACTAGTGATGGACTCACCGGATTAGCTCAAGCCCACCATGGCTAGTCTACTTTTTGATGGATACAACTGATTCGGCCAGGCCCACCAAGACTGGCGTGCCTATTGATGGACACGACTAATTAGGCCAGGCCACCCAGGCTAGTCTGCCTTTTGATGGACACAACGGATTAGCTCAAGCCTACCAAGGCTAGTCTACCTTTTGATGGACACAACTGATTAGGACAGGCACACCCAGGCTAGCCTGCTTTTTGATAGACAACACACATTAGGCCAGGCCCACCAAGGTTGGCGTGCTTATTGATGCATACCACTGATTAGGCCAGGCACACCCAGGGTAATCTCCCTATTGATGGACTCAACGGATTAGGCCAGGCCCACCCAGGATAGACTGCCTTTTCATTGACAGCACTGATTAGGCCAGACCCCCCAAAGGCTCATCTCCAATTTGAGAGACAGCATTGATTAGCCCAGGCCCACTAAGGCTGGCCTGCCTTTTGATGGACACCACGGATTAGCTCAAGCCCACCAAGGCTAGTCTACCTTTTGATGGACACAACTGATTAGGCCAGGCCCCGCAGGACTGGCGTGCCTGTTGTTGGCACAACTGATTAGGCCAGGCCGACACAGGCTAGCCTGCCTTTTGATGGAGACCACTGATTAGGCCAAGTCCACCCAGGTTCATCTCCCTTTTGAAAGACACCACTGATAAGGCCAGGCCCACTAGGGCTTGCCTGCCTTTTGATGCACACCACTGATTAGGCCAGGCCCACCCAGGAGAGCCTGCCTTTTGAGGGACACCCCGGATTAGGCCAGGCCCCCCTCAGGCTCATCTCCATTTTGATAGACACCACTGATTAGCCCAGGCCCACTAAGGCTGGTCTGCGTTTTGATGGACACCACGGATTAGCTCAAGCCCACCAAGGCTAGTCTACCTTTTGTTGGACACAACTGATTAGGCCAGGCCCACCGACGGTAATCTCCCTATTGATGGACTCAACCGATTAGGCCAGGCCCGCTCAGGATAGACAGCATTTTGATTGACACCACTGATTAGGCCAAGCCCCCCTCAGGCTCATCTCCAATTTGAGAGACACCATTGATTAGCCCAGGCCCACTAAGTCTGGCCTGCCTTTTGATGGACACCACGGATTAGCTCAAGCCCACCAAGGCTAGTCTAACTTTTGATGGACACCACTGATTAAGCCAGGCACACCAAGACTGGCGTGCCTAATGATGCACACAACTAAATAGGCCAGGCCACCCAGGATAGACTGCCTTTTGACAGACACCACGGATTAGGACAGGCCCACCAGGACTGGCGTTCCTGTTGTTTGCAAAACTGATTAGGCCAGGCCCACCCAGGCTAGTCTGCCTTTTGATGAACTCCATGGATTAGGCAAGGCCCACCCAGGCTTGACTACCTTTTGATAGACACCACTGATTAGTCCAGGTACCCTAGGGCTGGCCTGCCGTTTGATGGACACCACGGATTAGTTCAAGCCCACGAAGGGTAGTCTAACTTTTGATGGACACCACTGATTAGGCCAGGCCCACCAAGACTGGTGTGCCTAATGATGGACACAACTAATTAGGCCAGGCCACACAGGATAGACTACCTTTTGATAGACACCACTGATTAGGCCCAGCCCACCCAGGCTAACCTCCCTTTTGAGGGACACCACCGATTAGGCCATGCCCCCCTCAGGCTCATCTCCATTTTGATAGACACCACTGCATAGCCCAGGCCCACTAAGGCTGGCCTGCCTTTTGATGAACACTACGGATTAGCTCAAGCCCACCAGGACTGGCATGCCTGTTGTTGGTACAACTCATTAGGCCAGGCCGACACAGGCTAGCCTGCGTTTTGATGGAGGTCACTGATTCGGCCAGGTCAACCGAGGTTCATCTCACTTTTGAAAGACACCACTGATTAGGCCAGGCCCACTAGGTCTGGCCTGCCTTTTGATGGACACCACTGATTAGGCAAAGCCCACCCAGGCTAGCCTGCCTTTTGACGGATACCACGGATTAGGCCAGGCCCCCCTTAGGCTCATCTCCATTTTGATAGACACCACTGCTTAGCCCAGGCCCACTAAGGCTGGCCTGCCTTTTGACGGACACCACGGATTAGCTCAAGCCCACCAATGCTAGTCTACCTTTTGATGGATACAACTGATTAGGCCAGGCCCACCCAGGCTAGCCTGCTTTTTGATGCACACCACTGATTAGGCCAGGCCCACCGAGGGTAATCTCACTAGTGATGGACTCAACGGATTAGGCCAGGCCCACCAAGGATAGTGTACCTTTTGATGGATACAACTGATTCGGCCGGGCCCACCAAGACTGGCGTGCCTATTGATGGACACGACTAATTAGGCCAGGCCACCCAGGCTAGTCTGCCTGTTGATGGACACAACGGATTAGCTCAAGCCTACCAAGGCTAGTCTACCTTTTGATGGACACAACTGATTAGGCCAGGCCCTCCCAGGCTAGCCTGCTTTTTGATAGACAACACACATTAGGCCAGGCCCACCAAGGTTGGCGTGCTTATTGATGCATACCACTGATTAGGCCAGGCACACCGAGGGTAATCTCCCTATTGATGGACTCAACGCATTAGGCCAGGCCCACCCAGGATAGACTGCCTTTTGATTGATACCACTGATTAGGAGAGGCCCCCGTCAGGCTCATCTCCAATTTGAGAGACAGCATTGATTAGCCCAGGCCCACTAAGGCTGGCCTGCCTTTTGATGGACACCACGGATTAGCTCAAGCCCAGCAAGGCTAGTCTACCTTTTGATGGACACCACTGATTAGGCCAGGCACACCAAGACTGGCGTGCCTAATGATGGACACAACTAATTAGCCCAGGCCACCCAAGATAGACTGCCTTTTGACACACACCACGGATTAGGCCAGGCCCACCAGGACTGGTGTGCCTGTTGTTCGCATAACTGATTAGGCCAGGCCCACCCAGGCTAGTCTGCCTTTTGATGAACTCCACGGATTAGGCCAGGCCCACCCAGGCTTCACTACCTTTTGATAGACATCACTGATTAGGCCAAGCCCACGCAGGCTAGCCTACCTTTTGAGAGACTCCACCGAGTAGGCCATGCCCCCCTCAGGCTCATCTCCATTTTAATAGACACCACTGCTTAGCCCAGGCCCACTAAGGCTGGCCTGCCTTTTGATGGACACTACGGATTAGCTCAAGCCCACCAAGGCTAGTCTACCTTTTGATGGATAAAACTGATTAGTCCAGGCCCACCCAGGCTAGCCTCCTTTTTGATGTACACCACTGATTAGGCCAGGCCCACCGAGGGTAATCTCACTAGTGATGGAATCAACGGATTAGGCCAGGCCCACCAAGGATACTCTACCTTTTGATGGACACCACTGATTAGGCCAGGCCCACCGAGAATGTCGTGCCTATTGATGGACACGACTAATTAGGCCAGGCCACCCAGGCTAGCCTCCCTTTTGAGGGACACCACCGATTAGGCCATGCCCCCCTCAGGCTCATCTCCATTTTGATAGACACCACTGATTAGCCCAGGCCCACTCAGGCTCGCCTACCTTTTGATAGACACCACTGATTAGGCCAGGCCCACCGAGACTGGCGTGCCTACTGATGGACACGACTAATTAGGCCATGCCCACCCATGCTAGTCTGCCTTTTGATAGACACCACGGATTAGGCCAGGCCCACCGAGACTGGCGTGCCTATTGATGGACACGACTAATTAGGCCAGGCCCACCCAGGCTAGCCTGCCTGTTGATGAACTCCACGGATTAGGTCAGGCCCACCCAAGTTCAGCTACCATTTGATAGACACCACTGATTAGGACAGACACACTAGGGCTGCCCTGCCTTTTGATGGACACCACTGATTAGGCCAAGCCCCCCTCAGGCTCATCTCCATTTTGATAGACACCACTGATTAGCCCAGGCCCACTCAGGCTCGCCTACCTTTTGATGGACACCACTGATTAGGCCAGGCCCACCGAGACTGGCGTGCCTATTGATGGACACGACTAATTAGGCCATGCCCACCCAGGCTAGTCTGCCTTTTTTGATTAGGCCAGGACACCACGGACGGATTAGGCCAGGCCCACCGAGACTGGCGTGCCTATTGATGGACACGACTAATTAGGCCAGGCCACCCAGGCTAGCCTCCCTTTTGAGGGACACCACCGGTTAGGCCATGCCCCCCTCAGGCTCATCTCCATTTTGATAGACACCACTGATTAGCCCATGCCCACTCAGGCTCGCCTACCTTTTGAAAGACACCACTGATTAGGCCAGGCCCAATAAGGCTGGCCTGCCTTTTGATGGACAACATGGATTAGCTCAAGTCCACCACGGCTAGTCTACTTTTTGATGGACACAACTGATTAGGCCAGGCCCACCAACACTGGCGTTCCTATTGATGGACATGACTAATTAGGCCAGGCCACCCGGGCTAGTCTGCCTTTTGATAGACACCACGGATTAGGCCAGGCCCACCAGGACTGGCGTGCCTGTTGTTGGCACAACTGATTAAGCCAGGCCCACCCAGGCTAGCCTGCCTGTTGATGAACTCCACGGATTAGGTCAGGCCCACCCAAGTTCAGCTACCTTTTGATAGACACCACTGATTAGGACAGACACACTAGGGCTGCCCTGCCTTTTGGTGGACACCACTGATTAGGCGAAGCCAACCCAGGCTATCCTGCTTTTGAGGGACACCCCGGATTAGGCCAGGCCCCCCTCAGGCTCATCTCCATTTTGATAGACACCACTGTTTAGCCTAGGCCCACAAAGGCTGTCCTGCGTTTTGATGGACAACCCGGAGTAGCTCAAGCCCACCAAGGCTAGTCTACCTTTTGATGGACAAAACTGATTAGGCCAGGCCCACCCAGGCTAGCCTGCTTTTTGATGCACAACACTGATTAGGCCAAGCCCACCGAGGGTAATCTCACTAGTGATGGACTCAACGGATTAGGCCAGGCCCACCAAGGCTAGTCTACTTTTTGATGGATACCACTGATTAGGCCAGGCCCACCAAGACTGGCGTGCCTATTGATGGACACGACTAATTAGGCCAGGCCACCAAGGCTAGTCTGCCTTTTGATAGACACCACGGATTAGGCCAGGCCCACCAGGACTGGCGTGCCTGTTGTTGCACAACTGATTAGGCCAGGCCCACCCAAGCTAGCCTGCCTTTTGATGGAGACCACAGGTTAGGGCCAGGCCCACTCAGGCTCGCCTACCTTTTGATAGACACCATTGATTAGGCCAGACTCACTAGGGCTGGCCTGCCTTTTGATGTACACCACTGATTAGGCCAAGCCGCCCTCAGGCTCATCTCCATTTTGATAGACACCACTGATTGGACCCAGGCCCACTTATGCTCGCCTACCTTTTGATAGACACCACTGATTACGCCAGGCCCACTAAGCCTGGCCTGCCTTTTGATGGACACAACAGACTAGCTCAAGCTCACCACGGCTAGTCTACTTTTTGATGGATACAACTGATTAGGCCAGGCCCACCCAGGCTAGTCTGCCTTTTGATGAACTCCACGGATTAGGCCAGGCCCACCCAGGCTTGACTATCTTTTGATAGACACCACTGATTAGGCCAGGCCCGCTAGGGCTGGCCTGCCTTTTGATGAATACCACTCATTAGGCCAAGCCCACCCAGGCTAGCGTCCCTTTTGAGGGACACCACCGATTAGGCCATGCCCCCCTTCGGCTCATCTACATTTTAATAGACACCACTGCTTAGCCCAGGCCCACTAAGGCTGGCCTGCCTTTTGATGGACACTACGGATTAGCTCAAGCCCACAAAGGCTAGTCTACCTTTTGATGGATAAAACTGATTAGGCCAGGCCCATCCAGGCTAGCCTGCTTTTTGATGTACACCACTGATTAGGCCAGGCCCACCGAGGGTAATCTCCCTATTGATGGACTCATCGGATTAGGTCAGGGCCACCCAGGAAGAGTGCCTTTTGATTGATACCACTGATTAGGCCAGGCCCACCCAGGCTAGCCTGCCTTTTGTCGGATACCACGGATTAGGCCAGGCCCCCCTCAGGCTCATGTCCATTTTGATAGACACCACAGCTTAGCCCAGGGCCACTAAAGTTGGCCTGCTTTTTGATGGACACCACAGATTAGCTCAAGCCCACCAAGGCTAGTCTAACTTTTGATGGACACAACTGATTAGGCCAGGCCCACCCACGGTAATCTCCCTATTGATGGACTCAACGGATTAGGCCAAGCCCACCCAGGGTAGCCTGCCTTTTGTAAGGTACCACGGATTAGGCCAGGTCCCCCTCAGGCTCATGTCCATTTTGATAGACACCACAGCTTAGCCCAGGCCCACTAAGGCTGGCCTGCCTTTTGATGGACACCACGGATTAGCTCAAGCCCACCAAGGCTAGTCTACCTTTTGATGGACACCACTGATTAGGCCAGGCCCACCAAGACTAGCCTGCTTTTTTTGATGAACACCACTGATTAGGCCAGTCCCACCGAGGGTAATCTCACTAGTGATGGGACTCAACGGATTAGGCCAGGCCCACAAAGGCGATTCTACCTTTTGATGGACACCACTGATTAGGCCAGGCCAACCAAGACTGGCGAGCCTATTAATTGACACGACTAATTAGGGCCAGCCCACCCAAGCTAGTCTGCCTTTTGATAGACACTTCGGATTAGGCCAAGCCCACCAGGACTGGCGTGCCTTTTGTTGCACAACTGATTAGTCCAGGCCCACCCAGGCTAGCCTGCTTGTTGATGCACACCACTGATTAGGCCAGGCCCACCGAGGGTAATCTTACTAGTGATGGACTCAACGGATTAGGCCAGGCCCAACAAGCATAGTCTACCTTTTGATGGACACCACTGATTAGGCCAGGCCCACCAACACTGGCGTGCCTATTGATGGACACGACTAATTAGGCCAGGCCACCCTGGCTCGTTTGCCTTCTGATAGACACCACGGATTAGGCCAGGCCCACCAGGACTGGCGTGCCTGTTGTTGCACCACTGATAAGGCCAGGCCCACCGAGGGTAATCTCACTAGTGATGGACTCACCGGATTAGCTCAAGCCCACCATGGCTAGTCTACTTTTTGATGGATACAACTGATTCGGCCAGGCCCACCAAGACTGGCGTGCCTATTGATGGACACGACTAATTAGGCCAGGCCACCCAGGCTAGTCTGCCTTTTGATGGACACAACGGATTAGCTCAAGCCTACCAAGGCTAGTCTACCTTTTGATGGACACAACTGATTAGGCCAGGCCCACACAGGCTAGCCTGGTTTTTGATAGACAACACAGATTAGGCCAGGCTCACCATGGTTGGCGTGCTTATTGATGCACACCACTGATTATGCCAGGTCCACCCAGGGTAATCTCCCTATTGATGGACTCAACGGATTAGGCCAGGCCCACCCAGGATAGACTGCCTTTTGATTGACACCACTGATTAGGCCAAGCCGCCCTCAGGCTCATCTCCATTTTGACAGACACCACTGATTAGCCCAGGCCCGCTAAGGCTGGCCTGCCTTTTGATGGACACCATGGATTAGCTAAAGCCCACCAAGGCTAGTCTACCTTTTGATGGACACTGCTGATTAGGCCAGGCCCACCAAGACTCACGTGCCTATTGATGGACACGACTAATTAGTCCAGGCCACCCAGGCTAGTCTGCCTTTTGATAGACACCACGGATTAGGCCAGGCCCACTCAGGCTCGCCTACCTTTTCATAGACACCACTGATGCACACCGCTGATTAGCCCAGGCCCTCCCAGGCTAGCCTGCCGTTTGATTAACAACAGTAATTAGGCCAGGTCCACCCTGGTTCATCTCCCTTTTGACACACCCCACAGACTAGGCCCGGCCTATAGAGGCTAGCCTGCATTTTGAGGGACACCACAGATTAGGCCAGCCAACTAGGGATGGGCTGTCTTTTGATGGACACCACAGATTAGGCCAAGCCCACCCAGGCTAGTCTGCCTTTTGATGGACACCACGGATTAGGCCAGGCCCACCCAGGCTAGTCTGCCTTTTGATGAACTCCACGGATTAGGCCAGGCCCACCCAGGCTAGCCTGCCTTTTGATGGAGACCACAGATTAGGCCAGGCCCACCAAGGCTGGCGTTCCTATTGATGCACACCGGTGATTAGGCCAGGCCCACCCAGGCTAGCCTGCCGTTTGACAACACTGATTAGTCCAGGTCCACCCAGGTTCATCTCACTTTTGACACACCCCACAGACTAGGCCAGGCCTACAGAGGCTAGCCTGCCTTTTGTTGGACACCACAGATTAGGCCAGCCAACTAGGGATGGGCTGCCTTTTCATGGACACCACGGATTAGGCCAAGCCCACCCAGGCTAGTCTGCCTTTTGATGGACACAACTGATTAGGGCAGGCCCACCCAGGCTAGCCTGCTTTTTGATGGACACCACTGATTAGGCCAGGTCCACGCAGGCTCATATTCCTTTTGATAGACACCACGGAGTAGTCCAGGCCTACCCAGGCTAGCCTACCTTTTGATGGACACCACAGATTAGGCCAGGCCCACACACACGCATCTCCCTTGTGATAGACACCACGGATTAATGCAGGCCTACCCAGGCTAGCTTTCCTTTTCATGGACATCAGGATTAGGCCAGGCCCACCCTGGCTAGCCTGCCTTTTGATGTACACCACAGATTAGGACAAGACCACCCAGGCTAACCTGCCTTTTGATTGACACCACGAATTAGGCCAGGCCCACCAAGGCTGGTGTGTCTTTTGATTGACACCGCTGATTAGGCTAGGACCTCCCAGGCTAGTCTGTGTTTTGATGGACACCACGGAATAGTCCCGGCCCACCCAGGCTACCCTGCCTTTTGATGGACACCATGGATTAGGCCAGGCCTACCTGGACTCATCTCCATTTTGATTGACAGCACTGATTAGGCCAGGCTCAACCAGGCTAGCCTGCCTTTTGATGTACACCACAGATTAGGCCAGGCCCACACAGGCTCACCTCCCTTTTGATGGACACCACTGATTAGGCTAGGCCGAGAAGGCTGGCCTGCCTTTTGATGGACACCACGGATTAGGCCAGGCAGACCCAGGCTAGCCTGCCTTTTGAATGACACCACATATTACGCCAGCCCATGCACACTCATCTTCCTTATGATAGACATCACGGATTAATGCAGGCCTACCCAGGCTACCTTGCCTTTTCATGGCCACCAGGATTAGGACAGGCCCACCCAGGTTAGCCTGCCTTTTGATGTAGGCCACAGGTTAGGACAGGCCCACTAGGGCTGCCCTACATTTTGATGGACACAACTGATTAGGCCAAGCCCACCCAGCCTAGCCTGCCTTTTGATTGACACCATGGATTAGGCCAGGCTGACCCAGGCTAGCCTGCCTTTTGATGAATAACACTGATTAGGCCAGGCCCACCCAGGCTCATCTCCATTTTGACTGACATCATTGATTAGGCCAGGCTCAACCGACTTCACTTTCACTTTTCACTTTTATGCCCTGGAGAAGGAAATGGTAACCCACTCCAGTATTCTTGCCTGGAGACTCCCAGGGACGGAGGAGCCTGGTGGGCCGCCGTCTAAGGGGCCGCCCAGAGTCCGACATGACTGATGCGACTTAGCAGCAACTAGCCTAGCCTGCATTTTGATGTGCACCACAGATTAGGCCAGGCCCACACAGGCTCACCTCCCTTTTGATGGACACCACTAATTAGGCTAGGCCCAAGAAGACCAGACTGCCTTTTGATGGACACCACATATTACCCCAGTCCACCAAGGCTAGCCTGCCTTTTGATCAACACCATGGATTAGGCCAGGCTGAACCAGGCTAGCCTGCCTTTTGATGAATAACACTGATTAGGCCAGGCCCACCCAGGCTCATCTTCATTTTGATTGACACCACTGATTAGGCTAGGCCCAAGAAGGCTGGCCTGCCTTTTGATGGAAACTACGTATTAGGCCAGGTCACCCAGGCTAGTCTGCCTTTTGATGGACTGCACAGATTAGGCCAGGTCCACCCAGGCTAGCCTGCCTTTTGATAGACATCACAGATTAGGCCAGGCCCACTAGGGCTGGCCTGCCTTTAGATGGACACCACTGATTAGGGCAAGCTCACCCAGGCTAGTCTACCTTTTGATAGACATCACGGATTAGGTTAGACCCACCAAGACTGGCGTGCCTTTTGATGGACACCACTGATTAGGCCAGGCCCCCCAAGGCTAGTCCGCCTTTTGATGGACATCATGGATTAGGCCGGGCCCACCCAGGCTACTCTGAGTTTTGATTGACACCACTGATTACGCAAGACCCACCCAGGCTACTCTGAGTTTTGATTGACACCACTGATTAGGCCAGGCCCACTAGGGCTGGCCAGCCTTTTCATGGACACCAAGGATTAGCTCAGGCCCACCAAGGCTAGTCAACCTTTTGATGGACACCACTGATTAGGCCAGGCTCACCAAGACTGGCGTGCCTATTGATGGACACGACTAATTAGGCCAGGCCACCCAGGCTAGTCTGCCTTTTGATAGACACCACGGATTAGGCCAGGCCCACCAAGACTGGCCTGCCTGTTGTTGGCACAACTGATTAGGTCAGGCCCACCCAGGCTAGTCTGCCTTTTGATGAGCTCCACGGATTAGGCCAGGCCCACCCAGGCAAGCCTGCCTTTTGATGGAGACCATGGATTAGGCCAGGCCCACTCAGGCTTGCCTACCTTTTGATAGACACCACTGATTAGGCCAGGCCCATTATGGCTGGCCTGCTTTTTGATGGACACCACTGATTAGGCCAAGCCCACCCAGGCTAGCCTGCCTTTTGATGGACACCATGGATTAGGCCAGGCTGACCCAGGCTAGCCTACTTTTTGATGGATACCACCGATTAGGCCAGGCCCACGCACATGCATCTCCCTTATGATAGACACCACGGATTAATGCAGGCCTACCCAGGCTAGCTTTCCTTTTCATGGACATCAGGATTAGGCCAGGCCCACCCAGGCTAGCCTGCCTTTTGATGGACACCACAGATTAGGACAAGACAACCCAGGCTAACCTGCCTTTTGATTGACACCACAAATTAGGCCAGGCCCACCAAGGCTGGTGTGTCTTTTGACTGACACCACTGATTAGGCTAGGACCTCCCAGGCTAGTCTGCGTTTTGATGGACACCACAGAATAGTCCTGGCACACCCAGGTTACCCTGCCTTTTGATGGCCACCACGGATTAGGCCAGGCCCACCTGGGCTCATCTCCATTTTGATTGACAGCACTGATTAGGCCATGCTCAACCAGGCTAGCCTGCCTTTTGTTGGACACCACGGATTAGGCCAGGCCCACCAAGGCTAGCCTGCCTTTTGATGGACACCATGGATTAGGCCAGGCCCACCAAGGCTAGTCTGCCTTTTGATTGACACCACCGATTAGGCCAGGCCCACCCAGGCTAGTCTGCCTT
This sequence comes from Okapia johnstoni, assembly GCA_024291935.2. Classification (NCBI taxonomy): domain Eukaryota; kingdom Metazoa; phylum Chordata; class Mammalia; order Artiodactyla; family Giraffidae; genus Okapia; species Okapia johnstoni. The sequence continues at coordinate 23,547,344 of CM044305.1, read as the reverse complement.
CTTTCACCTGGACTAATTTTTTATATGATCAAAACTAAAGAAATGGACAAAAAATGAGTGAATTCATTAAGACTGACAAAATGAGTGCGCTAGGTTTAAATAATGGGATAAAGAAAGAAATGAAATAAAGATGCAAGTAAAGAAAGAAAGGAAAATAAGGGAAAAAATGAGAGGACAACAAAATAAATGAAGTAGAAGTGAATGAAGTGCTAGTAAATGTAACAGACAAGGTAAACTGCAAAGCCTTCACAGGAACTGCACCCCCACCCACTGTTTGCAGCCACTCAGAGCACAGCAGGATGGAATCTGGGTGTGCCATAAAAAGGGATTGAGGGCGCCTCACATTTTGAAGTAAAGGAGACGTGGACTGACAGAAAAATCATGACTGTCAAAAGGGAACTAAGAGAGGAACTCAATCTTTATTGATACAAATGACTGTTTCTTGACTGAACATGTCAGCATGGTTAGCGCCTTTGGCAAGAGCAACCTTATTTGCCTGCCAAGTAGCTAGCAAGAAATTTTCCAGTGACTTCTCAGTAACTATTTTAGTGTCTGTCTGTCTGTCTGTCTGTCTTATTTTAAGAAATTTTAGAAAAAGCCCATGTCAGAAAATTCTGACAGTTGTTAGCTGTATCCTTGATTAATTAAACACTTGGTTCTGGCAACTATTAAACTATGGAGGCTCATCAAATTTAAGATGAACCAATTAGCATTTAAGATAGCATAAAAATAAAAAGTGGTTTTTAAAATACAATGCAAGTAATGGCATAATGTACTTTCTTAAGTGATTACATCTTTCCCCAGAGTTGGTAAAGAATGACACACAGTTTTTATTCAGAAGGAAATTAGTCAAAGAGACAGTTTTCTATTTTTCATATGGAAAGTAACAAAAGCAAAATGAAGAAAAACAAAAGCATGCATAGACACTGAAATGAATTCAGCTTACACATAATTATAGCTATATTAATGTTAGAAAACTGACAATCCTGAAAAAAATCACAGAACGAAATATTTTTTGACAAACTAATGGTGAAAAGAATTCTCTAAAAAACAAATAATTGCTATGTAGCTGCTACATGCAAGAATATTAATTACTGTCAACACCTATTGTTCCCTCAAATGTCTCATAAAGTTTAAGGAGGTAGCAACTCTTAATGAGCAAAATAAACTTAAATGGTGTTTTAAAGATGTTGAAATTGTTAAATGGATATAACATGAGCTAAACTAGAAATGTCTACAAACTTAGGAGTGAAAAAAAAATTAAATAAGACAAAAATAACAAAGAAGACGAAAAGCCAATATGAACCTCAAAAGATGCTTTGCCAAATGTTAGTGTTATTCTATATGTGACCCAGTGTTATTCTATATTTAATGATGTATGCCTAAACTATTTCTTAATATATTTTCCACATTGTTTTCTATTCACTTAAGTGCCATTACCAAAACTACAGAAAGATGTTATTGCTTAAAAAGACAACTTCACATTCTGAATGTGAAAAAGAAAAAAACTGCTTCAGAAAAGTGCTCAATCGTGGTCTCTAGTAGTAAGATAGTGAAAGGTGTGTGAAATAATTGATGATGAGATACAAGATTACATTAAAGAGTATCTATGAAAGAGAAAACTATAAACTCCAATGTGTGATCAATGAATATTGGAAATCATAAGTACAACAAAATAAAATTATGGTAACAAAAATAAAGAATATTGCAAATATGTTCATTTCTATCATTTTTAAAAATATATGCCATATAGGAGTGATATCATATGGTAAATGAACTTATTTACAAAATAGAAACAGACTCACAGATTTCAAAAACAAACTTATAGTTACCAAAGGAGAAATGTGCGGGGAATGGATAAACTGGGAGCTTGGGATTAACATACACACAGTACTATACATAAAATAGATAACCAACAAGGACTGTACAGCACAGGCAACTATACTCAATATTCTGTAACGGCCTATACAGGAAATGAATCTGAAAGAGAATGTGTATATGCTGCGCACCTGAAACTGACACAACATTGCAAATCAACTATACTCCAATAAAATTTTTTAAAAACTAAAGGTAGAGTTATTGTTTAAAACAAACGAAGTTTAGAAATTGCATTAGCAACTCACTGGAACCTGTGTCTTGATAAAGACCAGGTCTCAAAGGGAAACCAGATAAAGACTAAGTAGAAAAATAAAAGATTTTATATTTGAGGAAAGATATCATTCAACCTATGGATAACTCTTAAAAATGGGGCATAGGGAATTATGTTGCTGTGACAGGTAAATAGAGGCATAAGGGAATCTGAGAGTGAGAATCACATAATTCTGAAAGAGTAAATGACAAAATATCTGTGGTTAATAAGAAATGTTAAGAAACATCCATTTTAAATGGGCTTTTAATGCATCCACAAAATCCTACATTAAACAGTGATCAAAGTAGAGGAAATTCTACATTTAACTGACATAGCAATTGTAAATAATTTAAAAGCCTCCAACGTTTTCCCAAAACATATGAAAAAAAAAACTTGAAACTATGGACTTCACTATCAAGGTACTTAGTTTAGCTTTAAACATGGGGAACTCATCAAAATGACTCACATTATTAGTATTATGTTGTCTCTCATGTCCTATGAGTCTGCATACCTGGAATATTGAAGGTTCGGCTGTTTAAAAGTATAAATATTTCCCAAACCTTGTTACAACCAGATTTTATTTTTCTTTTTGGCTGTGGTGGGTCTTCATTGCTGTGCATGGGCTTTCTCTAGTTGTGGTGAGTGGCAGCTACTCTTCCTTGCAGTGCACAGGCTTCTTATTGTGGTGGCTTCTCTTGTTGCAGAGCACAGGCTCTAGGCGCACAGGTTTCAGTAGTTGTGGTGCCTGGGCTTAGCTGCTCTGTAGCATATGGTATCTTCCCGGACTAGGAATTGAACCCATGTCCCCTGCACTGGCAGATGGACTCCTATCCACTCTACCACCAGAGAAGTTCACAACTAGATGTCATTTCTAAATGGAGTATTATGTGTATTTCCAATTGCTGGGAATTCATGAATGCTGTTTATGGCCAGTCTGTTTCACCCATCAAATTGTAAGCTTTGGGAGGACCAGGAATTTATACTAATGCTTCCTTCTTTCTATGGTCATTAGTGAAAATTTCATTTGGCATTTTTCTCAAAATTTTCATGAACGAATGCATAAAAGTGGAGATATTTCTACTAAAATGAATGAGTGTTAAGTCTTACATTAAACTATGTGATTTAATTTTATCAAATTATGGAGATTGCAATGAGAAAAACATACTTTTTAGTTCAGCAAACTTTAATATTCTCAAGTAGGAAGTACCTTATATACAGGTAAACGGTAAATTCAGAAATTTTGACTGGACTGTTATTTATGTTAACGATAAATATAATGAAACTTGTTATCTATGATGTATAATGATATATTAAAAGACAGTTTCTATAAAAGTTAAATATAGTAAAGATTAGGGTGGGGCCAGGTCATCTGCAAAGTTTACTTAGATGTTCGACAATTGGCAGTCTTCATATCTACCTAGATAGGGACTGCAGGAAAAAGAAAATCAGAATATATCACAAGAAGAGACATCTAATGTAGGGCTCTAGATCAGAACTAAGAAGAACTGCAGTCTATAAACAAGGCAAAAGTAGCAGAAATAGGGACTAGTGACCACTGAGCTATTGCCTTGCCAGACCTCATCTCTAAGGCACTGCAATCCCTATTTAGAGTTTAAGGAAGAGAGATTTGGGCATGAGTGGTGGAGAAAGTAACTTTGACTGGGACTGGAACCCTGGTCTGGAAAGGCGATTCAATGCAAAGTCCCATTAATCTAGATATGGGATTAGGAGATAGAGACACAAGACTGACAAACTCTACTGTCTTCTGTGTCCTTATTTCTACTGTCTTTTCCCCAAACTACTCCATAACCTGAACCTATATACCTTTTGAAATAACAACAGCAGCAGCAATAAATGTTTTATCTGTACCTGTGCACTCTCTTCTTATTTTACCTAAATATGTATGCATATGTATATAATACCACTTAATATTCATTTTCTAAAAATGGTAGTGGTGGTTTAGTTGTTAAATTGTGTCCGACTCGTGTGACCCCATGGACCATAGCCTGTCAGGCTCCTCTGTCCATGGATTTCCCAGGGAAGAATACTGGAGTGGGTTGCCATTCCCTTCTCCAGGGGATCATCCCAACCCAGGAATTGAACCTGGGTCTCCAGTCTTGCAGGCAGATTCTTTACTGACTGAGCTACAAGGGAAGCACAGATTAGTTATATTTTCAAAATAAATTTGGAGATGTCTCGAGATCAAGTCACAAAGAACAATCACTGGAACAGAATACAAAGAGAAATAAGGCACTTGAAATTGATGTCATTATCAGATCGGTAGTTCTAACATACGGAAACTGGAAATTAAAAGACTTCAATGACTATAGCTTGCGGTAAGAATGGTGTTTATGGTTGCAGTGTACCATAACCCCAGAAAACCTGAATTTTTCTTTTAGAAACCTGAAATGTACTTTTAAATCGGTCTTTGAGCTCTTTTGAATTTTCACAGGTTAGAAAACATTTCATTAGTGAACTGAGACACAGGAACTTAAGCAATAAGACACAAACAAGCTTAAATGGAAACTGAGGCTTAATGAAGCATAGTCCAAATACAGTATAAAATAAGCATTTAAATGAAAGTTAATCAACAAAGTGATGATCGTTTTTCTAAGGATGAAAGAAGTAAAGTTAAAGTTTCTGCATTTAGTTGGTTTAGAGTCACACGCCTATCTTAAGCCTGTCTAAAGGGATTTCAGTAAAGAGACACAATACAAGCAGTTACCCTCCTTAAGGCACTAGTTAGATTAGATGTTGAGAGGAACAAATTCAGGAACCTCATTACATTTACCTTATACAGAAAAAATCGCACAAAACAGCTTTAGAAAAAAAGGTAAATATACACGCTTAATTTTAACAGTACAACTTGGCACAGTCTTTTTTGACAAAAGGTAACTATATGAGAACTGATTGAATCTAATAACACACATTTCAAAATGGATTGTCTAAAATATAAGGGAATGTCCAACATTTAGCTATATTTTTGGAAATTGATTTTTTAACTTATAAGTTCACATACAAACGCTGTTTATTCAACAAGCACTGACCAATTTTTCCTCTGAGCGAATTATCAAAATGGTTAAAAAGTAAACTGCATGCTTTGCTTCCTGATTTATTTAACCAAATGCACAAAGCAATGAAGAAAGTGGGACGCAGATAAAATACTGCAAAATAAAGTAGAGATATTCCTAAAAGGTACAGCTATTAAGGGTGTCATTCATTAAAGAATGCCAGAATAAATCAGTCCTACTTACACTTTAATTATCTATCCAAGCAACATGTGAATATTAAATGTGAATTAATTAATATTCATAATAACTATGACTATTAAACAAATCAAATGACAGAAATTTGTAAAAGTGCCCCTATTAAATACCAGTGTTATCTACAATATTAGTTAACAAGAGCTGTCTAGAGATTGGGGCTCCTTTCTCACCAGATAAAATCAATTCTCCCATAATTCTTGGGCTGAAAATGGAGAATCCAGTAAGAAAAAGCTGAGCTCTTGCTCCTAAATGGATACAAATTTAACTGGACTCTCAGCCTTTCTCTACTCATCAACAAAATTGGCAATTTCTTCAACATTGCATTGCAATACTGCAAAAAGAAAAAAAAAAACTACTCTATCATTCATTTTCTTATTAAAAAAAATAAATGAGAAAAGAACAAGAGAAAGTTGGGGCTGAAAATGAAGTCTAACTGTGTTCAAACTTTTTCAAGAATTAATTAGTAATGATCGCAATGCTTGGCCTCATAAGCCAAATGTCATATTTTACGAAATGCAGCATGTCATCCATAGGAAGCACTCAGCTACATTAGATACAACTATTAGTAGGAGACTGTGTATATTGGGCAGAATATCAACTCCTCCAAAAATATCCACAGATAGGCATGCACTCATCCCTGAAACCCGTGAATATGTTGCCTTACATGAAACCCGTGAATATGTTGCCTTACATGGTAAATGAGACTTTCAGATGTGATTAAGGTTTACTAAAAATAATGACATCTCACAAAACACTAGGAGAAGGTAAATCATTCAGAAAATAAATTGGGAAAGGCACGTGTAAATATTAGCTGTGAATAAGACTTAATCTACTGTTAAATGATAACTCAGAAGCTATGTGATCATCTTATCTAACATTCTTGTCTCAGTAGAATTTATATTAAGGACTGAGTGAGAACTAGGATAAGAAACTATGAATCAGACACATGTGCTACTCCTAACATTCACCAATGCAGACATATAAGGTTGGGGAAAGAAAGAAAGATTATAGGGGTTTGGGATATGAGATTAAATACTATAAAGTTTTGGTGGTTTAGTCACTAAGTTGTGTCCAACTCTTTGTGACTCCATGGACTGTAGCCCACCAGGCTCCTCTGTCCATGGGATTCTCCAGGCAAGAATACTGGAGCGGGTTACCATTTCCTTCTCCAGGAAATCTTCCTGACCCAGGGATCAAACCCTAGTCTCCTGCATTGCAGGTAGATTCTTTACCAACTGAGGCACCAGGGAAGCCCTACGAAGAGTTAGTCATTCAGTCATGTCTGACTCTTTGTGACCCCATTGACAAAAACTCACTGGGGTCCTCTGTCTGTGGAATTCTCCAGGCAAAAGTGGGTAGTCATACCCTTCTCCAGGGGATCTTCCTGACCCAGGGAGCAAAACAGAGTCTCCTGCATTGCAGGCAGATTCTTTACCATCTGAACCATCAGAGAAGCCCCTATAAGGTTCCAGAGTGACACTTCTAGAAAACAGTAATTAGCCAACTAGACTTATTAAGATAATGGTTATGGCTATAATTGAAGGGGACGTGAGACAAGATACAGTCTTTTCTAGAGTGCTCCCATTTGGTCATCATTAGTGGGAAATAAGTTTTTTCATTGCAACTGAAACTTTTGAGTGGTTTTGCTTAGAGAAGGAATAACAAGTGATTACAATCTAAATTTATTTGTCACTCAACATCTTAAAAAAAGGAATGTGCTATTATTCTAGCAATAGAAACAACGCAATTAAATACTGCTAGATGAGATGCAATTGTCTTATAATGAGAAATTAAGAAACTAAATACAGACATTACCTGTGTAATTGTAGGCGAATGAGTACTGTATGTATAATATTTACTTGTTCTACACAATTAGGTTCTTTTGTTGAATTATTTCCACTCATCAATGAAACATCATTTGAAGCTAATCACATGCAAGGGCTTTCTATTTTTCTAAAAAAAATTATGGTGACATATATTGAAGTAGACGTTTGTTACTGAATACTAAGCTTTTAACATAGCTGCTGTAGAAATAAATCAGCGACTTCATGTTTCACTTAAGTGAGGAATAACTTTTATCAAAATAGCTTTATCACAATTAGTTCACCTTCGGCAGTGAGCAGTATTCTATTTATAGCTTCTGAAAGCATATTTGAATAGCAGACAATTTTGATATGCTTCCATTCAATATGGGATGAGTTAGAATACTCAGTAAGTCATTTCAAATCACTAAAGGCATCCAGATAAGCAGATATGTATACTGAAATTATAATTTAATTAGAACACTGAGGTGAACATTCAAAAGTGTATTTGAAAGCATCATGTTTTTAATTTAATGGTTCTGACTTCTTTAATTTCTTCATTAGAAGATGCTTGCTGCCCAAAAGAAATTTGCAACTTAATGATGGAGACATAATTACCACATATTCATCTATAAACAATGATGATAATGATAAGGACATAAAATGACTATAAGTGGTGAGAAACACTTTCATAACAACTATAGCTATAAAAAATACATAATACACACATACCTGTATAGAAATGTGTTATTCACAAACACCTCTGTGTGTATGTCTGTAAATATTTACTACTTTTAGGAAGAATGAAAGGTTAAAAAATTCCCTTTACTAAGGAAATTTTGGTATGCTGTAGAGTAACAAAAGGAAAATATTAGAAAAGAAAAAGAAGAACAAAGTTTTGCTTACATTAAATATTGAAATACAAAATCAAACTAGTTACATTACTCCAAATATTTGTTGAGCTGCTTCCATTTTTTCAAATATTCTTTTTAAGACATTTAAAAAATATATTTGTTCACTTTTTCAACAATTATAAATTGAGTTATAATTAACATAAAATATTATTAGTTTCAAGTGTAAGATAGTGATTCAGTATTTTTATACAATATGAAATGTACACTGCAGTAAGACCAGTTACCACTCATCACCAAAGTTGTTATGATATTATTGACTATATTCTCTATGTGTACATCATATCCTCTGGACTTACTTATCTGATAGTTGGAAGTCTGTACCTCTTAATCTCCTTTACTTACTTCATCTGTCTCCCAACCCCCTTCCCCTATGGCAATCACTAGTTTGCTTTCTGTGCCTAAGAATCTGTTCCTATTTTGTTTGGTTTGTTTGTTTATTTTGCTTTTTAGATTGCACATATAAGAGAAATCATATGGTATTTGTTCTTCTCTGACTGGCTAATTTCACTTAGCATAGTACCCTCCAGATCCATGTTGTTGCAAATGGAAAGATTTCATTCTTTTTCATGACTAAGTAATATTGCATTGTATATGTATGTATGTATGTGTGTATGTGTATTATGTATGTATGTATATGTGTATATATGTGTCTATCTATATGTTACATCTTCTTTATCCATATATGGATACACACTTAGGTTGCTTCCATATTTTGTCTATTGTAAATAATACTATAATGGACATAGTGCTTACATATATCTTTCTGAATTAGAGTTTTTGTTTTCTTTGGATAAATACCCACTAATGGAATTGCTGGATCATATGGTAGCTCTGGGATCATATGCTGGGGAAGATAAAAGACAGGAGGAGAAGGGGACGACAGAGGATAAGACGGTTGGATGGCATTACCAATTCAACGGACATGAGTTTGAGCAAGCTCTGGGAGATGGTGAAGGACAGGGAAGCCTGGTGTGCTGCAATCCATGGGGTCGCAAAGAGTTGGACACGACTGAGTGAATGAACAACAATGGTAGTTCTGTTTTTTATTTTTTGAGGAGCCCCCACACTGTTTTCCATAGTGGCTGCACCAATTTACATTCTCACCAACAGTGCACAAGGGTTCCCTTTCCTCCATATTCTTGCCGACACTTGTTTCTTGTCCACAATTTTTACTGTGACTCTATATAACATACCTGGAAGTTTTTCAGACACTTGGAATACATCAGTTAACAAATAATAGAAGTCTCCTACCCTCTTGAAATTAAGATAGCAAAAAAAAAAGTTAAATAATAGTAGATCACCCCCGCAATATCAGAGATTATGCAGAGAATTAAATAAGGTGATCTTTGAACATTTTTAACCTTAGGGGCCAGGGAAGGTCTTGAATGATAATGACATTGAAGAGGACAGCACTATCCGCCCAAATGCTCTACTCTTTGCTGTACAGATCTTCAAAGAAGTAATTTTTGTGTGAGAAAACCAAAGGCCAGCGAAATCACCTCTTCTCTTGCATACTCTTAAGCCTATTCTAATAAGTATCTGTACAACCACTGTCTCATGTGCTATTCTAACTATGAAATTATAGTAGCAGATATAAGAACCACAAATTTATCAGAATATTTTAAAATAATAGATGATAAATCCCCTTATAAATATAACTATAGCAATGTCATTAGGTGAATTGTAAATTAAAATTATACATTTTTTGTAAATTACTCTTTAAAGAAGATAAAATGATTGTAGTACTGGTACAGTGGGTCAATATAAAATAAATACCAAATTTGTAATATTATATGAGCACTAAAAGATGGGTTAATGGAAAAATAATAAATTTTTTAAATTTTTGTTAAGTTTAGACTTCTCAGAATCCTTTTCTCCATTGGTTAGCATGTTAGAGTTGTCCAAGCAAACACTATGGGTGGTAAGAACTTAATTCTACTTTGGATGCCATTGTTTCTATGTATACCTATATCAATAAAGCATATGCCCTGAAGTATGGAGTTGGGCTATGTGACTCAGTGGTGTCTTTCTCTACTGAATTGTGCAATACAGATGTAGACCTAGTTAAGGACTTGGATTCTATCTATACATCCTTGAGAATAAACCAGGAAACCCTTGGGAATACCATACGTGAAAGAAAAAAATAAACAGTTTCAAAAAGAGAAGCTAGAGAAAAATGGGTAAAATGCCATAAGAGAAAGAAGATACTAGATAGATGAAACGGACTAGACAACATTCAGTATCAGGTGGGTAAGCCATGCTCTGCACAAGAGATCTAGCCAAAGAGTGATGGGAGTGGAAATCCAGCCATATCTCACTCAATGAAATTCATCTTCCCAGGAAAAGAAGTTCCTTTTTCTAACTTACACAAGGATATCCTTTGCTCTTCTTTTTAAGCTTTACTGAGATATAATTAGCATATCACATTGTGTAAGCTTAAGGCATACAACATGTTGATTTATGCACTTATACATATATTACAAAATGATTACAATAAGGTTAGTTAACATTTCCATCACCTCACTTAGTTGATATTGCATGTGTGATGAGAATATTTAAGATCTACCTTTTTAGCAACTTCCAAATATATAATACAGTATTGTAAACTACAATTATCATACTGTACATTAGATTCCCAGAATGTATTCACTTTATAAGTTTGTACCCTTTGATCAGCAAATCTCAATTTCCTCCACTCTCCAGCTCCAGAAACCACCATTCTATTCTGTTTCTCCAAGTTATGTTTTTTAAAATTCTACACAAAAGTGAAAAGGAGTACGTCAAGGCTGTATATTGTCATCCCGCTTATTTAACTTATATGCAGAGTACATCATGAGAAATGCTGACCTGGAAGAAGCACAAGCTGGAATCAAGATTGCCAGGAGAAATACCAATAACCTCAGATATGCAGATGACACCACCCTTATGGCAGAAAGTGAAGAAGAACTAGAGAGCCTCTTCATGAAAGTGAAAGAAGAGAGTAAAAAAGTTGGCTTAAAGCTCAACATTCAGAAAACTAAGATCATGGCATCTGGTCCCATCACTTCATGGGAAATAGATGGGGAAACAGTGGAAACAGTGTCAGACTTTATTTTTTTGGGCTCCAAAATCACTGCAGATGATGATTGCAGCCATGAAATTAAAAGACGGTTACTCCTTGGAAGGAAAGTTATGACCAACCTATCTAGGTTGCTATCTAGGTATGCTATCTAGCATATTAAAAAGCAGAGACATTACTTTGCCAACAAAGGTCCATCTAGTCAAGGCTATGGTTTTTCCAGTAGTCATGTATGGATGTGAGAATTGGACTGTGAAGAAAGCTGAGCACCGAAGAACTGATGCTTTTGAACTGTGGTGTTGGAGAAGACTCTTAAGAGTCCCTTGGACTGCAAGGAGATCCAACCAGTCCATCCTAAAGGGGATCAGTCCTGGGTGTTCATTGGAAGGACTGATGTTGAAGCTGAAACTCCAATACTTTGGCCACCTCATGCAAAGAGCTGACTCATTGGAAAAGACTCTTATGCTGGGAAGGATGGGGGGCAGGAGGAGAAGGGGACAACAGAGGATGAGATGGCTGGATGGCATCACGGACTCGATGGACATGGGTTTGGGTAGACTCCGGGAGTTGGTGATGGACAGGGAGGCCTGGCGTGCTGCGATTCATGGGGTCGCAAAGAGTCAGACACGACTGAGCGACTGAACTGAACTGAACACAAAAGTGATATCAGACAGTACTTACCTTTCTCTGTCTGACTTACTTTACTTAGCATAATACTCTCAGACCTATGTTGTTGAAAATGGCAGAATTTCCTTCTTTCTCATGGAATAATAATTTCACACACACACACATACACATACCCCACATCTTACTTATCCACTAATAACATCTTGACTACTATGAATAATGCTGCAGTGAACAACTTGAAAAACCCCTTTTGGCATGTCTTTTAAGGTGAGTGTGGTGGTATAGGAGCCTCTTAGCTCTTTTCTTGTTTGGGAAAGTTTTTATCTCTCCTTAATTTCTGAAGGATAACATTGCTCAAAAGAATATTCTTGGTTGGCATTTTTCTTTTTTCTTCAGCACTTTGAATATATCATCCCAATCTCTCCTGGCCTGGACGGTTTCTAATGAGAAATCCACTGATCGTCTCACGGAGGTTCCCATGTAAGTTACAAGCTCTTTTGCTGCTTTTAAGATTCTCTCTTTGTCTTTCATTTTTGACAGTTTATTATTACAGTGTGTGTTGGAGAGGATATCTTTAAGTTGAACCTTTCTGGTGACCTATGAGCTTCATGAACTTAGATATTCAAATCTCTCTCCAGATTTGGGAAGTTCTCCAGCCATTACTCCTTTACGTAGGTTCTGTGTTCCCCTTCTCCCTCTCTTCTCCTGGAACTTCAATACTATGTAAATTGTTTCTTTTAATCATATTCTATAGATCATGTAGATTCTTTTCATTCTTTTCCCTAGTTCTCCTCTGACTGGATAATTTGAAAGTTCCTGTCTCTAACTTGTAGATTGTTTCTTCTGCTTGATCCACTCTGCTTATGATGCTCATTATTACATTTTAAATTTCACTCATCTTAAATTTCAGTCATATCTGTCAGCATTTCTGTTTGGTTCTTTTAAAATTATTTTTATGTTTTTGTTAAAGTTCCCATTTTGTTCATGTATTGTTTTCCTAATTTTGCTAAATTATCCTTCAGTGTTTTATTGTAGCTCACCAAGTTTCCTTAAAATCTTACTTTGAACTCTTTACCAGGTAAATCCTAGATCTCCATATCTTTGGGATCACGTATTAGAAGATTATTGTGATCATTTGGTGGTGTCATATTTCCTTGATTTTTCATTTACTTGAACTTTTCCATTGCTATCTTCCCATCATCCCTCCTACTGATTCTGAGGCTTTCTCAGACCACCTATGGACATATATGTTCCATGCTTCTTACTCCCTCTTGTGACAGAATTCTTCATATTATATGCCTTCTCCTGATCCTGTAACACAACAGGCCAGGTCTTCTTTTTGTTTTCCCAAAGATGGTGGTAAATTTCAAATCTGGGGTTTCTCCCTGGCTCACAGGTTTGTGCCTGCTTTCTGTTCATGCTCATTAAGTATCTGTTAAAGCTTGTTCTTGCTGTTTTTCATCTGGCTGTGCATACAGAACAGACCAAAGGATGGGGTATGTATGTGAGTGAGGCATACAGAATTATGGGTTACACATGAGCCAGCAGGGGAGATTTATGGGCAAGGTGTCCCTGGTAGTTCATAGGCAATCTTGATGTAGTCTTCCACACAGTTAGTAGGAACTTCATGCTTTTAATGTCCTCCAAGAATCTTACCTGTTGATTTTCCAGATTCTTCATACCCCCTCTTCCCAGTCAAGCAGCTCTTGATTCAGTACTCTGGATGGCATAAGAGAGAAATGGGCCTCTTTGACAAAAAGCTATTGTTTTTCTGTTTATGTATTTTTAGATGATGAAACAGAAGCAGAGAGACACTGCAACATGCTGGAGGGTTCTAGTGGCAGTTGGTAAAAGCATTCACTGACCACAAGAACCATTGGGGATAAACTGCAAAAGTTAATTTTTAACATGTTTTAGGGTAGAAAGTAGATTTACTGATATGATTATCTGTTCACCTATTTATTGTCTATCTGTCTTTCTCTATAGAAAGCAAGATTCTGGAGGAAAGAGATGTCCCTCTTTTATCCTCAGCTAGAACAGTACCTATTACAATATAGGTGCTCAATAAATATTTTTAATAAATGGCTTCATGAAATACTCACAACAATATTAAATGCTTATAGTAGGTGTCATAAGAACAAATACCAGGTATTTCTACATTAATATCCACTTATTACAGCTTCACAGTTGTAGTATGACTAGGGGAACTCATTTCCCTCCCATAATTTTAACTTCTTTCTGCTACTGAACATGCCACTATAATTCCAAAGAAACATATTTGCCTGGAAAATAGCATCTCAGAATTTACGGCTTCAACTGTAATGTGGTAGCACATGGAAGTCAATGACATGATATTTTTCACACTAGCTACCTACACACCATACTGTCTAGGATAGATTGTGAAATTAATCCATGTGGAAGAGCATACAGACTTCCCTAAGCTCACTGAAGCCTTTGCCCATCATAATTCAGCTCAGTAACTCTCCACTGAGTTCAAGAGGTTTTCTATCATCTTTGGAATGAAATTTCAGACTCTAAACATATGAACTTCTAAAATATGTCAGTGGAGAACAAGAGGATTTCAATTACACTGGTTAAAATAGCTCTGAAAATGTCACTAAATTTAGGAATATAGTGTTTTATCCCACTGGCATCTTTTAAATTATTCCATTTTCTTCTTCGATATATCAGAGGAAACAAGATATAATGAACGCTGTTCACTGGAGCTGAATAAGGGGTACTGACCATTTTATGTTTGGCATCAGATAAAAGCTAGTATCTTGAAGCCCTTAAGTGTGTCTTTCTAATGTAAACACAAATACTTAATAGTATTTCCTTAATATATGGAGGCTCCTATACTTTAAGACACAGCTCATTTTAGTTTTATCAGAGTTGATGATTTAAAATGAGTATTTACAGTGAACTATAAGAACGGCCATGTGTTGCTAATTATTGTATCTGAGTAATGGGTACATGAGGGTTCATTATACAAGTTGACCTACCTTTGTTTAAAAACTCACATAATAAGAGTTAAAATGTACTTTAAGCAAAAGTGGAATGATATAAATGTCTGAATATAGGGAACTAAATTATAGCTATATAATAAAATTTTAGACAGCTTTTAAAAATTGATGCCACAAAATATGTATTTATTAATGAATAATACTTATTCTATATTATTGAGAGAAGTAAGGATGTTTCAAAATGCTATATATTCTATGATTTGGTTTTTCTTTTCAAACGTAATTATTGTACTTTCAAATGCTAATTTTGTACATGCTACATGCGAGGCACATTCTAAGTTCTTTAGAAAGTGTAAATCTAAGTGGTGAAATATCCTCATAATTGAGGTAGCTCTGTGACTGGTAGATAATAGCATCATACCTATATGTATAGTATGTAATATGGCACAGAGAGGTTAAGAAATTTGGCCAAGTTCACAAAGCCAATAAGGTATGGTAGAGGAGAAGATACTGGGGTTTGAACAGTTTGGTTCCAAAGCCTTGGTCTTCAACTGTTATGTGATACTGCCTCTGCTAAACACATAGGTATAATCAGATATAGTCACCTACATTGAAACAAAAAATTCCTTAAAGGTTTAATCCACATTAATGATGGTAAATAATGAATGGAAAACACGGGTAGTAATTTAAAACCAATTTTCATTTCAGTTTTTGTTCATGTTTATTTCTAAGTTTTCAATATTGATCACATGTTATTTTCATAACAGGGAAAACTTTTTAAATTTTTTTGAAAATATAAATGTTAGACAAGTTCCTGTTTAACTTTTTGTAAAAGAAGAAGTCTATACATGTAAACATATCTACCCCTTCCTCCTCCTCCTCTTGTGTCTCAGAAGCTCTGTGGCCCAGAAGCTCAAGGCTTTCATGAGCCAATCTGCCTGACAATATTAGAGGACATGATAGAATAATTCATAAGCATGTTTTAATTCAGCTATCTATTTTCGTGTGAAAACTCAATAGAAGATTTATTGACTTAAAACAACTCATTTTGTTTTGCTCACAATTTTGTGGGTTTGGAATCTAGGAAGCTCTCTGCTGGGGGATTCATCTCTTACCTATGTATTAGCTAGAGCAGCTTACCAGAAAGATTCCCTCTAAGGTGCCGACTTTACATACAAGTTTGTGGCCTAGGTGCTTCTTGGCCTCTCTTTGTCTCTGTCTCGATGATGTCTCTTCTTCCAGGAACTCACCATGTAGCTGGGGCTTCTCATATTAGGGACACAGCCCTTCTTAAATGATGGCTGACTTCAAGGAAGCAGGAGCAAGCCAGCCAATTAACTGCTATGCTCAGAAAGCACTGCTTAGTTTCCCACATGAACAGTGGGATGAAAATTGAATGGCCTCTCTTTAGCACCATCACATCTCCCCAAACACCCCCAAATCTCTCCCAGTCTTCCTCCTGGAATCTGGTTGCACAGAATTGATAGGGCCTACGGCAGATTCTTCAGACTGACACCTCTATTTCAGCTAAGCAGGCAACTGTTATTGGCTCTGTGAGCTTAGAATGTCTTTATGGCTTTGATCTTCAAATGTGGGTGGCTGCCAAATTTCTTGAGGCACCCTCTCAGTTATTGGAATAAGGGATGGATGCGTGGATTCCTAGTACCTTGGACTATGATATGTTACAGCTTTTTTGAAATGATTGAAGGTTAGTTGGCCTATAGAGTTATTTTTGAAAGAAGTGTAGTGACTAAATTTATCATGCTGATGCAATTAATGCAAAAGCTTTGGCATATGCATCCCATTTGTCAAAAGAACTTTTATACTAAACTTCAAAGGTCAGCATTAATTGACAAATGACTATAATTTTATCTAGTTGCTAAAGACGTATTTACTTTAGCCAAACGAAGCAGAGAATGTAAAAAAAGACAGTCACATGATTGGTTGATTCCCGAATACTGTGTCATATATCAAATCATCAAATACCTAAAAATTTAGCATCAACAAAATCTGAAAGTGGATCATGTATAAAATAGAATCACTAAGTATAATTTGTTTTGAGGACAGATGCTATTAATATTTACTTTTGCAATAAAGAAAATATAACTAAGAAACCTACTGGAACAAGTAAAAACATTAAGATAAAAATGGTGTTTTTGTTTAGTCATAAAATGATAGTATGGAAGTATATTTAATAGCAAGCTCTTATGTTTGTTACAGTAGCTATTATGTACTGTTAAAAGACACCAAGTAGTAAAACACTGAAATTCCACTAGAGGATAGAAGGAATAAAGGAAAACAATATATATCAAACTGTTCGTCAGTATTGCGGTAAAATGATAAGACTTAACTTATTTTTTAAAATTTACTTATTTGTGTTTACTATTACACACACAAAATAGGGGTTACCTTTATTAAAACATTCTACCCACCTCCCCCAAAATAAGTAGTTCTGCAAAGGCTGAAATTTCAATTATGCATATTAGAAATTATCTCCATCATAGGCAAAAGTGCCAACACAAATATTACAATAAGTGATATAGTGAGATAAATTTAACCTTTCTTTTCAAGTAATTTTATTCCTTTAATGAAGAGAACAGACATAGAAGAATATTAAAAGGAGTACACCAGGCTAGACTGACACATTTCTGTGGTAATAAATGATATTCCAGACCCAGAAATTTTATTTGTAATGTACATACCATATATTATACTATATTTGTGTACATATATTCATATATATATACATAGATATATATATATGTATATATATATATATATATGTATATATATCCATGCATAGGCATACATGGATACATATAGTCAGTAAACTGTCAGTTCAGCAAACTAATTTAATACTCCCCAAAAAGTAAATATTGGGGCCCACAGTATTAAACGGAGCTTCCAGATCAGAAAGAATGAAGCCACTGAATCTGGACAAGAAAAGGTCCCTGAATATTTGTTAGTGATCAGGGAAGAGTGGGAGGGCAAAGAAAGATTGATTTCTGCCAAGTGGCTGGCTTGAAGCCAAACAAGAGGGATGGAAGAGGTGAGTCAAATAGAACCTACAGAACAGAAAATAAAACTACTTTATGAACTGAAAGAGAAATGGGGTTGTCACTAGTGGGATGAATGGACAATAGTGGTCACCCACGAGCACCTGAATCTAGATGTGAGGAAAATAATATGGCAAAAGTGAAAATAGGGGAAGAGAGAAAAATATGAACCTATAGGGGGAGGAATTATTCTATACACAATATTTTTTCAGCTTATATTTTTAACAACAATGACAACAAAAAACCATCATAAGAATCTTGCTGTATAGTGCAGGAAGCTCAGCTTGGTGTTCTATGTTGACTTAGATGGGTGGGATGAGGGTGGGGTGGGAGGCAGGCTCAAGTGGGAGGGGATATGTATGTATGTATGTGTGTGTGTGTGTATATATATACGTATAGCTAATTCACTTTGTTGTACAATACTGTAAAGCAACTATACCCCAATTTAAACAAGGAGGGATGGATTCAGTTTATCTTTCCCCTATGAATGCGAATTTTAAAAAATGCAGAGACCTGCTTCATTCGTTCCAATACTGATGTATAATATTCTGTAGAATAAATGAACATTAATTGTTTAAACATAATCTAGATTGTTGACGATTTTATCCATTGAATACAATGCTGGAATGACTAACATTGTGCATTAATTTTCCACCCTCTACAATTTTTTTTCGTTGGATTTGAAATTAGAAAAAATCAAATCAAAGTTTAAATGCATTTTAAATTGTCATAAGCCATATAATTCTTATGCCCAGGACAGAAATGGTATGGACCTCACAGAAGCAGAAGATATTAAGAAGAGGTAGCAAGAATACATGGAAGAACTGTACAAAAAAGATCTTCACAACTCAGATAATCACGATGGTGTGAATCACACACCTAGAGCAATGTGAAGTCAAGTGGGCCTTAGGAAGCATACAAAGCTAGTTGATTAAGAAGTTGAGGCTAGCAAAGAAAATATGCATGGAAGCCACTGTACAAAAAAGATGACGGGAAAAGATCAGTTGTCATTCCAATCTTAAAGAAAGGTAATGACAAAGAATGCTGAAACTATGGCACAATTGCACTCATCTCACACACTAGTAAAGTAATGCTCAAAAATCTCCAAGCCAGGCTTCAACAGTACGTGAACTGTGAACTTCCAGATGTTCAAGCTGGTTTTAGAAAAGGCAGAGGAAACAGAGATCAAATTGCCAACATCCATTGGATCATCAAAAAAGCAAGAGAGTTCCAGAAAAACATCCACTTCTGCTTTATTGACTATGCCAAAGCCTTTGACTGTGTGGATCACAACAAACTCTGGAAAATTCTGAAAGAGATGGGAACACCAGAACACCTGACCTGCCTGTTAAGAAATCTGTATGCAGGTCAATAAGCAACAGTTAGAACTGGACATGGAACAACAGACAGGTCCCAAATAGGGAGAGGAGTATGTCAAGACTGTATATTTTTACCATGCTTATTTAACTTATATGCAAAGTACATCATGAGAAACTCTGAGCTGGATGAAGCACAAGCTGGAATCAAGATTGCTGGGAGAAATATAAATAACCTCAGATATGCAGATGACACCACCCTTATGGCAGAAAGTGAAGAAGAACTAAAGAGCCTCTTGATGAAAGTGAAAGAGGAGAGTGAAAAAGTTGGCTTAAAACTCAACATTCAGAAAACTGCAATCATGGAATCTGGTCCCATCACTTCATGGCAAATAGATGGGGAAATAGTGAGGGACTTTATTTTTTGGGGCTCCAAAATCACTGGAGATGGTGACTGCAGCCATGAAATTAAAAGACGCTTGCTCCTGGGAAGAAAAGTTATGACCAACCTAGACAGCATATTAAAAAGCAGAGACATTACTTTGCCAACAAAGGCCCATCTAGTCAAAGCTATGGTTTTCCCAGTGGTCATGTATGGATGTGAGAGTTGGACTATAAAGAAGGCTGAGTGCCGAAGAACTGATGCTTTTGAACTGTGGTGTTGGAGAAGACTCTTGAGAGTCCTTTGGACAGCAAGGAGATCCAGCCAGTCCATCCTAAAGGAAACAAGTCCTGAATATTCATTGGAAGGACTGATGCTGAAGCTGAAACTTCAATACTTTGGCCACCTGATGCAAATAACTGACTCATTTGAAAAGACCCTGATGCTGGGAAAGATTTCAATCTTTCTGGGAGGAGAAGGAAAACAGAGGAGGTGACGGTTGGATGGCATCACTGACTCAATGGACATGAGTTTGAGTAAACTCTGGGAGTTGATGATGGACAGGGAGGCCTGATGTGTTGCAGTCCATAGGGTTGCAAAGAGTTAGACACAACTGAACAACTGAATTGAACTGAATTGATACAATCCTTTGAGAAGGTTGTGAAATTTTACTCTTAAACATTTTTCAACGGCTGTGATGAATGAATGAACTGATCATTTGTGATGAGTATGAAGAATACTCACATTCTTTTGTTCATTTAAAAGATACTCTACACTAAGGGCTGATGCTGAGAATACATTAAGTGAGGAAATCAAATGATCTCCTGAGATTTTACAGTCTACAAGGGGTAGGGAGGAAGCAGAGAATAAGGAAATTCACAATTTATATACATAAAATGTCTGGCAGCATGAAACTAATGAAGGGAAGGGCACACAGAGAGTGAAGGGTGGGGACAGAAGATACTGTCTCAGGCAGAGAGAATCACTAAAGGAGTGTTAACTTTTAAGACTCCAAGTTTCCAATGCAGGGCATCCAGGTTTAAACACTGGTTGTGGAACTGGATCCCACATGTCGCACCTAAAGTTCCTGCATGCTACAGCTAAGACCTGGCACAGCCAAATAAAGAAATAAATATTTTTAAAAAGAAGTGTTACCTATTGCCATTTTTGCTGTTTTCAGTCTACTCAGATCTGCAGTATCTACAAATACCAAGAGCTAGGTAAGTGCCATCTGACAGGAAATCTTGGAAAATGGTGCTTCCTTATGAAGTAGAAGGTGTGGAAATGAGGGGCCAAAATGTACACCTAACATCTAGCTGACTGCACAGATTTCATTAGATTTCTCTACTCGAGCCCTCTGAATTTACAGCCTAACTTATGCCCACTGTTGGAAGAGATGATAGTCGTAGCAATAATAGTCATAATAGCTAAAATATCTTAAGCACTTCAGCTCTGCCAGCCCAGGCCACGTATGCTGCAAGCACTGCCTCCGTTAATCGTCACAAAACATCCTAGGAGATCAGTCCTTTTTTCTCCATTTTATAAATGAATCATACCTTCTGTGAAAGTACAGCTGATCTATATCATGTAGAGTTCATATTGTGTATTAGTTAAAGGCATATGTAAAAAAAAAAAAAAAAAACCAAATGGAGTGCCTAGAACGTTGGGTGGCACATAGTAAGTGCTGTACAAATGAAAGTTATTATTGTAATAATTAGTTTGCTTCTTTCAAAAAGTAGTTTTGAGTGCCTGCTCTGTTCAAGTACAGTGTTAATTTCAAAGATGTGGTTTAATATAGCCCTAGACCTCTTGGAATGTACGAGAGACTACAAAAATCAGTTAATATTAAGACATTAAATGTTTTGAACAAAATGATCGTTCTGGGCTTATTGTTTGTTATTGATGTGGTAAGACACTTAATTTGTTAGCTCACTAATCTAATGAGTATTGATATGTATGGTACCAGATACTCCGCTAGGTCCTGCATAGAACAGATGAAGAATGCTTAGCTGCAATAAACTCATGTAAACACGTGACAATAATGTAACATGGTAAGTGTGTTAATAGCAGCGTTACTTTATGATAGAAATACAGAGAGGAAAATGCCTAGGATTACCTTAGCAAAGATGGGGTGATGCTATTCACAAGATATCCTTAGCTATCACCACTAACTATCGAACTTCAGATCTACATACTGCTTTTGCCTTTGATGTAAGCTAATTTTTCTTCTATGTGATTTCTAACAGCATGGTCCTCTTGTATCCTGTTATGCTCAATAGCCAAAAAGTCACACAATCACAGAACTTGTGGGTGCCTTGAGAAATCTTGTTTAGTTTCTGATCTTCAGTCAGAGAGATAGTTAATCCATCCGGATCAGGTAATGACCATAGTGTCAGTTTTATGTTATGCTCTGCCTTGGCTGCTACATCAAGACGAAGATGCCATTATGAGCCCTAAAGGGCTCTAATTTTTGAGGAGAGCAACTCTAAAAAATTCGTTCTTTAAATTCATCTGTTAATATCCTCTCATTCTAATGAAACTAAAATGTAGTCATGCTAAGTTTCCACAAGAAAAATTCTGATATGTAGGTGAACATCATCAGATGTATATTGAAGGAAAAACAAAGGAAACTATTAGGTTGGTGACGAAGTAGTGCAGTTTCAGACCATGAAACTTAAATCATTATAACTAGGCTAATCACATCTTTATTAATCAAAATAGGAATCATTACAATCAAAACATTTTTTTTTTTGCCAGTGAGAAACATTTTTGTTTTGTTTTTTTTACTGTTTATTCCTGTAGTATAAGAATTGGTGCTTCAGGATTTGATGAAATTTTGGAAAGCATTTTCTGCCTCCTGCTGGTTGTGGAAGTGATTTCCTTGCAAAAAAAGTTGTCGAGAGGCTTGAAGAAGTGGTAGTTGGTTGGTGAGAAGTCAGGTATATGGTGGATGAGGCAAAACTTTGTAGCCCAATTCATTCAACTTTTGAAGCATTGGTTGTGTGACGTGTGGTTGAGCATTGCCATGGAGAAGAATTGGGCCCTTTCTGTTGACCAATGCCGGCTGCAGGCACTGCAATTTTAGGTGCGTCTCACCGATCTGCTGAGCATACTTCTCAGATGTAATGGTCTCACCAGAATTCAGAAAGCAGTAGTGGATCAAACAGGCAGCAGACCACCAAACAGTGACCATGAACTTTTTTGGTGCAAGTTTGGCTTTGGGAAGTGCTTTGGAGTCCAGCCACTGAGCCGTCATTGCCAGTTGCCGTATAAAATCCACTTTTCATAGCACGTCACAATACGACTGAGAAATGGTGTTGTTACATAGAATAAGAGAAGATGACACTTCAAAACGACGTGGTTTTTTTTGATTTGTGGTCAGCTCATGAGGCACCCACTAATCAAGCTTTTTTACCTTTCCAATTTGCTTCAAATGCCAAATGAACGTAGAATGGTTGATGTTGAGGTTCTTTTGCAACTTCTTGTGTAGTTGTAAGAGGATCAGTTTTGATGATTTATCTCAATTTGGCATCAAATTCCAATGGCCAGCTACTGAGCTCCTCATCTTCAAGGCTCTCATCTCCTTTGCAAAACTTCTTAAACCATCACTGCACTGTATGTTTACTAGCAGTTCCTGGGCTAAATGTGTTGTTGATGTTGCGAGTTGTTTCCGCTGCTTTATGACCCATTTTGAACTTGAATAAGAAAATTGCTCTAATTTGTTTTTTTTCTAACATCATTTCCCTAGTCTAAAACATATATAAAATAAACAGCAAGTAATAAGTCATTAGCAAAATGACTTAAAGCAAGAAATGTACTTTAAAAATGATGTATAACAACATTTACTTAAGAATGCATTCTGATATCAAATAGCAAAGTTCAACAATGCAAAACCACAATTACTTTTGCACAAACTTATATTTATGTAGAACAACACTTCAGAATGTGTGATAAATTATTACAGGCAACATGCAACTAATGGCAGGAAAACAACAGATCCGTAGCAGAAATCAAGTTTTTCTTTATCATCATATTAATTGAAAGGCCAAATGAATAATATATCCATATGTTGTAAGAACTTGTATATAACTTGCTCTAAAACACACATTTTGAAATAATGTCAACATTTTAATAAAAATATATTATGTGGTATTTTATGATTTAAAGAGTTCCAGTTCAGAGAGAACATTAACGATCCTAAACTCATTGGTGCTTTCCTATCATATTTCAGCAGAAGGATTATAGGAAAAGTAATAATTTTTTCCATGCCTTATCTACAGGTTCACAGGGAGAAGGCTATGGCAAACCTAACTGCATTCACAATGAAGTGAAAGTGAAGTGGTGCAGAGGTGAAATTTTCATTAAAACAATTATTGATATCTCTAAATGTTAATTCACACATAGATGCTAAAAAGCAGGAGTACCTCAGGTTATAAAATATACATCAACTGTATTGGAGTACTAATTAACATCCTGCATACTTATCTCAAATAGGCATATATTCAAAGAATTTGTCTTGATGACAAATCAACACCCAAATTAAAGTGTAATGTCTTTTCCAGACCTGCAGTAAAGTACAGACAGCCACTGGTATACCAAGCATAAACAACTAAAAACTAGATAATAGGACTAACTCTTTATTGAGTACCTACTCTGTACCAAGTCCTGAGGATGCAAAGGTGACTGAAAGAGATCTCTTTCTTGGGAAGGACACAGAAGGGAAAAACATGTCATTCTAGCTGGAGAGACACTTCTTTACAAATATTACTACTCCTAGTAATCCTCTCCTCATTCTTCTACTAGGTAACACTTATCTGGTGCTTACCACATGATAATTACAAAAGTATCAACTCATTTAATCCTTACAATAATGCTACAAGGTAAATGCTATTTAGTTCATCAGGCAATCTACTCCACAGCTGGGGTAGCATAGGAGATGGGATTCCAACTTTGGCTTCTGACTTCAGTTTCAAATTTCACATTCGATTGCATTATTGGAGACTGAATTGTACATGTCTCTGAGAAAGTCAAAATGTATACACAAATATACACATATTAGCAATTAACCATCTGTTTTAAGATTATGAGGGATAGAAACAAAGGGCTTGACTTTGTTATTCTTGGAAATCACCTTTAAGGTAATAATCAGTTAAATATTTACAAATATCTAACAAAGAAGACTCTTTCAATTAACTTCTCTGTGTTGGGAATAGATCATCTGATAAAAATGTGTCCTTTCTCAAATCCTCCCTCAAGCAAAAGATGCAGTCAAGTGAAGGGATTTCAAGGTGCATGGAATATTATTAGAGGGAATGAGTAAAAAGAGACTGTGTGTAATACATAGCATGGATCTTGATTTGTTAAAATGACAATGCTATAGTTATGTTTACATTTAAGAAATACTGATTCAGTTCCCATTGTATGCTTGAAAGGACTTACAGTACAAAGGGTAAAGCAAACTATTCAGGGTGAAATAGGCATTACTGGGGAAAAAAAGACACAAAACTTATGTACCATTAAAAATCAACATAAATGCTTTAGAGGTTGCATTCTTTGACAGATTCATAATCCAAGTGACCCAGCCTAGGAGATGAGGGAATTCACTGAGCAACTGATCTTGACTTCAAATCTGAATGATGAAAGGAATAAGTCAGGAAAAATGGTTTGGGGATGGGGAAGATGGAATGAGGAACGTTTTCAATTGAGGAAATATCTTCCAGAAAGAGTTCTAGAAAGGTGGGAATATTGTGGCCCATTTAAGTAAGGCTCATTTATGGGTGACAGGGAGAAAATCTTAGAGAACATGAAGTATATTTGTGCCGGGAGAGGTTGGTGGGGCGCTGATCAGATGTTTTGGGTGTATTTGCCCCCCTCCAGTCTCAAATTCATATATTAAAATTTTTATTGGAGTACAGTTGATTGGCAATACTCTGACAGTTTCAGGTGTACAGCAAAGTGAATCAGTTATACATATGTATCCACACTTTCTTTTTTAAAGATTCTTTACCCCTACAGGCCATTACAGAGTATTGTGTAGAATTCCCTGTCTTATACAGTAGGTCCTTAATAGTTATCTATTTTATATATAGTAGTGTGGATTTTAAAAAGGTGATTTTAGGCAAAATGTGGTAAGCAGTTTAGATGACACCAATGAATCTGAGTCAAAATAGGAGTTTGTTACAAGGTGGTAGAAATGGAGGTGAGCTGAGGAATTTGAGAACTATTTAGGAAATAAAGTACTAGAAATGGGAGATGAGTCAGAGGGAAAAGAGTGAACATTTAAAGTTCTTTTTTCATGTCAGGCATGATTCTAAAGTCTTCACTAAAATTTTAACTCATGTAATCATCTCAACCACTCTGAGGATTACTCGTCTTACTAAAGAGGCAATACGCACAGGAGGGTTGTGACATCTCCAAGTTCACACAGGGAGTATGTACAGACCTTGAAACTAAGCCCAGACAGTCAGTCTCCAAAGCTGTTAACTACTCCAACACGAACCTTCAGGAAGATACTTTATTTTGTGCTTTCCTAAGCTGGGTGAATAAGGAAAGTCATTCCATTCAGGAAAAAAAAACAAAGATGATTCTTGCATAAAGAAGATAATGAGTCTAGCCTTGACTAGATAAAGGTATCTTTAAAATACTCCAGTACACCAGCGAACATACAGATGTGTTACCCAGAAATTTAACTTATAAGCACAAATCTGTAGATGATTCATAGATGATTGTTGAAAGTTCACAGATGACTGTTGAAAGCATAGGTGAAGATCACTTTGCCTAGGAAGAGACTTTTGAACGAAAAGAGAAGGTGGCCAAGGATCTAGTCTTGAAAAAACTGTACTTTAATGGCCAAAGAGAGAAGATGAATTTTCAAAGACAGAAATGAAACAGCTGTTCTCAGAGTAGGAAAAGCATAAAAACGTGGTGTCACAAATATCAAAGAAAGAAGAGACACAGTCTACAGTGTCAACTGCAGCTGTGAGTCAGGACAAGCTATACTAAAAAGTGGTTGAGATTTGCTAGCATAGCCATTGCTAGTGATACCGGAGAGAGAGTCTTTTCCAAGCTGAAACAATGTAAATTTTCATCAATTGATGAATGCATAAATGAAATGAGGTATACCTATGCCACGGGATAGTATTCAGTCACAAAAGGGAAAAAGTCAGACATTAAGAGCCACATATTACATAAACTCACTTATATGAAATGCTCAGAATAGGGAAATCCACAGAAACAGAAAGATTAGTGGTTGCCTGGGGCTGGGGAGGAAGGAGAATAGGAAATGACTGTTAATGGGTAAAAGATTTCTTTTGGGGTGATAAAATATTCTGGAATTAGGGGTGATTATCTGCTCAATTTTGTGAATCACTAAAAATCACTCAACTGTACACTTTAAAATGATAGCTTCTGGTATATAAATGATATCTCAATTTTTATAAGATTGGTGTTTGGTTATAAAGGAAATGACAGATATTAGGTGATGGTTGGAGAGGTATGTGCTATTTGAGGTGTCACCTGTCACATTTCAATAATTATTGGAAAAATAGGTTATATGAATCAGAATTATTTTTTCCATTATTATTATTATTTTTTTTTTTTTTACATCACTGTATGATTTACCACCATGAAGGGGTTCTGGTAAGGCAGGAATAAAAAGCCTTTACTGGGTCACTAATGTAAAACTCAAAGCAGCATATGGAATCTAACCAATAAATGCACTTGGGGACTTGTGAGGGTGAGACACTTCTCAGCAAGATGATGATGAAGTAACGAGCAACAAGAAGAAGTGCTCTCTTTCACGTGACTAAAGTAGCAACGGGAAAGAGTCCTATATGGGTATATCTTCCCAAAGAGAGGGACCACAGGACAGACATGTAATTGGGAAGGCTGCACCTCATCCAACTTGTATGTTCTTAGATGCTTCAGTGAAACTCAGATGGTACCACATTTGAGAGGTAAAATAAATATTAATTCCAATTCAGCAACAAGGCAACAGTTTAGCCCTAAAGAGCTAAAGAGTCAACCATTTTCTTGCAGTGAAAATTAGCTTTATAGTCTTCATTCTGTGGTCTTCCTATCATTAACTGTATTAATGTTTTAGAAGAAATCTACCCTATGTTTTCACTAGATTTAGAGAAATCAATCATTGAGAGAGCTGAGATATGGCGTCCATCTTCTGATTAGTGTCAAGTAAACAAGTCTTCTTCAATAAAGCAAGGATATCAGGATGGGGTTCTCATAAGGTCTCAAGAGAGTAGAAAGCAGAATATATATTTGACCCCATAATAACTCCTTGTACTTCAACTTTATTACATCAGGATTAGCACTGTATTTTCCAAGTCAAGTTTGGAAACTGTCATCATTCAGGCATATATTGATAATTCAGAGGCAGTTGTGTTTAGAGTAGAAATGCTAGGAAAAGGTCCATATGGGGAATAGAAGTAGCAACAGAATTTTAAAACTGATTTCTATAGGAGCTGTATGGGGCTTCATATTTTTTCCCTTATAACAGAAAATGAAAGGTTGTATGAAATGTATTCAGCCCCTAGCTACAATGTATATGTACATGGGGTGTCCTGGATTTCTTTAATACGGATGTTGCAATGACCTGTAAAATCCAACTTCATCAGTGCTGACTGGCTGTCTTAGTTTACCCAGCAAAACCAAACTGATGATGCAGCACATTATATGGCTTATTAAACAAACAAAATTGCCAGTTTGCTAAACTGCTAAGGTGTAGCATCATATTGTTAAGCAGAATATGAATATGAAATGCTTTAGATCTACTAATAAACCAACACCCTCCCACCAAGGACATTAGTGGATTCAGGCAGACAGGAAGAGAAAATTTGGCACAAAAACAGAGAGAAAAAGAGAACCACTTTTCTCCCACCACCACAAGGCCATGGCTGAGATGTGTACAATGTTGATGACAGATGCTGTTATCTTTGCAGACAGACTTTCTCTTATTTTTCACTTCCTCCACCCACCTTTTTTGGGGAGCTGCCAGTGCTACGTGGCTTACAAAGATGCTGCTATCTAGAGGTAACCAGTAGCCAAGAGGAGTGATTTTGTAAAACATTTCTGGGAACCCCTGGTGGGAGTTTAGAAAAGTTCATTTATCTGAGCAGTTCATGTTAGGCAAATTATATAAGAGAAAAAGTTATCTGAGATATTGGAATTTGACTAAATTATTTCTGAACTTGAGGGGAACCACAAATGTGCCCATCTTAATCAAGTATTCTGGTTATGAAATAGCCTATTATTAATCTTGATTTTAAAAGTCACCCTGTGATTAATTGACTTTAGCTCAAAAGACACCATATAGTGGTTTCATCATGTCTGCAAAGCAGACAAGAGAAAATGAATTAAAGGTCACTGTGATGAGCCAAGACAGCAGAGAAAAGAAGTGGCCGCCATGCCTATGAGAAGTATTTTCCCTAAAACATACTGCAATCAGTGTTGTATCTTTGTTGGTAGAATAAACAATGAATTAATATTTGAGAATTATGGAAGTATCTTAACACCCTGACTGAACACGTTAATGTAGACACTTGGTTAAGAGGTCAGTTTGCATTTTTCCTTAAACTTTTGCATATTATTTTTTCCTACTTTGAAGGGAAAAGTAATCAACACTTGCCCTTAGTCAGAAAACAGGTCCCTGAAACATTACTTCTCTCATAAACACAAAATTCCACCATAAGTCAAAATAGATACAGCAGGATGAACAGCCGTGATGAGATTTCAAACACTCTTCACAAAGTGCTCAAAGTTATTCTTTGAGTATGAAAGGCTAAGGAATTAAGAAATTATAGTTCTAGTCCAAACACTTCTAGTATTTTATTGCACAAATTTCACCTTTTGCAAATTTAGCTTTTTCATGTGAACAATGAGAGGAATGAACTAGGTAGACTCCATGATACCTTCCAGGTAATAAATAGCTGCTTGGGATGTTTTCTTCCTAGAGCATCCTTATGAAAATGATAATCCTTGAGACAGCTGATAACTAACCTCATCCTCGGGAAAGGATTTAGTAAGAGCTAGTTCACAGCCAGTCAAGTAGGCACATCAAGAATGAGGCAGACAAGGGCAACCTTGGGAGTTTTGAAAAGTGAGGAAGTAGAAAACGAGTCAAAATGGGCTACCTCAAAAATTTCCTAGGGTTAGGACTTTCTTTGAATCAAGCAGCTTTCCTTTTTAAACTGTTTCTATCTGACAACAAACTCAACACATATTTTTGGTAAAGTGTCATAATTTAGGAAAAAACAAGGAGACTGCTTATAATTTCTTCATCCAGATATGACAATGATGTTAACAACAACGTTAATAATCATAAGTATATCTGACTGTGCATGGGTTGTCCTTGGGCTCTTAACAAGAAAGTCCACTTAACTGCCATTAAAACTCTATGAGATATGTTTACTTATTACTGCTCCCATTTTATAAATGAAGAGACTACTTAGTAAACACTTTTATGCAGAACTTATTTTCACTTAATATATCTAAAAATTACCATGTTACAAAAGTGTCAAACCCTTAATTCCAGTTTCTCCCTATTGTAAACAATATAAGATCTTCCTCTTAAACACTAACATATATCCCTCTGGGTAAACTGATGCAGTCAAACATTTTTCTTCCCATTGGCTGAGATCTTTCCAAACAGAGAATGAGCATTTTCATGGTGCCCAAGCGATGAAAGGATAGGATACTCCTGGTAAGGCAAGTCTTGCCAATGGAAGACCCTCACATGTGGGACTCATTCTTCCATTCTAGTGTTTATGAATTTATTTGAAAGATTTATTGCCTACTTTGATGTGCCCAGGTAGTGTGACACCACAGGTGACCTCATAGATTTTAAAAACCAGTGGGGAAAGAGAAACTAGAAATTCAACAAGTAAATATTTTAACAGTAATGTTTCAAGTTAGGATCTTGGCCAATGCATGAAGGGCAGGCAGATATTAAATGTTGAAGGAAATTTTATTCAGGTGAAATTTGAACTTTATCCTGACGTAAATGAAAAGCTGTTAGGAATCTTTCTATAAATCAATGAATTTGGACATAACCAAATAAATGTGCTTTTAAACATTTAGGTTTAGATCCAGCCCTCTTTAAATTTGTATATTCTTTTTCTTTTTTATTATTTTATTTTTTAATTGGAGGATAACTACTTCATAGTGTTTTATTGGCTTCTGCTGTACAACAACACAAATCAGCCATAAGTGTGTGTGTGTGTGTGTGTGTGTGTGTGTGTGTGTGTGTGTGTGTGTGTGTGTGTATCCTCTCCCTCTTGAGCCTGGAGACCACGTAAAATCATGCAAATTCTACTACCAATGTCCTCAAGAGATATGGATTGAAATTCTTCTCTGTTTCTTACTAGCCCACTTATTAACTACATCCTCCAGGGCAGAGGTTCTGAAGCTTGAATATGGAAGAGAATCACCTGGAGGGCTTGTTAAACACAAATTGCTGGGTGCACCCCAGAGTTTCTGAGTCAGTAAGTCTGGAGTGAAACCTGAGAACCTGCATCTCTAACAAGTTCTCAGGTGATGCTGAGGTTGCTTGTCTGGGGACCACACTTCGAGGAATACCGCTCTGAATAAGTGAAGGTGTTAGTCGTTCAGTTGTGTCTGACTCTTTGCAACACCATGGACTGTAGCCCACCAGGCTCCTCTGTCCATGGAATTCTCCAGGCAAGAATACTGGAGTGGGTAGCCATTCCCTTCTCCAGGGATCTTCCCAACCCAGGGATAGAACCTGGGTGTCCTGCAATGCAGGCAGATCCTTTACCATCTAAGCCACCAGGGAAGCCCACTACTACTCTAAGACAAGGCAATCTGAGTCATATTCTCCTGACTTATAGAGTGGATGTCGTAATAATTGACCTGCCTGCCTTGCAGCATTGCTGAGAAGAACTAATGATAAAGTGAGCATGGGAAATGCAAGCCCTTGGCAAATGTGAGATGGTATTTGCCGGCAAGTGCTGTAACTCTAAGGGAAATGCTGTCATTGTAAATGGGACAGAGAATCTTGGAGTTTCACAGAGGCCTCCAAGGCTATGAAGTTCTGCCAGAGATCAGAACTTCAGCACTAATCCTTTTCTCTCTTCTATAATTAAATACAAATACTTCAGAAATTGTCCAAGTACTAGCAATTGAAACTCACAAGGTATGCTCTGTTCATTTGTATGTTTTGGGGTTTAGTCATAAAGTGCATTCTCATCGCTTCACCTTATCCTGTTTTTGCTGTCAATAGACTTAATACTCATGGCGGGAGGAGGTTTTAGCTCTTTCCTCTTTTTCTCCTACATTTGTCCGTTGCTTCTGCTCAATAAAGAATAGGCTACATATGATGATAACTAGAAATAGTATTATGGGATAGAATGATTACTCTGTGGCTGTTAGGGGACAGTGAGAGTATTCTAACTCTGTCCCTGAGAATGAATTAAATCCAATGTGATCACACATCACCTAATGTGTTGTCCGGGTCTGCTTCTGTCTCTTGCCTAAAACCTGTGTTACAGCTGCCATATAAAATACAGGTTCTCAGATAATACTGAATTCTAGATTTTTTAAAGAGGATATTATTTTATTACAAGTGTCTGCCAAATATTGCATCAGACATATTTACACTAAAAACAGTATTCATCATTTATCTTAAATCATTTATTCAGGCATAATATCCTGGTATTTTTCTTTGCAAAATTTGGCAATCCTAGCTGTGCCTTATTAGTAACGAGGTAGTAACTGGCTGAGAAATGTGTGTATAGAGAGATAAACATTCATCTACAAGCCCAGGATGAGCATGTTGGTAAAAGTTCAATTACAATCACACAAAAAGCAGTCCCAACCCCAGAACAATCAAACCAGAATATTTGGAAATGCAACCAAGTCATTGATAGTTTTAGAAGCTCCACAGATGATATAATAAGCAGTCAAGAATGAGAATTATTGAATTAAAACAAGAAACATATCAGTGGTTCTTATTTGTGGCTGCCCATTGGACTAGACTGGCAACTATTAAAAATCCCAAGGTTCAGGGTGTACCCCAGGCCCATTAAATTCAATTCCCTCTGGACAGAACCCAGGCATCAACTGGTTGTTAAAGTCTCCAGGTGATTCCAATGTACAGTCAAGGATGGAACTTTTATATTTAGTCAGTCAACCTGGCATATTCTCATGAGAGAGTGAAGTGTCTAGTAGTGTTAGAAGAGCATCATAAACATTTACAAATTATTGCATATAGTGTGTGCGCGCGTGCTCAATCACTTCAGTCGTATCCAACTCTTTGCAACCCTATGGACTGTAGCCCACCATTTTCCTCAGTCCATGGGATTCTCCAGGCAAGAATACTAGAGTGGGTTGCCATGCCCTCCTCTAGGAGAATCTTCCTGACCCAGGGATCGAACCTACGTCTCCTGTGTCTCCTGTACCAGTAGGCAGATTCTTAACTGTTGAGCCACCAGGCAATATAAAATTCTGATTTTTCTAAATTTCAAAAATATATTAAAACTATATTCCTAGTTACTTTTATATTTTAACTATACTTTTATTCTTTTTTGTCGACAACAGAGTAAAGAAGTTTGAAAACATATAAAATTTCGTAGTATTCCTTGCCACTCTTATGCAGCAATCCCTGAGACATTACCAGTAAAATAATGCTTTCTGCTAAAATAGCTCTTTATCTTCCCAGTAACATCCCAGTTTACAACTCAAGGAGGCACCATCTACACAGAATATCATGTGAATGGGATGTGCCAGAATTTTGATACTTGGTGATCCTGTATCTACTCCACTAGCAATTTAGTTCTTCTAAGACAAAGACTATGATTTGGGCATTTTTAAATGTCATGGTAAATGGGTTGAACATGGGTCCATAATATAAATTCAATTATTATTTGAACATGAGGCATGAAGAATATCCAAAATAAGTATACAAAAAATATCAAAATTAGAGAGTAAAAGCAGTTTTACCATTACAAATATATTAAATTATCAACATTTTGTGGGACAAGAATTTGGGAAGAAATTGGCTGGGCAGTTCTCCCTCAGCACCTCTCATCTCATGGGACTGCAGTCAAATACCAGGTGGGGTTGCAGTTACTCAAGGGCTAGATTGGGCTGGATATTCGAGGTGACTCACTCACAGGTCTGGCAGTTGGTGCTGGCTGGTGCTGTGAAATGCAATGCCCACCTGTGCCCTCCCCAAATGGTGGTCTCAGGGCAGTTGTATACATGGTAACTGGTTTCCCCAGAGTACACATTCCAAGAGAACCAGGTAGAAACTAAATAGTCTTTTCTAAAGTAGCCTTAGAAGTTATATAGTAGTAGTATTATTGATTAGAGCAACCACAAGCCTGCTCAGACTCCACATCTTGATGGAAGGTATGTCAAATAATTTTAGAGTAATGATTATAACTATACTAACATTTAATTGAAGCCTTTCATTAAATTCAATTAACATTTCCTCCACAATGAGTAGTTAAGTTATTCTCAAGCAAGTCCATTTTTATAGCTCCAAGTAAGCCCAGAAACAGAGGTCCAAAGGGAAAAACCTCAAATCCTGACTTATTTGAAACCTGAAGATACTGTAGGATCTCTAGGCAGCCATAGACTGTCCCTAATTGGGTTTGCTTCTGCAAGCATTTTCACATGTACTTAAATGCTGCCGCTGCTGCTAAGTTGCTTCAGTCATGTCCGACTCTGTGCGACCCCATAGACGGCAGCCCACCAGGCTCCGCCGTCCCTGGGATTCTCCAGGCAAGAATAATGGAGTGGGTTGCCATTTCCTTCTCCAGTGCATGAAAGAGAAAAGTGAAACTGAAGTTGCTCAGTCATTTCCGACTCTTAGCGACCCCATGGACTGTAGCCTACCAGGCTCCTCTGTCCATGGGATTTTCCAGGCAAGAGTACTGGAGTGGGTTGCCATTGCCTTCTCCGGTACATAAATGAGTAAAGCACAAAATGAGAAGTTAGAAAGTTCAACTATATCACTTTTAAAGGCATTCCTTTTCCTGGCATTCACCAGTATTTCACAAAAAAATTACCTTTTCCTTAAATCTACATCAACCAATATTGTATGCATTATGAAGGCTAGATGTGCTGCTAATATGATTCTTTTCATAAAGCATGTGACATTCCTTTATTATTTCTTGTGTGAATCTCTCTAAGTATTTGTTAAGAAATAAAATAGTAGATACATTTTAATTATTTGAATTGCCTCTAAAACAACCATTATTCTAGGCACAGGCCACTATGGTAGTTGAAATTTTTAACATTACCAAAATGAAACATGTCTATTTCCAAAACGCTATCTTAATCCACACGGCTGAATATTTTATTTTATACAGGTCATCTGCAATGAAGTGAAATGCCAAACTTAATATTAAATGTCAAGCTCCAATACAATCTTCTCGTGATACTTAGGGGAAAGACCTTTGATTTATCCTAGGACTGTTAGATCAGTTGTGCCCCAAATACCAACAGACATACATACACATGGCTGTAGAGAAACAATTCATTTTCTCTGTTCTGGGGAATCTCCTGTGAGATGATTCAAGGCCATATATCACATAGCTAAGGAAGAATTTTGAGGCCAAACTAACTGGGAGGATAGAAACTGAAGGGAAGGCAGTCAATACCCATCGTGGCTGGACTTCACCAGCGGGGTGTGCTCGACTTGGCCTAGAACTGTCAACCAAAACTGCAATTACTGACCTTGCTAGAGGCTGTGGCTCCCTGGAGGCAGTGGAGAGAGAGGGGATGATGGATGATTCATGGAGTTTTCTCCAAACAGGAGGAATAATTATGAAGTACTCATGCTGTCACAGACCACAGTGCCGGGTCTCAGGAGGATCATAAGATTAAAATCGTCAGATTTTGGAATGAAAATGGGTTCAGTGTGAGTTCACTTCAAGTTCTCATTAAAATTTTTATAAGAGAGAAGGAAATGCACATGCCTTTATCACAGAGCAATTATAACTTATAAGCTAGTGAGAATGCTTGGTGACAAGCAGAAAGAAAGAACTCCCCAAGCAATATTTTATTTCACCGAGCTGTTTTTCCCTTCAAAACTATGAATATAGTTTCTCTATAAAAAGTTTCATTTTGTGGGTCATAAACAGAACTATACAATTTTGCAATATGCACGCCTACAAAAAAGATGCCTTACTTATATGCACCGACTCTCTTATAATGCACTTATATGCACTATTTTATATTTGAGACATTCTAAAACTCTTTGTGATGAAGTTTTATCAACAGTTTTCTTTTTATACAAAAATTGTCTTCGAAAACTAAAATATAGCCTCCTATAACAACAGTCTATAGCTTCTGGACAGCATTCCTGAGGTGTGATTTCCATACAGTAAAATTCACCATTTTAAGCATTCAGTTCAATGAGTTTTAGCAAAGTTATACATCTAGGCAGCCATCACCATAACCCAATTTTAGAACACTTCCATCACCCCAGAAAGTTTCCTCATGCCCACTTGTAGCCAATCTTTGCTCCTACCCCTGGGCCAAAGGCATCCATTGATCTGGTTGGTCTCTGCTGTTTTAGTTTTTTCTTTTCTGAATATTTTTTATAAACAAAATTATACAATATGTAGTCTTTTGTGGCTGGATTATTTCAACTCAGCATTATCTTCTTGGAGATTCATTTATGTTATGACATGTATCAGCAGTTTATACTTTTTTATGGAGTATCATTCTATTGTGTACTTATACTGCATTTCATTTATCCACTCACTACTTAATGAAAGTATAAAGAGTCTCCAGTTTGTGGTTGCTCTGAATAATTTAAGTCTGAACAATTAAGTACCAGTGTTTGTTTGGACATGTTTCCATGTATCTTGAGTGGATATCTAAGTATGGAGCTGCTGGGTTTTATAATAAATGTACATTTCAAAGTGGCTATGTGTGTGTGCTGGTGTGTGCTAAGTCAATTCAGTCATGTCTGACTCTGTGTGACCCTATGGACTGTAGCCCAGCAGGTTCCTCTGTCCATGCGATTCTCCAGGCAAGAATACTGGAGTGGTTTGTCATGCCCTCCTCAAGGCAATCTTCCCGACCCAGGGATCGAACCTGCGTCTCTTATGTCTCCTGCTGGTTTACATTTGTACCAGCAATGTATGAGGACATTAGCTTCTCTATTGATTTGCCCATACTTAGTGCTGTCATTCTTTTGGATGCTAGCCACTGTAGTGGGTGTGATGTGATATTTCAATATGATTTTAATTTGTATTCCCCTAATGACTAATGCTGTTGAATATCTTTTAATGTGCTTATTGGCCATTTGTAGATCTTCACTGGCAAAGTGACTGTTCAAATATTTTGCCTATTTTTATGATGTGTATTCTTATTATCAAGCTACATACATTTTCTATGTTTTAGATAAAAGTCATTTATCTGATATATAGTTTGCACAT
This sequence comes from Okapia johnstoni, assembly GCA_024291935.2. Taxonomy (NCBI): domain Eukaryota; kingdom Metazoa; phylum Chordata; class Mammalia; order Artiodactyla; family Giraffidae; genus Okapia; species Okapia johnstoni. Next base: position 23,510,406 of record CM044305.1, on the reverse strand, counting down.
ACTTTTTTCAAGTCTGTGCCTTAGTTTTTATTGCCTTAATTATATCTTCTGAAGAACAAAAGAGTTTAATGTGCATGAAATTTAATTTATTAATATTTTATTATAACGCTCATCCTTTTAGTATGAAAAGAACTTTTGGTCTGTCCCAAGGTCACAGAGATTATCTGCTATGTTTTCTTCTTGACATTTATAGTTTCATCTCTTACCTCTAGTATTTTTTATAAAGATTCATTCTATTTTTCACAGGCAAGACTGATATTTCTAGCTGGTAGGCAAAGAGTTATTCATGTCTGGCAACTGGTTTGATGGATCAGTGACCAGACAGTATCAGCTGTACATTATGTTAAATATAAGTTCTAATTGTCTGTAATAGTTTTTGACAAGTCACACACTTGATTTAGTATCTATAGGTGGGAATACATCAAATGTCTATAATTCTTACTCTTTAGTTTAAGAAAAAAGAGCTAAAGAATGGCATATCTCAGGATTCAGGTCTGTGGTATGGGTGATTTTTCAGAGGAGAAAAGAGTAAACAGAAATGGGACATGGCATGTATTTGACAGAGTAGGACACAGTAGCCGTGGGGAGAATTTGCTTGACCACAGGCTTGGTGGTCATGAATCCATATGATGGGTCATTACAACGCTGCCCTCCAAATATGAATGTTTCTAACGAGAGTTGGGAGACAGTGAAGGTCAGGGAATCCTGGTGTGCTACAGTCCATGGAGTCACAAAGAGCCGGACACAACTGAGCACCTGAACACCACCACCAATGAGAGTTGAGACAGAAAGCTACAAGGCCCAAGATGCAGTAGGGTCTGGGTAGGGAGTTACAAACTCATGTCAGGGGAGTTGACTTGACCAACTTGAAAGTTCATAGAGGCAACTTAGAAGGCCACAAGGTCTGGAAACAGTGGGCCTCAGGAATCTAGGCAAGTTTTTGTCTCTAGGAAATGGCTTCGCCAGAAGACAGGATTCAAAGAAGACAGATGTTTCATTGAGAACTTTTCTAGAAAGAGGAACTGAGAATAAACAGGACTGCTGCATATAGTGGCACTAAAGCTTGGTAATAATTTAAGTTCTCAGTTGTTAATCATTAAAATGTTACAGTTCACTTTAACAGCCCTTATTTCGAAACTGTCTTGAACCAATAAGCAGGGGCCTCATTATCTCCCTTTGAAGCTATTATGATAGCCTTCTAACGTGTCCATTTGTGCACAGTCCTTCACTTCTCTGATGTACTCTGTATACCATTCATAGATTATCTTCAAGCTTGTTTTCTATAGATCCCTTTGTAATATAAAATAGTTAATAATTTGCCACTGCATATCAAATTAGGTATAAATTCCTCATAATAACACTGAACACTGTCAAAAATGAGCGAATCCACATTTGAACTTCTCTAGTTATTCCTTACACAGAGTCTACATTTCTTCCATAATAGACCACTTGCTGTCATGACAATTCTGCTTCTCATACTCTGCACATTCCTTCCACTAGAAATCACAATCTCAGCTCACCAAAATCCTCCCAGCCTTCAAGCTTGTCCCAAATGCTCCCTCTTCAATGAAATACTTTTCTGTCTCCTAAAACTGAAACCGTACTTTCCTCCTTTCAACCTTTATGTTGTCTAGATAAGTGGTGAACAAACTGTGGCCCACAGGCCAAATCAGTCTCATTGTGTCTTTTTGGAACCCAGCCCTGCTCATTCATTTGCTTGTCTGCATCTACTTTCATGCTGCAGTGGCTTGAAGTTGAATGGTTTTGATAGAGACTGCGTGGCTCACAAAGTCAAACACATTTACTATGTGGCCTTTCATATTAAAAGTTTTCTGACCCAGGATCTAGATGATGCTGATCAGGGAAATACTAATGTTTTATAACTAATTGTCCGAGTTAAAGAAAATATGTAAAATACAGATTTTTGTAATATAATATCACCATCATATAATCACCAACAATTGCTTAATTCGATGTTATTTGATATGGTCCAAGGATCCATTTGAACACAGTGTATATGCATGTGCGTGTAATCTGACTACTCAAGTAGTACAATCCCTTTTGCACACATTCTTCTATTGATCTGGCAGTAATCCATACTTTGGGGTGTTGAATTAATTATTCAAATATGTTACTTAACTTACTGCAATAAAATATTTATGGTGCATGACTGAACTTTTCAGAACAGAGGCATATAAAAACTGGCATAAATTGCATAATAAAATTTTATTTTAATGGAATGATTTGGGCTCAAGATTCTTCCATAAATCAATTTTTTCAATGCACTTTCTAGTGTTATTAAAAAATAGTTTACTCTATATAAATAATGATCAAAATATGCACATATGTAAATGTTCTTTCATTCGCCTTAATTAATCAAAACAAGTCAATAAAAGGTCAATAAAAAGTGGGTGGTATTAAAGCTTTGGAAACATTGGAGACTTCTGTAAGAGAGAGGCCGCCTTGCAATCTCTGCTGCTATGACTGGAATGTATTTGGTTGTTGTTGCTACTGTATCTTCCACATCTAGCACAGCTGACCACATTTGATAGTGGCTCAATACATATTTATTTTTTTAAACAAATGAATGATTCATTTCTCCATTTTTCTATTCTATGACTTGGGCAAATTCCTGGTGGAACACTTCCCAGTAAACAACCTTCCTTTAACCAAAGTCTTAGAGCATATTCAATCGCACACCACCCAACTGAATGGCATCAATAAAATTTTCTAGGTATTAGCCATGGCTACTAGCACCCCGTCTCCCTGCATTCCTGCCCCAGCAAATTTGCTCTGACTTGGGCAATGATGAGAAACCAAATACCATTTAGCTCTTTCATTTCCTAAAGCTGAGGCTTCTGAAAAGCAAGATGTTGTGCCACTTCAAAAAACTGCAACAAACTATTTTAACCAAATTCCACTTAGAGTAGATGTTGTAACGTATATTAACTCCAGGGTTATAAGAAAACATTTTCTTTTTCCTTTGGGGGTAGGGTAACTGTGGGCTTCTATACACAGGAAATTTTGTTTCCATACTTTTTAAAAACTGGTAAGAAATGAAAGAAACACCTTGGTTGTTTGTTTTCTTTTTTAATTTTACTTTTAATTGGAAGATAATTACTTTACAATATTGAGATGGCTTCTGCCGTTTATCAACATGAATCTGCCATAGGTATACATATGTTTTCTATTAATTTTCACAAAGCAAGTAAATTCCAATTTCCAGTGTTCCACTGCCTTTAAAGGGCTAAATACATTTCATTTCATGTCTGATCTAAAATTTTGCAAAGGCTCATTATCACCCAGTGAGCGGTATCATTGTTTTGTTCTAGACACACAGTCATCAATGATGTGAATAATTAGAGAGGGAAAGAGTGATGACTCAGGATTTTCTTTAACATTTTTTTCTCTCATAATTTTCACATTTTTAATTAAATTAAAAGGAGAAATGAAGTTACTTTCAAATAGGAAATTAAATGAAGAACCCCATGGCAATGCAATAGAAATGTGGTTTTTTTTCTTAACTAAAAAGGCAAATGCTGTGTAATATGAAAATGTAAGGGCCTCAAGTGTGAACTCACATTTTGTATTTGTGATAACACTTTGCATAAATACTTAAATTAATATTGTGCTATATTTTATTTATGTTAACCTTTATCCAGATTTCTGGGGTAGGGGCAATTTTAAATATGCTCCTCCAAATACCATGGGACTTTTATATTTATTTTGATGCTCAAGAATAAAGTCTTTCAAGGTAAAAAGTTCCTCTGTCTCCACACTTTTAAATAATTAAAAATTATCACTCTGCTTCTTTTCCTTTTAAAAAAGTCATTGAAGTCTTTATTATAATGTGAGTTTAAAAAAAAAAGTTCTCCTGCAATACTTCAAGTAGCACTCAAAGCTTAAGAAACACTTTTAAGTCATTCAAGAGGTAACGGTTGGGATTTTGTTTGGATGAAAACAGGAACCAAGAAAATTTACCAAAAAGGGAAAGTCTATAAAATATTTTATTTAAAAATATTTCAGAGAAAAGAGATATGTAAAAAATGTCATTAGCTGTGGGTCTGTAGCTCTGGTCAATGCCATCTATAGTTGGATTTTATGGCTTTTCATTGAACAGAAGTAAATTTTCTGAGCGTTCACCATACTTTCGATGTCAGGATCTCCCTCTTTGTTGCTGTCTTCCTCTTTCACACCAAAAAGATGGAATTATCCATTTCCTGCTTTTGCCTGCAGGTATTCATTCACTATGCGTGACAAATTATTGTTGCTTTAAAGGGGAAACATGAAAGATTGCTGAGTGGGAGAGAAGGGAGCCTTACATATTCTCTCCAATTTGGTGATGGCATCTTTCAATGATTTTCTAGCCCTGTTTATCATAGTCTTTCATTCCCCATGGTTTTGTTGATTAGTGAACAACTTCACTACTTAATTCTCCTATTTTCTCCTACACTTCAGAATTTTTTCCTAGTTACTTTCCTGGTTTATTATCCTTCTGGTGGTATGAATGTATACTTTGATGCCTGTCTGTTCAGTTTTGGAGAAGACTCTTGAGAGTCCCTTGGACTGCAAGGAGATCCAACCAGTCCATCCTAAAGGAGATCAGTCCTGAGTGTTCATTGGAAGGACTGATGTTGAAACTGAAACTCCAATCCTTTGGCCACCTGATGTGAAGAGCTGACTCATTTGAAAAGACCCTGGTGCTGGGAAACATTGAGGGCAGGAGGAGAAGGGGATGACAGAGGATGAGATGGTTGGATGGCATCACTGACTCGATGGACATGGGTTTGGGTGGACTCCGAGAGTTGGTGATGGACAGGGAGGCCTGGCATGCTGCGGTTCATGGGGTCGCAAAGAATCGGACAAGACTGAGCGACTGAACTGAACTGAACTGTTCAGTTTTAACCTTCTATCTTTTTCTGACATGTGCCAAACACACTGCTCTAATTCAAAGATGCTCACCATTCCCAACTACTAATCTACTTGGTGGCCTACTGTGAGATTCAGTGAGGGACAGGCTAATTCTCATGCCTATCCAATAGTGTGTTCATCATACTACCAGCTCCATCTCTAATCCCGCTACTTTCCAACGTGGGTAGACATACTACAATGTGAAGACTTTCAGGAAGTACACAAACAGATATATTTAAGGGAATCCATGTCCAGATCTTTGCCTTTTGAATATATCTAAAATTGATCTGATAATATGCCTGTGATCAGCCTTTCGTCTTTCCTAATCCTCCTCCTCTGAATTTAAAACAGAAAGTTCACAGAAATAAACCCATGTATACATGGTGGTGGTTTAGTTGCTACCACCACCATGTCCATGGGATTCTCCAGGCAAGAGTACCGGAGTATATTGCCATTTCCTTCTCCAGGGGATCTTTCCGACCCAGGAATCAAACCTGGGTCTGCTTCATTGCAGATTCTTTACCAACTGAGCTATGATATGGTCGATTAATATTTGACAAAGGAGCCAAGAATACTCAGTAGGGAAAGATAATCTTTTCAATAAATTGTACTGGGAAAATTGGATATTCTCATGGCAAGGAATGAAATTTGACCCCTATCTTACACACCATTGACAAAAATTAATTCAAAATGGGTATTGTTCCAAGGAGGAAAGCCCTCTGGGACATGAAACAAAGGAATTATTAGAGAATGCATTGGTCCTTTGAAAGATTTCATTAAGAGCATCTCTTAAATATTAAAAGGAATAGACACGTATTTTATCTGAGAAACAAACTTTGGGAAAAGTTCTCTATCTCAGATTATCTTATTTTAGGACATTTTCCATAAATCAAATGAGTAAGATATCCAGCTTCTAACTTTCAACAAGAATGTATTTATAGCATAGATATGATACAAAGGAGCTTATGTTCTTTGCAGCTCTTTAAATACATGATGAAATGTTTTATATTTAAAATGTGAAAGATTACATAGTTTTTCCAAATTCCTTTAGAGTTATTTGAGAGAAACAATTTGAAGAGCACTAAAACTTCTCAGCCACAACTGCAAAAAAGAATTACTTGAGCTGCTTTAAAAAAAAAAATACAGGTATTCAGGTACCACTGTGGAGGCTCTTAAGCTAGGATCTGGGTTTGAGGATAAAATTTTCTAAAAGCTCCCCCAGGTGACTCTCCCTTACAGTCAGGGCTGAGAACTACTGCATTGTGATCTGCTACTGAGGATGATCTTACAGTCATTTTGAAGTCAACAATCCTAATATTTCTCCCTATGCAATTTTGTGGCTGCGGTAATTAATAAGGATTGTTGCCTTGGTAACTACTAATGTTGAAACTAGACTACAAAACATGATAACCTAAAAATCCAATTATTTATGTTTCTTGTATTTTTTTTTCCTAGTCAATGACTTCTAAGAGTATAAGCAAAAGGTCACATATCTGTAAACCAAAAGTACATTTTACTTGACATACAGGCATGTGAACTAAAAGTATCTTTTATCTCCTCCCTTTAAAGTAATAGTGATAAAGACAATATTCAGGCAGGGTAAATCATTCTTACACCATTTGTATTGCATCCAGCTTCTCTTTATGTAGGAAAAAAAAGAATCTGTGTAAACTCTCAAAGGGACACACTCCACAGCTTTATAAGGGTAAATTCGCAGACCCACTGTGGGGAGTTGCACGGTAGTTCTTTATTTGTAATTGTAATTCTCACTTAATTTAATAGGCACTTGTTAGAATGGGTTCATCCTAAGTTTTTGCTGGTAATGTAAAGCTTGTTACTTTCAAAAATATTTATCCAGCATCTACCCTGGGCCCGGCACTGTTGTAGGAACTTATGATACAGCTGAGAATGAAACAAACAAAAATCCCTTATGGACCTTGGAGAAAATGGTCCCTACCCTAAAGCATCTTCAAACCAAATGTTAAGAAAGCTAGACTATCCATGAAGGAAGAGTAATGTCATGTTTGGTTTTGCTAACTAAAATTTCTGGAATTGCTTGATAAGTCACAAAAATCTTCCCCAGCCCTATCTAATTGTCTTCGAGATAATTAAATAAAAGATAGGTACAATCCCTGGTGGGCTTCGAGGTCGCTCAGCGGCAAAGAATCTGCCTGCCAATGCAGGAAGATGCAGGTTCGATTCCTGGGTCCAGAAGATCCCCTGGAGAAGGAAATGGCAACCCACTCCAATATTCTTGCCTGGGAAATTCCATGGACAGAGGAGCCTGGCGGGCTACCGTCTGTGGGGTCGCAGAGTTGGACACAACTGAGCATGCATGCATACCCCCTGGCACTAGCTTCAAGGTAACCGCCATTCCAGAGAGATGTTTTCCCAACGGCTTGTTGTAATATATTTCCTACATATGAGTGACTGCACTGGAGGGGGCACATTTTCTATCCCAACATTTTACTGCCTAAACCTGAGTAAGAATCAGCTCTGGAAAATTCATCTGAAACTGACAGATGTGATTGGAGAAGAGAGACAACTTCTCAAGTGAAGCAAATTACACATGTTTCCTACAGTTTAACATTTAAAATAGTAAAAGTAATGACGCTTTATTATAATGATAGCTTCACTCTTTTAGAGATGGAGTTTTCATACACTTGATGAGATCAGTTTGTTATCCTGGTTTCAAAACGCCTAGGTTATTTGTAATTACTTGATAGTTCTTATTTTGTCATCTTGACGTTCATTAACTACATAACTTTTTCTATGACAAGTATTTCTCTTTTCAGAAACATTAATCCATATCCTGATATGTATAATAAGCCTTAGAACAATACTGCATTGAAACTTGTATTCTTTCCTTATTAAAATAAATTACAGAACTGATGGAAAATATCATATTTATTAAGTTTACTTTCCGCTCTAATTTTAAATTAATCTTCTTTTTCTGTTTAGGCACCAAATACCCTTTTGTTCTGAGTAACGACAAGCAAAATGAGTGCTGATATAAACGTGGGAGCACTGTTTTCACAAATACATAACAGCAATGTCTCTGCCTCTGTGTCTGTCCCTCTAGACAGAGAGAGACAGGCAGACTTAAGCAGAGGTAGATACCAGTTCAAATTCCCAAATAAGAACAAATGACTCCTTAGACATTAATTCATAAACAATTCAATTCTACATCCCAGATCACTATAAAACTATGATTAAAATATTTTAAAAACATCTACTAGTTCTTTTTTCCTATCAGGCATCCAGTCCAGTGTTAGTCACTCAGTCGTGTCCGACTCTTTGCAACCCCTTGGACTGTGGCCTGCCAGGCTCCTCTGTTTTCCATCTTATATATAAACAAATTTTCCCCATCTTTATGCATTTACCTCCTTTGACCTTGACTGTTTCTTACCGATAACTTTTTTTTTAGAGTTTCTTCTTTTTTTCAGTTAATTAATTGATTTTGATTGGAGGATAATTACTTTACAATATTGTGATGGTTTTTGCCATATATCAACATGAATCGACCACAGGTATACATGTGTACCAAATGTCATTATGATTCTTTTAAGATAAATACCAAGTGACCACCATGTAATTTGCTATTATTCACAAATATTGGAACCTTAATCTTATATAAAAAGTGGTAAATAAACATTCAGTGATTATTTTCCAAGTTTATTTGACATAGTTTAGGAGCTCTTTTATGAGAATTGTTCACAGATTCTATTTAAGGCACTGACAAGCATGAATATATTTAAGGTGGTTTTGAATATGAAGATGCCACTTCATTTTAGTGATTTTCCCTTGAATTAAACATTAATATAAAATAACTTTTGTGAAAGTATAAAATATAGAAATGTTCAATATTTTTTAAAAAATTTGAATGATTTGATATACATTTAGCTATTTGAGGCTTAAAGTTACATATACATCCATTATAATTTCATATAAATTTCAAAAATGCATAAAATTTCATATATAAAAAAATTTAGATCAGGGGTCAGCAAACTGGCCTGTGGGAAAAATCTAGCTCCTTCCTTATTTTTACAAATTAAGCTTTACTGGAACACAGCCATGCTCATTTGATTACATATTGTCCGTGGTTGGTTTCATGTGTCAACAGCAGAGATGAGTAGTTGTGACAGAAACCACTTGGCTTGGAAAGCTTAAAATATTTACTCTCTACATTTTTACAGAAAAAGTTTGCCCACCCTTTTATTATAATAGATACTTGAAAATACATGCATGTGCATATGTGTGTGTCTCCTGTCCTGGTGTCTTTAAAACCCATCGTATCCTCTCAACACACTGCAGCCATTTCAGCACTTACTAGACGGTGAAGTATTGAAATTTTTTACTCCAACATTAGCTAAATGTTCCTAATCGATAACATATCTTCCCATTATGCTAAAAAGACTTAGATTTGTCAAGTGAAGCCCTCATTAGAAAGCCATAAATTTGGAAAATCTCCTTCCTACGTTGACACTTTCTAACCAGTTTGCATTTCCCAAGTCATTAAGGTTATGATAATAAAATTGCTGATATTGTCAAGGAAGTAGAAATTGGAAAGCTAAGAAGCATACCAGCTGTCAAGAGAACTCCCTTAATATAGCTTTCTTCCACTGGCTCTTTTTTCCTTTCATTTCCTTGTTATTTCGTTCCTCTTTTTTTTTTTTCCTTTGAGTCAATTAAATATGTTCTTATTTTCAATAGGAAGAACAATGGTACATAACTATAGTGTCTTATGAGATATGATTACTTTATTCCTCCTTATATTCTGTATGCGTGCATGTGTGTTGTATACATAAATTAGTCTTATTTAAAACAAGCTTTGTTTATTAGTCAATACTGCAAAATGTTTCTTCACTATTAAGGAGAGATTCTGGGATGAAAGGGACACAATACTACCAGCACTTCACCCACAGAGCCCAATTTAGATTTAGCAAGGTGTATTTTCACTGTCCAGATAAAGTTAGAAGGGCTGGGAGAATTTACAAAATGATTACCTGGTGGGCATGTTTAAAAGAATCAGATTAAAACTGCTACTGTTTTTTTATACTTCTAGAACAACACACCCATCTCTCATAGTGAAATGATAAATTACTGTATCTGAGTCTTCACGTTCTCTCCCTCTCTCTTACCCATTCTCTTACACACACAAACACACTCACACTTACACATTACTGCTACCCCATTATCATTAAACTGTCAATACTCTACTTTGACCCAGAGGATGGTCAAGAGCATCACTCTTAGGAAAACTTCTGAGTTCAAATCCTGGCCATTTCACAACCTCATCCCTCCAACCACATAGCCATTAATCATGGGCAAGTCATTTACCAATCCCTGTCTTAGTCTGCTTGTCTACAAAATGGGAAGAACTGAAATGTTGTAAATGCTAAATAAGATAATGCCTGCTGTTATGGACTGAATGTTTGTGTTCCCCACTTCCCAAAATTCATCTGATGAAGTCTTTACCCATAATGTGATAGTATTTGGAGGTGGAGCCTTTGGGAGATTATTAGGTTTAGATGAAGTCATGAAGACAGGGCCCTCACAATGAGATTAGGGTCCTTATTGAAAGAGGAAGAAACACCAGAGTTCTCCCTCTCTGACATGTGAGGACGCATCATGTCAGCAAGTGTGGGTGCTTCCTAGCCAGGAAGCACCTGCGCTAGGAACCAAATCTGCCAGCACCTTGATGGTGAACTGCCAGACACCAGAATGATGAGAAATAAATGTCTGTTGTTTAAAGCACCCATCCTATGGAATTTTTTATTTGTAGTTTTTCTTAGCTAAAATTTACATACCGTACTGTGTAAGTTTAAAGCTTACAATATGTTGATATATTTACATATTGCAATGGTTACCACCATAGCTTTAGCTAACACCTCTAACACATCACTTAATTATTACTTCTTTTTTGCAGTTAGAACATTTAAGATCTAGCCTCTTAGCAACTTTCAGGTATATAGCACAGTACTGTTGACTATAATCACTAGATTCTATATTAGATCTCCAGAAATTATTCATCTTATAGTTGCAAGTTTGTATCTTTCAACATCTCCTTAATTCCTCTAGCCCCTGGTAATGAACATTCTACTCTCTATTTCTGCAAATTAGGTTTAATTTCCATATATAAGTGATATTTTACAACATTTTTCCTTCTCTGGCTTACCTCACAAGCACAATGCCCTCAAGGTCTATCCATGTTGTCACAAATTGCAAGATCTACTTTTTCCTGTGGCTGAATAAATAGCTCATTGTATATGTGTACGTGATACACACACATACACACACACACACACACAATGTATCTCCTGTTAGAATGGCTATCATCAATACGTATCCCTCCCTCTTGAACCTCTCTCCCCATCCCATCCCTCTAGGTTGTTACAGAGTACTAGCCTTGGCTACCCTGCATCGTACAGCAACTTCCCACTGACTCTTTATTTTACACATGGTAATGTATTTGTCTCAATGCTGTGTTGATGTATGACAAAAACCATCACAATTCTGTAAAGTAATTACCATCTAATTAAAAATAAAACAAAATTTTAAAAATGACTATTATCAAGAAGATAGACAGCAAGTGTTGGTGAGAAGGTGGAAGTATCAGGTAATCAAAAAGATATCTGCATTCTCATATTTTTTGCAGCATTATTCATAAGAACCAAGATAAAGAAACATTCTGTGTCCATCAATGGATAAATGGATAAAGAATAAGTGGTATATACATACTACATCAGTTACAGCAGCCTGAGCTGAAACAACTGCAAATGACAAGTTCTATACCTAGTATATAGTACTGCTTGGCAAATGTTAACTATTAGTAATTCCCTCTGAGAAGTGAAATAGCTAAAAATAATTTAATTTTTTTTATTTCTCAACTACCCACTGCATAGTTTTCTTCTTTTTTTGCATTCACTTCCATGACTCTTGCTTCTGTATTTTGTTTGTCAATGAGTCTCAGTAAATATTAACATATATTTAAAATTATTTTGACTCTAATTCTTCACATTTTTGACTAGTCCAATCAATAGATTTGTACTGGCTGGTGATAAAATTGAGAATCTTTGCTACACTCAGTCTCCATAATACGGACATAGAATTTAGAAGTATTATTTTCCTAGAAAAAGGTCTAAAACAATTTAATATTTGAGAATAATTTTTCCTTAAGATTATTTATAGATTTTTGCAGGGAGAATGGGAACACATTTAAATAACATTGAATTTCATGGCGCTAACAGTTTAATAGTTCAGACTTTCACTTTTCTCCGACTCCAAGTTCACCCCTGTCACAATTTATTTCCGAGAAATCTTTCTAAAATTAAGTGTTTAAGCGAAATCTCAGTGGTTCCCCATAACCAACAGGATAAACTCTCAACGTTTCTCATGACCTGGTTTTACTCCAACTCTCCACTCAACCTCCAGAATTAACTTCTGTGAACCTTGGCTTCAACCAACCTGGCCCACTATTGAACTTTAAATGCATTAGTTACACCTCAGCAACCTTGCTCATAAAGTCTTTTCTGCCCAGACCACTCTACTATACTTTATATATATAAACTCAGTGTTCTTGGAAGTCCTATCAATGTCTTTCATTAATGAATGGACTTATTATTTATACCACCAACATTTGCTCTTAGTCATCATTCATTTATTCTGCAATGGATATTGAGTGACTCCAGAATGTAATGATATATATGATGATATATATATATGCTTTCTATCACTGAGTAGGTAAGAGATGAGAAAGTTAACAATTTTATCGCCGGATGATACCTCCTATAACAGAATTGCAGAATTGTGTTATTGGAGCTTAAAGGAAGAGCTTTTCTGAGTTAAACTATTCTAAGTGTGGACATTTTAAGTGAAAAAATGTTATAAGAGGTCTTGTTCATAACTGCTGTAGTAAAGTCCATGAGACAAGATATCTGCCTTTCATTGAATTCTGCAGTAAAACAAGTAATGCTAAAGCAAAGCTCTGTGACCTATGGTCATTGTCCAGCCTTTAATATCAATGCTTCAAATACCAAATCACTCTAGATGAATAATGACAAAAACATCTTATTGTGAAAAGTGCTTCTAGGATAGTTATAAAATATATATAAAATTATAAACTTCATGGATAAACACTAAGAATCATGTCCTTGTTTTGAGGAAGTAAATTATTTTGATTCCTTTCAGAAGGCAATTAATGCAACAGTCCTTTTTAAATATGTGTTTCACATAATTGCCTCAATATGAAACTGTGAAAGGCAGCTTCACAATGGAAACTAATCAGGTGGAAATTCTGTTTTTATAGGCAAGATGAAGCATCTATTTGGGGGATTGAGAGGGTTTTCACATGCACCAGGCAATCAAACCTCATGAACATAAATGAGGACTAGGCCAGGCAGTTTGATGTAATAACAAATGTGACAAGTACAGATGCATCATGGTTTTCAAGTTTAAAGACTATTTTAAATGCTTCGATTCTGCTAACTTAAACTGAAAGTCCACAGTAAGAAAAATAAAAGATGAATATTCATTCCAAATCATACCATATAGAATCTACTTATTTTAAAACTATATTTAGGACTATAGCTAACACCACTGCACGACATGTAAAAAAGTTACAAAAGTAAATTCTAAGATTTCTCATCACCATGAGGATTTTTTTTCTTCTCTCTTTTCTTGTTATTGTATCTGTGTGAGAAGTTGGATGGTAGCTGAAACTACTGTGGCAATCATTTCACAACATACGTGATTCAAACAACCATGCTATAAGGCTTAAGCTTATATACCAATTATTTTTCAATAACATTGGGAAAAACCCTAGAAAATTCAGTGGTGTGCTGGTGCATGTATAGCAATAGTTTCACAATGTGTGGGGTGATTTGGACAATTTGTCAGTCAGTTCCTTGTGAGGCACAAGTTGGCTCCAGCCTAACACTGGTTTTAATGTTCTGAGACCATTCCAGATGAAATTTAGCATTCTCTCTTGTGAAGATGGCTATATTCTGAAAATATCACTGGTTTCTCCCCAGATGTACTATGTGTATGACTACATGAATGTTGCTAAATGATGATTAATATGTTTACTGCTGGGGATTGTCAGGTGCATTAACTCCAAAGAAGCATTCCTTCCAAGTATTACCTTACAGAAAGAAAACAGCTCCCTGAAATTAAGGTATGTATTGTCCCTCAGTTATCAGGCTACATTGGCTATAATATGGGTTAATCATGATTTAGGAAATATAAGAACTATAACTGGCTCTTATTTTAGGTGATTAATTAATATAGCATATGTTAATCTTTTTTTCCCCTAAAATGTCTTTAATAGCTTTTAAGAAGAATAATCTAAGCATTGTCTCATATACCTCAATTTAGGAATCAGAATACATTAACACAACTTATTAAAAATAAGTTAATTTAAAAATGCCTATCCAAGGCTGTTTTTGTGTTTGCTGGGTTTTTTTAATCACAGATGTGATAAAATGAAGTTCACACTCAACAGGGAGGATTTTAATGTTTCACAATTCTTCAAATATTTAACCACATTGCTTTTTTTGTTTTTCATAATATGCCTTTGAGAGTCACAAATTTCAAAGAGAGTTTTATAATTAAAAAGATATACAAGGCAAAAGATCTTGAGAATCATTTGGTACTGTGTAATAAATTTTGGATAACTATGGTGCTCTCAACTATTATTTCAAACTCAAGGCAATATTCACTCAAGTGATATTTATTTCTAGCTCAATTTTCTCTCAGTTGAAACAATTTTCTATTAGTATACTGAAATTATTAAAAGATATTTAAGTGGTTTTCAAATTGATTTTGGAATTAATAAATGATACTTGAAAAACAGCAACTTCATTAAAAGAATTATATCATGGTAAAGAATCATTTTCCCTTTTAAAAGCAAAAGCTCATTGTTCCTTTTAAACTCAGAAATCTAAACCTTTAGGCTACGTGTTTTCAGGGCCCATATGCTTGAACTAGGACGGAGAATAACTAAAGAACTATAAAGTATCTGATTCAAATGAACTTAAACAGCTATTTTTAACACTTGACACTATTGCAGCTATAATTTCTGTATAATGTAAAATTTCTAACTTCTATACAGACGAGACTCTAAAATATAGTCATCATTTTCTGCTCATATGGGTTCCCTTCTCTGGTGACTCTAAAGCAGTCACTTTTTCAAAGTCTATTAAACCTTTATGTTGATGCTACAGAACAGCCATCAGGGGACATGGTTTCCAGTCATTGCTATTTGATCTTAGATAACAATCAAAGGGTTGACTGTACACACAATATGCACTTTTCACTAATATACTTTCCTCAAAATATTTCATGACTCTCTTGTTGAGAATATTATAATTATGAGCAAAATGAACCACATCAATATAAATGAAGTACAGCACCCTGCTGATGTCACTGTATGAGGTATATTCTGGAGCTGCCCATTCACAAACCCGACTGGGGAAACATTTGCTCACATTCCCTTCTGTACTTAATTGTTAAGTGTTAGTTCCTCAATTGTGTCCAATTCTTTGTGACCCCATGGACTGAAGCCCATTAGGCTCCTCTGTCCAGGAATTCTCCAGGCAAGAATACTGGAGTGGGTAGCACTCTCTTCTCCAGGAGGATCTTACCAACCCAGGGATTGAACCTGAGTCTCCTGCATTGCAGGCAAATTCTTTACTATCTGAAGCCACCGGGAAAGCCCTTAATACTATTCTATGGAAAACACCTCTATTTCTTATGTTAGTGTGATAAACAGGTTATAAATTCTTCTATCTCTGCATGATATCTCTTTTCAATGTGCTGCTGTAACTTCTAACATGAGGTAAAATCTACTTCATTCTTTGAATCTGGGTTTGGTCATGTAATTTGTTTTGGTCAATGAGACATCAGCGAAAGTGACACAAGAACAGACATGAATATTATTTTTGTATCAGGGCATGGACTCTCTTGCTGCTTCTGGAACAAGTTGGATTCATCAAAGTCCTCTTTTGGATTTGAACAGAGTCACCAAAGGGAGTTTCCAGTCTATGGTGAATAATAGAGCTGAAAAATGATTCACTTTGACTAGAGTGGCCATTATGGGGCCATCTGTTAGAATAGAAAAAGGTCTGAACAAGAGAGAACACAACTGACATACTAAAAGATTGAAAAATCCTATTGAGTACTGAATAGGACAACTTGTGACCACTGAGTGAGAGAAGGAGAGAGAGAGCGAGCAAGAGAGAGAACGTGTGCACACTTTGGTTCCTAATTAATTTCTAGTCCCCAGTTCCACTTTGACTGAGAATCTAGTTCCTGTGTGCAGACCTCTATAAGATTCTGCTAAAGGTTCTTAGTGTTTAGGTTGTAAAGAACAAAGACCCATGCCCATATCAAACATGAAGATTGCTGTTTGCAATCCAAATAGTTAACTAAGATAAATATTAATAATATAACTAAAAGCTAACATGTAAGATAGTTCAGTTAGTAAAGAACCCGCCTGCAATGCAGGAGACTCCAGTCTGATTCCTGGGTTGGGAAGATCTGCTAGAGAAGGGATAGGCTACCCACTCCAGTATTCTTGGGCTTCTCTGGTGGTTCAGCTGGTAAAGAATTTACCTGCAATGCAGGAGATCTCGGTTTGATCCCTAGGTTGGGAAGATCCCAACCTAGGCCAGTATTCTGGCCTGGAGAATTCCACGGACTGTATAGTCTGTGGGGTAACAAAGAGTCGGACACGAATGAGCGACTTTCACTTAACATGTAAGAAAAAATTTTGAAAATGGGTACCATGTGAAAACATTATTTTAGATCTTTTATTATTTTACTTATCAATATTAAGATGAATCACTATGTCTAAGTGCAGTATTTAAGTGAAACAAATTTAGATAAATATAGCCAACATACTGATATTTGAACATTACACTTTGCAAAACAAATCTGTAGATTAGTTAATAGTATTGAATCAAGGTTAATTTCATAATTTCAACCATTGTACTATGATTATACAAGTTGTTAAATTGGGGGAAGGTGGACAAAGGATACACAGGAACTTTAAGTGCTGTTTCCAGAAAAGTTTTCTAAGTTACAATTATTTCAAAATAAAGGAGTTGAAACTATATAAAATACTAGACTAAGCACATTTTTATCTTCTTTTTTTTCCAGTGAAATCCAATTCACATAAAAAATTGGATGAGGGAAAGAATGTCTCCTTTTTCATACTGAAATGATCAGTGCCACCAGCTAACTAGAAGATGTGAGAATTCTGCTGATACAATTGAACAGGTGGGATCATTTGTCTGAGGAACCAGAGCTGAGAACATTTCTACCGCAAATAGGAGAAGGTGGATTCTGCTGTACAGTGAAGAGCTATTCCTCCCAGTAGATCTCGGGAGACCCTCCCAAACTAGCACCAATGAGTTCAGAGACATAAAATCATGAAGTAGTAATCACATCAACTCCTTAATCAGGACTTCTCAAACATTTCCATATACCAGCATACATAGTCAATGATTACGTTCCTGTGGAATGGTAAAATGACACAACAAAAAGTATGCTTTAGGAAGATTTATCTGAAGGAAGACTGTACAACATATTCAGAGTAGAAAAATCTGCAGAAGAGTGTTTTACATTGTAATATAATAATTTAGGCCAAGATTGCAGAGAGATTTCATACTGCGTCAGTGATACTGTTCTGATTTTGACTTTCTGATATATGCATTTTGAAGCCATGACTGGGAATAACAGGAGAGAATGTCAGGGTCAAATGAAATGTCTGCCAAGGAGCATGTGTCATGTGCTTACCATTTTCGACCTAGACATTGGTCAGTAAGAAATTGAAGCAAGTGAGATCAGCGAAACTATGTAGCAGATGTGAATTAAGACTACTAACATAATTAACAAATAAAGCATTAACACTGAGAACCAGAGACACATCTGGAAATACATGTCAATTTGTTTCCCAGTAACAAAGGAGATGTGGAGTTAAAGAATAGGCAAGAATCTAAGATAATGGAGATATTGACACAGGTTGCAGAATTAGCTAACTAGTAAATTAAGAAATAATGAGTTAATCTGTCTTGTTTAACTTGAAGGGAGAGGAGAGCAGACAAAGGATGGGAAAAGAGGAAGAGGAGATGTTGAGGTACCATGGACATAGGTCCTAGTGAACACTTCCAGGAGGTAGCTGGAAGTATGGAATGGGATCCTTGGAAGGGAGGCTGGTGAAGTATATGCAGTGTCACTGTTAAAGTTATAAAAGTAGATAAGGGAAGAAAAAAAGGAAGGAGAGAAATCAACAATGATAGAAGATGGGAAAAGAGAAGAATCATGACAGAGACATCCCTAGAGAAGAATATATCAACCATAGCAACTGCAGACACATATCCAGTGCTGACCTCCTTACATATTGTTTATTGCAATATTACAAGAAATTGGAAGTCATTATGGAAGGGAAAACTAGAAGAAAAAAAAATAATAACTTAAAAGTTTAGCATTGAAACATGTATGTTATCATATGTGAAACAGAACACCATTCCAGGTTCGATGCATGAGACAAATGCTCAGGGCTGGGGCAATGGGATGGGGAGGGAGGTGGGAGGGGGGGGTTCAGGATGGGGAACACATGCAAACCCATGGCTGATTCATGTCAATGTATGGCAAAAACCACTACAATACTGCAAAGTAATTAGCCCCCAACTAAAATAAATAAATTTATTAAAAAAAAAGTTTATTTACAGCCAATACTTCTACTATATTCCTTGCCCTCTAGCTGACAAAATTCTAATAGCAATAAACATGTTCTACATTGTCTCCATTTTTTAGTGAAGTTTGCTCCTTTCTATTTGACAAATATTAGAAAGGTTCTAATTGAATTTTAATTCAGCTACTTTTATTTTGTTCTAATGATTGTTACAAATGTCATTCATATGAATGCCTATGAATACAAATACTTTTCGTATATGGCTCTTTATTTTTATTTTGCTTGATATTGATAATGAGGTGGTGCCTGTCTTCCGGGTTAGTGGTTTTAGTTCAAATCAATCTGACAAGAAGTGATTGAAAGTCACCACTGGTTCTTTCTGTGCTTAATAGTCTGTGTTAATGTGTTGGTGGTCCCAAATCAATTCTTAGGGAACAAGTGTCCATGTCATTAAAACCACTACCTCAACTGCAACCAATTACTATTCTGAATTGACTCTGAGGAACCATTTCCTTTATTCTCTGCAGGTAAGGAAAGTTCTCTGTTGTCCTGTGAGTACATGAAATACGTGCCTGTTCTGGATTTAAAATAAGAATTCTTTCCCCAAGGTTTTGTTGTTGTTGTATTTTTAATGACTATTGGGACTCTTCGGATAAAATTCAAATAGTGACCCGAGAAATCCTGGACAATTATCATCCTATAGGATTGGGTGCTGACTATCTGAGAGGTATCAAACAGTCTATAGATTTCTGATTCCTAAAAAATATTTGACAAAAATAAATAGCAAGTGCAAACGTTTCCATACACTCACAAACACACACACACTTACATACACACACAGTCACACACACACAATCACCTACACACACACTCACATACACATGTCAAATTGATACAACTGAATCCTATTTTAAGTCTTTCTATTTGGCTTACCTGTGGAAGGTTACAAAGGGTACCCCCACCCCAATCCTCCCAATCAAATGCTTACATACAGTTGAAGACCAAAAGAGTCAGAGAAAATAGGCTGGGTTTAAAAATACACTTTTGTTGATGCAGTATGAAGTATATTCTAAAGCACTTTCTCATTAGTTATTTCTTCAAATTCTCCAAACCGTAACATGTAGAACTTAATTGTATGTCAAGGAAAATATCCCTTACAGTTTTTAAGTCAAATAAGGATGCCCCTCTTTTTCATGTGGAGGGTTAATTTTCATTTTCCTGACCCTTGTATAGAGTAAAAAGTAGAAGAGATTCAGAAAGTAAGTCAGAGGTGAATCATTTTTCAATTCTTCAAATCCTCACTGCAACAAAATTACCTCTATGCTTTAAAACCCATGTGATCTTGAGGTGTCTCCCACTGAAAGAGGTAGAGTATATATTTCTAATACATTAGCATTTGGTATTGTTATGACTTCCTTTGACCAATGGAACAATGGACAGTGGAAGTCACACTGTGAATATTACAAGCTGAGCTTTAAAGAAACATTCCATGTTTCTGCCAGTTCCCTGGGAGCTGCCACCCTTTGCCAAGAAGAGAACATGTTCCAGATAGCTATTGCTCCTGCAGCATAAATTCAAAAATTAAACCCCTGTGGAAGAGACTTGAATCTAACCCCAAACTTGAAGTCCAGCATAGTTCAGTAGAGCTCAGGCAAGAACAGACAAGATCAGTCAAAATACAGCCAAAGTGTACACCCTTGACCATGAAATAAATCGTTAGCATTGCAAACTCTGAGCTTTTGGGTGGTCTGTTAAGCAGTCTTATCACTGTAGCCTGCCTAGTCAAATCTCATGGTGGGGTCACATTGTTAGCTGCTTGCTTTTCCCCAGGAAATTTTAGCAGATGACAGGAAAGGTAGATGAGGTAACAGAAAGGAGGATAATGATTCAACAAGTTTATGTAACTCAACAAACTCCTACTAAGCATCAATTATATATGGGGTTAGCTTCTTCAGGAACAAGAGCTCCAAATCTTCTGACTTGACAGAAAACCATCAATTAGTAGTATCTAATAATAATTTATAAGATAACCTACCCAAAGGGGTTAGAAAAGCCAGTTTTTAAGTTCCTATGGAACACATAACAAGATTTATTATATCCTAGATCATTCACATAAACTTCAACAAATTTTATATAACTGAAATCATACAAAGTATGTTCTCTGACCACAGTGGAATCAAATTAGACACTAATAACAGAAGAATAAGAAAATATCTAAACTTGTGGAAAATATACAACATACTACTAAACAATCCATGGGTCAAAGAAGTCTCAAGAATATAAAAACTATTTGGACCTAGAAAAAAGAAAGAAAGTAACCACAACATGCCAAAATTCATGGAATGAGGCCCAACTAGTGCTAAGATTAAATTTCGTAGTTCTAAATGCATGAGTTAGAAAAGAGGTTAAATCTCACACCAATAATTTAAGATTTCACCTCAAGAATACAAAAAAAAGAGGATCAAAATGAACTCAAGGCAAGCTGAATGAAGGACACAATAAAAGACAAGGGCAATAAATAAAATAGAAATAGAAAAGTAAGAGAAAAAGCCAGTGAAACAATGAACTTGTTCTGTGAAAAGCTCCATAAGATCGTCAAACTCTGATAAAGAAAAAAAGAGAGACAACATAAGTTATTAATATCAAAAATGAAGCAATCACTATCACAAAGACCTTGTGAACATCAAAAGGATAATAAAGGAACACTATGAACAATTCTATACATATTAATTTGGCAACTTAGATGAAACAGACCAATTTCTCAAAAAACACAAACTGATCCAATAACTCAAGATGAAATTGATAAGTTGAATAGCCTTATAACTATTAAGAAAATGGAATTCATAATTAAAACTCTCTTAAAAAAGAAATCTCCATGTCCAGATGATTTCACTAGAGAATTCTACCAAATATTTTTTTTAATTAATTTATCTGTTTTTTAACCTTACAATATTGTATTTGTTTTGCCATCCATTGACATGAATCCACCATGGATGTACATGTTTTACCCTTCCAGAACCCCCCTCCCACCTCCCTCCCCATTCCATCCCTCTGGGACATCCCGGTGCACCAGCTCCGAGCACCCTGTATCATGCATCGAACCTGGACTGGCGATTCGTTTCACATATCTACCAAATATTTAAAGAAGCATTAGGACCAGTTCAACACAATATCTGCCAAAAAATAGAAGTCAGAATGCTTTCCATTCCTTTCATGTGGCTAGTATTAACATGATACCAACTATCATTTTTAAAATTAATTAATTTATTTAAATTGGAGGATAATTACTTTATAAGATTGTGATGGGTTTTGCCATACATCAACATGAATTAGCCACAGATATACATGTGTCCCCCTCATCCTGAACCCCCCTCCCACTTCCCTCCCCATCCCATCCCTCTGGGTTGTCCCAAAGCACTGGCTTTGGGTGCCCTGCTTCATGTATGGAACTTGCATCTGTTTTCCATATGGTAATGTACATGTTTCAGTGCTATTCTCTCAAGTCATCCCACCCTTGTCTTCTCCCACTTAGTCCAAAAGTCTGTTCTTTATATCTGTGTCTCCTTTGCTGCCCTGCATGTAGGGTCATTGGATATCAACTATTCCTTATGAACAAATACACAAAAATCTTTAACAAATTATGAGTTAACATAATTCAGCAATATATAAAAATAATTATGCCCCATAACAAAATGGATTTCTTGCAATGGAATATAATTTAGCCATAAAAAGAAATGGAGCACTCTCACATGCTACAACATGGATGAACCTTAAAATCATTATGTTAAATGAGAAGAAACCAGTTACAAAAGACCACTTATTATATGATTCTATTTGAATAAAATGTCCAGAACACTCAAATCCATAGATACAGAAAGCAGATTACTAGCTGCCATGAAATGGAGGGAGGAAGGAATTAAGAAGCCTGGGCTTAATGAAAGTGTTCTAAAATTAGACAGTGGTGATGATTGCACAACACTGTGAAGATAATAAAACCTACAAAATCTTCCATTTTAAAACGGTCAATATGGTGAATTTTATGTTATGTGATTCTAATTAAAAATGCATTTATGGACCTAACATATATATTTAAACACTAGTTAATGAGTACTTCCCAATCTCCCTTAATCTTATTTCATGGAACCTACTTTCTGTCTGTATGAACTTGCCTCTCCTGGATATTTCATACACATGCTGCTGCTGCTGCTAAGTCGCTTCAGTCGTGTCCGACTCTGCGTGACCCCACAGACAGCAGCCCACCAGACTCCCTCGTCCCTGGGATTCTCCAGGCAAGAACACTGGAGTGGGTTGCCATTTCCTTCTCCAATGCATGAAAGCAAAAAGTTAAAGTGAAGTCACTCAGTCGTGTCTGACTCTTCATGACCCCATGGACTGCAGCCTACCAGGCTTCTCCGTCCATGGGATTTTCCAGGCAAGAGTGTACTGGAGTGGGTTGTCATTGCCTTCTCCATTTCATACAAATAGAATCATATAATAGGTTTTCTTCTGTGACTTGCTTATTTTACTTAGTATAATTTTTTTAAGGTTCTCTCGTGTTGTAGCATGTAACAGTATTCCATTTCTTTAGCACTTAACGAAATACTCCAAAATTACATAGCTGGTTATTTTAAAAAGTCATCAAAACCAAAGCATGCATAATTATTAGCCATCAGTTTTATTTTGAGATATGGATTATTGTAAACAAAAATACTGAGGAAACATTGGAATTTACATGAGCAAAGCATTAAAAGGTATCAATAACAACTCTTATGAATAAAGTGGAGAGGGGCTTCCCTGGTGGCTCAGTGGTAAAGAATTCTCCTGCCAATGCAGGAAACACGGGTTTGATCCCTGATCCAGGAAGACCCCACATGCTGAGGAGCAACTAAGCCCATGAGCCACGCACGACTTGAGCCTATGCTCTACAGCCTGGAAACTGCAGCTATTCAGCCCACGTGCCACAACTACCGATGCTTGTGAGCCCTAGAGACTGTGCTCCACACATAAGAGAAGCCACTGCAGTGAGAAGCCTGTGCATCTCAACTAGAGAGTAGCTCCCACTCGCCACAACTAGAGAAAAGCCCACAGCAACGAAGACCCAGCATAGCCAAAAGTAAATAAATAAATAACATTATTTAAAAATAATGTGGAGAAATAAGCAATAGACAACATAAAACAACGTGCCAACTATGAAAGCACGTATTGCCTCACATGACCAGCACCTAAAAATAATTGGAATAAGCCTAACTGGAGCCAGAGCAATGTACACATTAATCTGATATGTTCAGAGTCTCCTTGTTATCTTCTTGATATTTATATTTCCATAAAATCTCTTTTTAAGGTGGTACTTCTTCACAGAAAAAAAGTCTGCATTTTTCTTAGTCTAATGACACTTTTAAAAAAGAGATAAAGATAAAAAGAGACCAAATATGTCAGTTCAAATTGTACAGAGAAAAAGTGGTTGAGGAGTGAAGGGAATTGAGAATTTTAAAAATTTCAGTATGAAAAATTATATTAGAATTATAGAGTTCTTAACTATAAAAGATAATTGTCTTCCTGTGATAATGAAGGATCTGCAGTTGTCTTAAATGTTTTTCTAAATATGTCTTCATAAAATTATTATGAATTTTATTTTAGGAATCATATGTGAATAGTAAACTCATACACATCAGTACATCTATAGTTATCAGAAACTTCATTTATACATAGAATAAACTTAGAAGGAAGCAAAATAATTTGTGATATGAAAGGGCATGGAGTCATATAAAGTTCCCACAAGGACCACTGTACTATACAGTGAATTATTGTACACGATGATTATATTTTAAAGAATGTGTTTAAGGAGGAACAAAAAAAGAGAAAAGTGGGAAAATGGCTGAAAGTTCAAGATCAAGGAAATCTTTGTAGAAAATGCAAATAATTGATATTCTTTTAAAAACACAACCCAAATACTTATTAAATAATAAAAAATTAAAACAATACTGAGGGTTCACTCTGTGCCTATAAGTTGAGCAAAGATTTAAAAAATAGATAATACTGAGAGTTGTAAATAGGCTTCCTCATGCAGAATATGAAGAAATTTAAATTGGCAAAGCATTTTAAAAATAATTTGAAGGTTTTATTAAATTGGCATAGCTTTTTGTCCAGAAATTATTTCTAAAAATATCACATCAAATGCACAAATATGATATTCACCATGGCATTATAAGAAATACAAAACAGAGGAAGAAAGAATGCATGTCACAGAAAATTGATTTAAGAATCTGCCTGCAATGTAGGAGACCCAGGTTCAATCCCAGATTGGGACAATTCCCTGGAGAAGGGAATGGGTACCTACTCCAGTATTCTTGCTTGGAAAATCCCATGGACAGAGGAGCCTGGAAGGCTACAGTCCATGGGGTTGCAAAGAGTCAGACACAATTGAGTGAATATCACTTTCAGTTGAAAAAGATGATGTCTATTTATATCAATATGGATATATTAAAGCATAAGAACAGATGAAAGAAAAATATAAAACATTGTTAGCAAGATACCTGAAAAGATTTGTGTCTAAATATAAGTAGTAGTCATCTCTGTGATGTGGAATATTAGGTGATTTTTTTACTCCGTGCTTTAATCCATGCATTTTCAATGTATAATATCGTCCCATGGATGTAAAATTTGGTTATTGAGGGGCAAACAAGTCTTAGTTATTACAATAGTTTATAGCACTCCAAAGGGTCAGAGTACATAAGCAGACACATGGTATTGAAACCTCATATTGGGGGGTGGGGTGAGTAAGAAAGAAAATCTTAAAGTGCTCCTTAGAAGGACACTTACAATTTTTAGAACAGTAAGACAACACTTTTCATCTATGGTTTTTGGTGTTTAACTTTTCTATATGTGCACTTTTGTTTAATCAGCAACATTCCCCACACACATACACAAAACACACACAACTATTGCAGTTTGAGAGGCAAAGTTTTCTTCATCTGAGAAAAACAGAAGGCTTCTCTTACTACATTTTAGGACAATTTCTATCATGAATGATAAAACTAGACAAAAAAAATGTGGCATGGCTTAAAAGGCTAAGACATAGTGATTGCAGATAGATAAGGCATTGCTATGCCTTAGAATGTTCATTAAAACCCTTTAAAAATCTATGTACATTGATTCAGACTCCTTTACAGTTAAACCTGAGGTCTAAATAGTGTCATAGAAAAATTGCACCAAACAGAATTATAAAGGCAAGGAAGACTTTATGAAAGACAATTGCAAAAGGGGAGAGAGACAGAATGCAATTCCATGGAAACAAAAGGAAGGTAATGGTCTCTATGGGAAAAGAATCTAAAGGAAAAAAAAAAGGAGCTATATATAACTGAGTCACTTTGCTATACAACTGAAAACACAACATTGTAAAATCAACTATATTCCAATAAATTTTTTTCAAAAAGACAAAGAAGTCTTGAGCACTAGCATGAGCTAGTGAGAAAGTACTGGGGGACCTTGAGGGAAGGGTGGGTCATGTGACTAGGCCATCTGTGTTTGCAAATCCTCACTTCTCTCTTAAAGTTAGTCTCCTATGCTCCCACAGAGACTGGGAGAGAGAAGCCCTGTCTTCCAGGATTACATTTCAAAGTAATGGCTCTCAAGTCTTTGAGAAAGATATTTCTGAGATATGAAACTGACAAGAGTCTGGGAAATGATTTACATCTCAAAGAGGTACAAAAGAATGTGCAAATTCAGGTTTTCTAAAGTGAATGTTCTGAGAACCTGGAGGTCAGGGGCCTGTAGTCATGAAGAAATGTCTCAAGTTAGTGGAACTGAGGGAACATTAAGTCTGCCTTAGTCAATAAGCACTCTGTAAACTGCTTTCATTTATGAGACCCCTAGGTTATTTTGTGGTTTACTAAAATTATTTTTTTTATTGTTATCCTAGGGCTTACAATTGACTCCAAAAAAGAACAGTTAAGCTCGCCTTTGAAATTTACAAAAGTAATGAGTTGTAAAAAGTTCCTATAATTTATAAAGAGCAATGTGGTATATACTGGTGAATTAAAAATTGGAGTAAAATTTAAAGCTTTAAAAATAGCACTGTACGCACATTTAAGGACTCCTTCTAATTCCCACTTCATGATGATTTACTGTGGTAGTATTAAGCATAATATTCCTTACTAGGAAAACTTAACTTTTTCCTCTACCAAACCCTCTACTACTCTTTTGAATTAAGGTAAAAGGAGAAGGAAAATGGGAATAATATTGGTAAAGGGAAGAAAATCACAGAGAACTTGAGAGTATTTAAGAGATTTTCTCCTATTTAATCATGAAATGTGTAAATTTTAACTTTATTAGTGCTCCACATACTTGAATGATGTGAACCAAAATATCAAAAGAAGTGATATATTTTCTTGATTGCAAGTGGGTAACTGGATAACTCTGTGCTAATAATTATGGGCTAGTGTGTTCATCACTGAGAACCATGCGGGGGGGGGATGTAGCACTTTTTTTTAAATTTTAAATTAGTTTATTTATCTATTTTTTAACTTTACGGGATGACCCAGAGGGACGGGATGTAGTACTTTTAACATGTGTGTTGCAGCAAAAAGAAATCTGTTGGACAAAATCATCAGAAGCATATCCTGAAGAACCATGGGGTTCTACCTAGTTGTTAGTTCACTATAGCTATTTGTTTTCAACATTCTGTGGTCTTTCATCGAAAAAAAGGAACATGTTAAAATTTTGAAGTAAGAATTAGTATAGTGGAGCACATTAAAGTCAGACTTCACACACGTTTCAATGTGAATACTCGAACGCAAAATTGCTGAAAACAGCATTTTGAGGCTTTAGGACAGTTCATTATGGCTCTGCTGCCAATATGTTCTTGAAGGCATTGAAAAAACGCATTGCATTATACATTGTAAGAGTGCCTTATAATTAAGTGCTACTTCTGTGTTTATGGCTTCCAGAGCATTATTAACAGCATTCAGTCAGATAATTAGGAATGCAGATCATGCAGATATTTCTTTTAATTTGCTAGAATTCACACCCTAGTATAATTGCTCCATTCTCTTATTTTGGGGGGTGAGGAAGGTGCTTTTAGTATGAAATTTATAGTATATCTAACATCTTGTTAGTAGACAGATCTACACATTACCAAGACTTTCTCTTCTGATTTAACACCTTAGCCACCAGAAAATGAAAATATAGACTGATACACAACACATACCCATACACATATACGTGAAAGGCATACATATGGATAAAAATACACACTAGGTATATATATACACATTCTACATATCATGGAGATATAGACCACATCACATCTATCCCTTTTTATCCCTCCCTCTCTCTTCTCTCTCTGTATCTATCTCTCTATATATCTCTTTCTATTGAGATTATATCTCTCTATATATCTCTTTTCTATTGAGATTCTATTGAGATTTATTCTATTATATATTCTATTGAGATTATTGAGATTATATATATATATATGTATAATCATCCTTTACATCATATACATCCTTTTCCTGTGTCCTTTTTCTGTATACATACAACTATATATATGATAAATCAACTATATCTATACGTATATACATAGAGCAGGCTAAGTCATACCACATATTTTACATGGAAATCCACAGTAAATAACCCTCTTCCTTATATGTTTATATTGTGCCTTTGGATGGTAAAGAAACTTGAACCCTAATAAAGACTTGTTATAAAATTCACCCTGTGATCTCTCAAAACCACAGGTTTCTCAGGACACATTTTCTCCCCCAAAAAAGTTTTACTTGATGTTTTGTCTGCTCAGAAATACAGCTAAGCCTAGTGGAGAAGAGCACTGCCTATAACACTAAAAGCCTTGTTGACCTAGTGGCAAAATTATTCTTTGATGAAATGTTTCTACCAGTCTCCTCCTTGGATGCAGTGACTGTTCTATTATAGCACTTGTTCTCTGAGATTCTGTTTACTTGCAATATTTTAGACAGGGCTATGAATATGGGTAGTAAGGGGACCACAGGGAGTTTGTGTTATGTTCATATTTCCATTTTCACAGTCCATGCAACGATAAACATTTGGAACAAAAGGGCTACGTGTCTTCTCTACTCCTAGTTCCGAGGCATGTATTCACATATATTTTTATTTATAGGCTAAAGACAAGATCAAGTCTCTTCTTGGACACTACAAGACAAACACTTGTGGAAACAAATGACTGATACAATGTTCATTTCCATTTCTGAGGACCATCCAGATAATAGCTTTCTGTATCTACTTCTGCTTTATTGACTATGCCAAAGGCATTTACTGTGTGGACCACAACAAACTCTGGAAAATTCTGAAAGAGATGGGAATACCAGACCACCTGACCTGCCTCTTGAGAAACCTGTATGCAGGTCAGGAAGCAACAGTTAGAACTGAACATGGAATAACAGACTGGTTCCAAATCAGGAAAGGAGTATGTCAAGGCTGTATATTGTCACCCTGCTTATTTAACTTATATGCAGAGTACATCATGAGAAATGCTGGGCTGGAAGAAGCACAAGCTGGAATCAAGATTGCCGGGAAAAATATCAATAACCTCAGATATGCAGATGACACCACCTTTATGGCAGAAAGTGAAGAAGAACTAAAGAGCCTCTTGATGAAAGTGAAAGAGGAGAGTGAAAAAGTTGGCTTGAAGCTCAACGTTCAGAAAACTAAGATCATGGCATCTGGTCCCATCACTTCATGGCAAATAGATGGGGAAACAGTGGAAACAGTGTCAGACTGTATTTTCGTGGGCTGAAAATCACTGGAGATGGTGACTGCAGCCATGAAATTAAAAGACACTTGCTCCTTAGAAGAAAAGTTATGACCAACCTAGACAGCATATTAAAAAGCAGAGACGTTACTTTGCCAACAAGGGTCCGTCTAGTCACAGCTATGGTTTTTCACAAGATCTCCGTACAATTTCTACGCACGCTGGTTTGAGAAAGACTGCTTGAAATATATGAGTATAAAAGTATATGAAATAGATGTGCCTTGACACTAGGAAAACACAAAAGGAGGACACACTAAATTTGAGAGCTAAGGAGACACTTTCCTGGTGGCTCAGATGGTAAAGCATCTGCTTGCAATGTGGGAGACCCGGGTTCAATCCCTGGGTCAGGAAGATCCCCTGGAGAAGGAAATGGCAACCCACTCCAGTACTCTTAACTGGAAAATCCCATGGCCAGAGAAGCCTAGTGGGCTACAGTCCATGGGGTGGCAAAGAGTCGGACATGACTGAGCAACTTCACTTTAGGAGACTTCACTGCGTAGCAGTAAATTAGATGTGAAGAATGCAATGGAGTTAATCAAGTAAATGTATATGATGAGGTTGGACAGTGATCTGGGAAGATGGGATGTGCTCATCAAAGTTCAGTTTGGGTAAGTTAAAATGTAATAAGGCAAAGAGAGATGGTGATGGTAAGGAGTCTGAGTGGGGACTAATGACTGATAGTCTGGTAAAACAACTAAGGATTTGAGACTATCCTTTGAGTAATATGGAGTGAATCACTGATGGTTTTTGAGCATCTGGTTTTCAGGATGTGGAGAATGGTTTTGAGGCATGCAAGGTGGTAGCAGAAAGATGCCCTAATCTCAGCAACCAGGATCCAATTTCTTCACGTCTCAGGTTGCATAAGTTGTATCTTAGTTCTTTCAGCACTATACTGATTTCCTCTGTATGTTTGAGGAACATACAGTATAGGAACATACTGTATAGTCCTTAGGCAGTCTTAAATTGTTTTTAATCATCTTATGTTCTAGAATAGAAAGCCACTGTTCTCCGGCAAAGCAAATATCACTAGTCATTTGTGTGATCATTTACTATGGGCTGGAGAGAAAGGCCACTGTTTTATCTTTTCTCCTCAACTTCCAGGCAGCAACAGACATAAGTCACAGCTATATAGAGGACACAGTGGAACTTCTAGATGAAGTTGGTTTAATATTTTATATTTAAAGTATTTAAGACCAGTATAATTTTCAGTATAATTTTCACAATGTCCTATAGTCCCTGTTGCAAATCTTTAAACTATACTTGATTTATCTACAAACCACAAACTTACCAGAGTATAAAACTGTCACAAAGTCCAAGACCTATTTGTTTGTGGATTTATTTAAGTCTTTTGCCCACACTGAGCAGTATGTGGGATCTTATTCCCTGACCAGGCATAGAATCTGTGCCCCGGGATATTGGAAGCACCGAGTCTTAACCACTATACCTGGGGGGTGCCTTTCAGTATAGCTGAAAGATGATCCCAAGGACTGAAACAGCAGGCATTTTTCACCTATCGCCCATACCTCCAGATCTGCCATAATCTCGCTCATAGCCAAAGAAAGCCTGGAAGCCTGGGCCTACAAAGATGACTGTGTTAAGGCTGACCCTGATCTCCACCCCTATCTCCACTCCCACATAAACAAAAATCAGAAAAACCAGTGGGCCCTCTGTCCTGACTGGCTCAGATTTTTGTTTTTGTTTTTTTTTCCATTCCCTGCATCCAGAGTCTTTCCTGCTGATAATCATTCACTTTTGTCAACCCCTCCTGGCTGCTGCTATTACCAGTACACCGCAACCAAAGTCGGATTTTGTGGTTTTCTGTGTCCTTTTTCTGTATACTACTACTTCCATAAGTATTTGCTGGAGTCCATTTTTCTTTTGGGAAGGTGGAAAATCAATGCATGTTCTCTTTTGTTCAAGCAGTTTCATCCCATCTGGCTTTGGGTTAAAGGAACAGTTCAAGTAATGAAAGGAGGTTGGACCAGCTGTTGGGAGACATGGGCGTCATGAGTTAGAGTCCCAACTGTATTTCTTACTAGTGGTATGAGCAAGTTACTTATCTTCTGGGGGATTCAAATTCTTTGGATATAAAATAGGAGAATAACTGTACCTGTATCATCAGGTGGTTGTAAGAATTAAATGAATTGACAGACATAAGGTGCTTGGAACAGCGCCTAGCACTCAGAAAGCTACTATTACTAATTAGGGCACTCCTTCATAACCTTTACATCCTAGCTAAATGAAACTCTTCCTATACACATCTCTTCATCAGGGAGTTCTCACTGATGTTTTCTCCCTACACCCCTGAGGGTGTTGAACTTTACTAAATCCTAAGATCTTGGAAAACAGCAGAGGTTAATAAAATCCTTTGTGTTCCAGGAAACAGCCTACTGCAAGAAACCACTCTTTCCCATGTGACTGAGATAAGACTCACGGATGCACCTTTGATCACCTATAATAAGGTCAGTCACAGACCTCTCAATTCCCACTCTTTGCCTCATAAATGATCAGCTCTACTATTGTACCCACTGATCAACCAGAACAAAGTGCTTACTAACTATACTTTGGTTAAGATTCTCTCCTTCCATCAGGTCCCCAAGCTTTGTCCTCCCTTCAGCTTGAGTGAGCATGCAGCCCTTTCTCAATAGCCTGTCCACAGACTAGATTGATTCAGGGTAAAACATTCTCTAATCTACGGCCCCATCATACCTCTCCCAGTCATCCCATTTCCTCATGCCTTGTTCTTTCTAGCCTTGTTTCTCCTCACTATAAAAGAAAAACTCTCTTTTTGCTTCACCCAGGAGAGGTTGGTAGATCTTATATTCAGAATAATTCCTATAGGAACAGTCTCCCTCCTCCTATTGCAATAGGCCACTCTTTGCAATAATCCATCCAAAAAAAAGTCTTTATCAAGCTCATTTTTTTCAACTTTGACACCCCATGTCCAAATTCTTTCTCCCTTTGAAGAAGGACTTCAAATTCCACTGACGCAGGAAATCTTCCATGACCATTCCAGATTCCCACCACCCTTTATGACTGTCTTTCTTATGCTGTACTTCTCATTTTGCATCTGATTACATGCATAATTTATCTCTTCTGCTTAATGATAACTATGCCAGGACATTTTTGACTAATTCATTCTTCAGTTTATCATAGTGTGCCTAGCATAGTATACAGTACATAGAACTTAGTTTTTGTAAAGTGAATGAAGAACGGATTTAGTACATTGATAAGAGTCTATCAAGTGGTAGGAGATAGTAAGATGTGGTCAATAAACAGGACACTTTAAGCTATTATGTCATCTATTATACAATTTATTTTTTAAAATTGATTCTATTGGAATACAGTTGATTTACAATGTTGTGTTTGCTATTTTTATTAATTTTTCATTGGAGTACAGTTACTTTACAATATTGTGCCAGTTTCTGCTGTACAGCAAAGTGAATCAGCTATATGTATACATATATCCCCTCTTTTTTTGGATTTCCTTCCCAATTAGGCCACTACAGAGCACTGAGTGGAGATCCCAATGCTATACAGTGGGTTCTCATTAGTTATGTATTTTATACTTAGTACTGTATATATGTCAATCCCAATCTCCCACTTCATCCCACCGCCTTCCCCCCACCCCCATATCCACATATTCATTCTCAACATCTACGTCTCTATTTCTGCTTTGCAAATAAGTTCATCTGTATCATTTTTTCTAGATTCCACATATAAGGGATATTATATGATATTCATTTTCCTCTCATTTACTTCACTCTGTATGACAGTCTCTAGGCCCATTCACAACTCTGCAAATGGCACAATTTCATTCCTTTTTATGGTTGAGTAATATTCCATTGTGTGTATGTACTGTATCTTCTTTACCCATTTCTCTATCAATGGATATCTAGGTTGCTTCCATGTCTTGGCTATTGTAAATAGTGCTGCAATGAACCATGGGTTGCGTGTATCTTTTTGAAGTATTGTTTTCCCCAGATATATGCCCAGAAGTGGGATTGCTGGATCATATGGTAGCTTTATATGTTTTAGCTTTTAAGGACCCTCCATACTGTTCTCCATAGTGGCTGTACAAATTTGCATTTCCATCAACAGTGTAGGAGGGTTCTTTTTTCTCCACACCCTCTCCAGCATTTATCTTTCATAGAGTTTTTGATGATGGCCATTCTGACTAGGGTGAGGTAATACCTCATTGTAGATTTGATTTGCATTTCTCTGATAATTAGTGATGCTGAGCATCTTTTCATGTGCTTTTCTGCCATCTAGATGTCTTCTTTGGAGAAACATCTATCATCTTCTGCCCACTTTTTTATTACATTGTTTGTTTTTTTGACATAGAGCTGCATGAGCTGTCTGTATATTTTGGAGATTAATCCCTTGTTAGTCCCCCCTTCAGTTGCAAATATTTTCTCCCATTCTGTGGGTTGTCTTTTAATGTAAAACTCTTGATCTTGCCTTCAATTTTGAAGGAGAACCTTGCTGAAAGTTTTTCTGTTGCAGCTCTTTGAATATATATATCATGGTACTCCCTTCTGTCCTGAAGTGTTTTTGCTAAAAACTCTGCTGATAGTCTTATGAGGATTCCTTTGTATGTATCAAGTTGTTTTTCTCTTAACTGACTTTAACTTTTGACAATGTAATTATGTATCTCAGGGTAGGTCTTTTGGATTATCTCTCTCATTGGAACTCCCTAGGCTTTCTGGATCTGGCATATATTTGCTTGCAGTAGTCTCTTATGATCCTTTCTTTTTATTTCTGCAGTGCCAGTTGTAACTTCTCCTTTTTCATTTCTATCAATAATTTTACTGATTTGAGTCCTGTCTTTTTTCTCTCTAATTGAGTCTGGCTAAAGGTTTACCACTTCTCAAAGAACCAGCTTTTAGTGTCACTAATCTTTGCTACGGTTTTATTCCTTTCTACTTATTTTTGCTCTGATCTTTATGATTTCTTTTCTTCTACTAACTTTGGGTTTTACTTGTTTTTTCTTTCTCTAGTTGCTTAATATACAATTTAAATTAGATAATATACGCACAATTCTTAGAATGGTGCATATAGTAGGCATTCAGTAAATGCTACTTATCATTATCATCAAAATTCTCTTTTCTTCTCACTGAATTAAAGAGATGCTCATTTAATGGAGAACACCCAATTTATATAATCATTATGGCCAAAGTTAAGCATATTTTTTCCTCTCATATTTTTTTTAAAAGAATATCATTTTACCATGGTTTGTATCACAGTAATGAAAAACGAATCTGACAAATTCTGATGTGAAACAACCCTTTGGGACAAGAACAGACATGCAGCTAGCCTATCACTGCTTTTATTTTGCATTTTGTTGTTGTTTTATATGCCAGAGGATGGAAACAAGCTTTCATTGAAAGTCTGTGACATGCAAAAAGGTGCCGAAATATGTTAATATGTTCTCTCTCATTACAATTTTATGTAGGTAACAAAAATTAACTCTAATGGTTAACTTGCCCATGGAAATCTTTTGGGGAAAAAAATCCTGGTTTAGATTGGAATCCAGGTATTTAGTAAGCATTTCTTGAAAGAATGAATGTTGGTTTAATGGCTTTTGGAGATTTTTCTCTCTCAAGAATAGCTTTCTGCCCTCTCCCCAACACTATGAAGAGATATGCCATTCAAGAAACTTGCTAAAATCAGAACAGTGTAAACTTATAAACATTTTATTGCATTAGTAAGTTTTAGCTCTTGAAGGAACCACAGAGTTCCCTACTGTTGGAAACAGGATCATAACTGAAGTCTCCTCACTCTAACCCAGATTCTTTCTACTCTGTGTTATTGCCTCACATAATTTACAATACAAAATTCTTATCATTTTTTGGACATATGCGTTGTTTCTAGCACCGCTCTGTTACAGATGATACTGCAAACGGACAGCATGACGACAGTTGCCACTCTACCACTCACCCCCCTCTCTCAGATTAATGCTTAGGAAACACACCCTCCTCAAGAAGACCAGGGATTTTTTTCCCCTTTCATTTTGTCTCCTTCACATTGTCTCCTCCTGTTCCGCTCTTGTTCTTTTATTCATTCATTTGTTCATTCATTCTGTATGTCTCTTCTTTTTAACTCTGTGCGTCTTCTGTTAGCGTTAGTTTTCCAAGGTGCCTTGGTATTCTTACTTATTTTTTACATTATAGTACTTGTTTGAAGATTCTAACTAAAATATTTTGCTATGTGCTTTCTGAATGAATTGTCAGACTATTCAAGGTTTCTAAAAACACTTCAGTTGACCCTTTATGAAGAAAATATTTTGTGCTGACTTTAAAAGAAAATCACATCATTAGAATTATCATGAAGAAATAACAGCTGCTATAGCTCATTAGGATTATTACATATTATTCTGAGAGTCATGCATATACAATGACTTTTCAACAAAAGATGTACCTTTCAAATTATTTTGTGAATAAGCTGAAAGCCCTGAAATCATTACTTATCTAAGGGGGTTTCAATTAAGACTAAAAGCACATTTAGCTGAGTTATTTACAATATAATACACTCCTAAAATACATACCTAATTCAGCTTCTGTGTATTCAATAATTCAAAAAGTGTTCCATGTCCAGTTCTAACTGTTGCTTCCTGACCTGCATACAGGTTTCTCAAGAGGCAGGTCAGGTGGTCTGGTATTCCCATCTCTTTCAGAATTTTCCACAGTTGTGGTGTAGTCCACACAGTCAAAGGCTTTGGCATAGTCAATAAAGCAGAAATAGATGTTTTTCTGGAACTCTCTTGTTTTTCTTTTTTCGTGATCCAGCAGATGTGTGCAATTATGATCTCTGGTTCCTCTGCTTTTTTTTACAACCAGCTTGAATATCTAGAAGTTCATGGTTTCACGTATTGCTGAAGCCTGGCTATGGGGAGAATTTGAGGGCATTACTTTAACTAGCGTGTGAGATGTGTGCAATTGTGCTCTGTTTGAGCACTCTTCGGCATTGACTTTCTTTGGGTTGGAATGAAAACTGACATTGTTCCAGTATCCCATGGCCACTGCTGAGTTTTCCAAAATTTGCTGGATATTGAGTGCGAGCACTTTCCAAGCATCATTATTCAGGATTTGATATAGCTCAACTGGAATTTCCATCACCTCCACTGCTTTGTTCGTAGTGATGCTTTCTAAGGGCCCACTTGACTTCACATTCCGAGTTATGTTGACTCTAGTGTGAGTGATCACACATTGTGATTCCTATTAAGATGTATCTAATCTAGATTGGTCAATTATTAGAGTAATCTATCCATCCTGAACCACACTCAGGCTGTATGTGCATTAAAAAGGGCCAACGTTTATGCAGAGTTTCATGAACATGATGGGTTGAGAGAAGAGAACTCTTTCTTCTAAAGATCACATGCAAGGATGACATTTGAGCCTGAAGCTTGGTTGAGGCAGTTATTTGAGCTTGTGGTGAATAAAGCTACACAGAGAAACATATTGTGAGAGAAAGGAGAGAATATTTGATGACAAATTACATCTTAGACTTTTTTGTTATGTGAATATTAAAATAGTGCCTACCTTCTTTAATTTTTAAAAAATTTTTTGCATTAGCTATGTGAGGGGCTTCTTCCATGTTGCAACAAAGGAAACTGACTAATATAACAGGCTTTGCTGTTTTTAAGAATCTTCCCCAACTCGAGTTCTTAAAGGAGGCTTGGGCAGGAGGTATTTCAGTGACCTTACAAGCGTAGGAGTTTGATTGATTTTTTTGGAAGAATGAAAAAACATGAAACATACTCAATATCTTAAAATCTAATGGGGGGAAAAGCAGAGGGATCCAGCATTCTCCTATAATTGTTACTTGGCTAAATCATAGGACTACAGGGATTTGCTATTGTATGAAATTAAAGAAAGGACACCACAGGAGCTTTATCTACTTTTGGAAAAAGAAAAAATGCCTGCAAGGTTCTTAGTGCCCAGCAGGAAAGAAGGTCATAATAGTCTATTAATCTTGCAGTAGTTAAAGTTGAACGCTTTTGTGACATTGCATAGGGTTAGCATCAGCTATTTTCTTGCTTCCACACAAGGAGATTTCCCACATTATCTGGGAAGGTTTGAGGATCCAAATGCTCATCTTTTTATTTAGGTCTCCTATGGGAGACCAAGTAGCAACAATAAAATTCAGAATACAGGAGCCATATATGAAATAAAAGAAGTCTGATAATTCTCTAACTCACAGAATAAAAAATATATATGTATATGCATATGTGTTTATGAAAATATAGGTAGTATCACACTGCTGCTGCTGCTGCTAAGTCGCTTCAGTCGTGTCCGACTCTGTGCGACCTCACAGACGGTAGCCCACCAGGCTCCCCAGTCCCTGGGATTCTCCAGGCAAGAATACTGGAGTGGGTTGCCATTTCCTTCTCCAATGCAGGTAAGTGAAAAGTGAAAGTGAAGTCGCTCAGTCGTGTCCGACTCCTAGCAACCCCATGGACTGCAGCCTACCAGGCTCCTCCATCCATGGGATTTTCCAGGCAAGAGTACTGGAGTGGGTTGCCATTGCCTTCTCCTATTATCACACTAAAATATCTGATTAGTTTACTGAATTATTTATCTTAAACAATATCACATAAGTTTTAAGCAAGTGCTACTGTTGACATTATATTTCAAGTTTAGTCTTCATGTTTTAAAGAGTTTGCATGAAGTGAGGTACTACATTCAATTTAGCCCTGAGGTTACAGTCATCTTTATTCATGGGGCTCAAAGACTTAATTACCATAAAATATGCTGGAATCTTTCATCAAGGGTCTAGATCCTACTATGTTACATTTTATGCCTAAAAGTTTTACTTTTAAGTAGGCAGTTATCTATCCTCACCAGGGAAGCCTAATCCTAGAGTTCATTTTCAGTCTCAGATTTAATGAGATGGAGATGATGAAGGATGTTTGGAAACAGAGGTTTCCTTAAGCTCATCCTACTAACCCTTCCATTCCAGAGCTCCTGTGCTGAAACTGGTGCAATGTTGAATCCTCAATTAATTTTGCTGACATCAAAACTAAAAGCAGTTAATATAAAGTTCCAACATAATGGCTAGAGTTTCATAAGTTTTATGGAAAAATCAATGCTTGTCAAACAACAGAGCCAACATGAAGTAGGGAAAGCATGTTCTTTTTTACAAAAATCTGTGATATGCTAAGCTTAGAATATACTCCAAAATGTTAAGGATAGTCATGTATATTAAACTGGACTTTTTTGTAGTAAACTACACATGTTATAAAATTTATTATTTTAATCATTTTTAAGTATGCAACTTGGTGACATTTTGTGCATTTAGTACCATCACTGCTAACCATTTCCATAATGTTTTATTTTTTTTAACAAATGTATTCATTTTAATTGGATGCTCATTACTTTACAATATTTTTGTGGTTTTGCCATACATTGCCATGAATCAGCCACGGGTGTACATGTGTTCTCCATCTTGAACCCCCCTACCCATTTCCATAATGTTTTCATTATCTCAAACTGAACCTCCTAAACAATACCTCCCCTTTCCACCCTCTCCCAGACATGGGAATCACTATTCTACTTTCTGTCTCTATGAATTTACTTATTCTTGATGCCTCATATAAGTAGAAACATACTCTAATAGGTATTTGAAACGTGACCACAAAGAAAGAACTGGTTTTGTAAAAAAGAAATGAAGCTGGTAAAAAGTCAAGTTTTATATGTATATTTGCATATAAATGTATAAACATGTATATATAATCAGATCAAAACCAGAAATGCATACATTCATTATTTACACCACTTTTAAACATTAGACTTCACTCGTTAATAGACTACATTAGAGATAAGATTTTTTGAGATGTCTTCACACACATAAACTATTAGTTAGTGAACAATGAATATTAATCAATGATTTGTATAATCAGTGCCCTTTGAAAGACTTGGTTAATATTACAAATAACAAACCAAGGTAAAGATTCACAGATCAGACCAAATCATGACAGTGCACGGTTCCATTTGTACATTTTTCTATAGCCTGTTTTCATGTGCATGAGATAATGTACTCCTCACCAGAGCACTGTGAGTGGGTATAAACAGTCTCAATATTAAGACAATATCTAGTCAAGTCAGGTGACGTGGACAAAGTCTTTTAGCCCAGGCATGACAGAACCACCCATCAAACTACACCCAAGGCTCTGGGTCCTGTGTCTTTCTCTTACACTTTTCAAGACTGAGATCACAGTCATTTTCTAGAGAAGCACTGTCCAAATAAAAATATAATGTAAATCACATACAAAATATAAAAATTTTCTAGTAGCTACATTTTGAAAAGTGAAAAGAAGCAGGTAAAATTAATTGAGTGATATATTTTATATTACCAAATATCACTTCAATACAAAAAATTACGAGATATTTTGTATTATTTTGCAATATCAAATCTTTGCAATCTAGCTGGTGTTTTATACTGCAGCACATTTCAATCCAGTCGAGTCACATTTCAAGTGACACATGTTGCTAACGTCTACTGTATTGGACAGCACGGTTAACAGACGCTTGCCAATTTCTCTAATTAACTAATCATTCTATCAAACTGTATTTATTGGACAGCTCTTCCATTTTCACATTTGAGTTTGTTGGAATGATTGTAAGAGAACTGGAAGCAGTAGGGTGCAAATAAAAGAATGGAACTTCATTAGAAATGATGATGATGATTTATTCTGAAAATTATAAATTCCTGCTCACAATGTACTTTGAGGTTCCTCCTTGGTAAAATGTAGATAATAACACCTATAAATCATTTTGCACAGTGCCTGCCATAAAACTAGCAGTCACCGGAAAAAGTAGCTGTTCTCTAACAAGGAGGGAGGGATGAGTCTGGTTAGTGGTCTGCAAGCCTAGGAGCAATACAGCTCTAACACCTGGGTCAGGAAAGGAGGATGACTTGTGATAGGGATAATGAACCATTTCTAAGAGAGAAGCAGTTCATGGGATTGCAGCGGTAGGACTATCAATGAAAACATTCAAAGCACTGAGAAATCCAATGCTATCAAAAGCAACAAGAAATTCAAGGCTAGGTCTTGCTGATAAACTGTCAGACAATAAGGTAACACCAAAATCAAGGCTAGAAAATTTAATGGAATCAAAAAAGCACAGAGGTCTGAGGTTAGGAGCAGAGCTGAGCAAGTGCTCTTCTGAAGATGTATGTGTTTGCACAGCACCAAAAATAGCAGCATGCATTTAGATTTTTAAAACATCACTCGTCACAGCTTGACATATATGTGCTACCAATATGTAAAATAGCTAGTGGGAAGCTGCTGTATAGCACAGGGAGCTCAGCTTGGTGCTCTGTGATGACCTGGGGCGGGGGGGGTGGGAAGAGGGAAGGGATATATGTATACTTATGGCTGATTCACGTTGTTGTACAGCAGAAACTAACACAATATTATAAAGCAATTATCCTTCAATTAAAAATAAATTTTAAAAAGGGATATCACTCATCATTTTGAGTATAAGCATTTTATGGCCTGTATCTATGGATTCTAGTACCTAACATTCTTAGGGGTGTAATACAGTTTTGGCTGTGTTGACACAGGCCCACTTGAGGCCCTGAATGGAGGTCAGTCAGTTCCCCTTCTCAAGCATTTGATTAATGTATTAATACTTCAAGCACTTCCCTTATTTGGCTCTCACCCTGGAAGGCACACAGTCAGGACTAGGGACAGCACTGATGTCCTCGAGTTCGTGAAATTAATCAAATTAGCCAATCAGCAGGGAGCCCTCAAAATCTAGCTAGCCCCACTCCATTTGTCATACATCAGCTACTCTCACAGCTGGAGCTTGCTATCATCCCATCTCCGGGTACAACCCTGTTTGCTACTGCCAAGCTGCCTTCACTCAGTTGGATTTGTAAGTAATAAAGAGTTCTTGCCTTTTATCTCAACTCAATGTGTTGTGTCTTGTCATCAATAGAATGTTTAAATCTCATAAAATGGGGGTTCTAGCCTACTTTGTATTTTGTCCTCAGACACTTTTTGTGGCCAATCATGTTCATTTTCTTCTTGCAACCCTCAGTGGGGTTTCATCCATGGTAATATTATGTACTATGTGTTGAGGTTCTAACCCTCTAGATATTCTGCTTTATACTGGTTTTGGATAGCACCAGCCTGGCACCATTTTATGTAAATTTTTTTGATTAATGACTTTCAGGCCAGGCAGATGGTATAAACTCAAATGCTCAAACACACAAGGCTATGGGTTAATAGGATACATTTTTTTTTGCTTGTTTTAAATAAATGAAGAGCTAACACCAGGACAGGCAAACTGGCTGTCTTTTTCCTGTGCCAGGTCATATTTGTTTTCCTTTTCAGTTTCATGGTAACCCATTTAGAAACCTTGGTTTAGACAGGAATTTTCGTTCTAACTCCTTGCCCTTTGAGCGTCCAAGTCCAAGTCCTAATGTAACTAACAAAACAAAAGCACTTGGTTGCTGATAATTACAATCTCAACACTTATCTGCTTCCACCACCACCACCCCCAACTCCAAGGTGGCCTTGAAGTCAGGTTCATTGAATTGCTCTATGTTTTAATTCCTTCTTTACTTTTGGCCCCTGAGATTAAAACAACAACAATAACAACAACAAACTTGCTTGCAAGCTCAGCTAATCATTTAAAAGGCCCATCTATTCTATTTTATACAGCATTTCTAGGTGTTTCAAAACAGGGAAGGAGGGTACCTAGTCAACCACATTTTCAAAATGGCTATCTGTTACTTTTTAAATTCAAAGCATCATATGAGGTGGACAATGAAAAGTGAATTATTTTTAAGTTCAATTTACAAAATCCAGAAGAAAATCAGGTACTTGTTAACAAGTACTTGAAAGGTGTTTTAAAGGGTTGCATGGATTAGATGAGTCATTAAAAATAAGAACTTAGAACAGATCCTGGCACAGAACCAACATTAAGTATTAACTAGTGTCATTACTAAAATTTATTATCATTGCTTATATTTATGCAAATCATCTAAATGAATAATGCTTTGTCTTCACTATGGCTAGAAATGGCACATCCCAACTTTGCTATTGATATAATCTAAAATGTACACTTTTTTGCTTAACTTTAAAACCATCATGCTTTCAATTCAAAGTTATCACATTTTGACATTAAATGACATTAATCAAACATTGCTTGATTAATATGTTTTAGATAACTCAAATATATTGAAAGACTAAACAATAATTTAAGGTAATTGGTGTCAGGAGAGTTATCATTAGAAATTACTCATAAGAGATGTCTTTTACTTTAGGTACTGAACTCCAAATTAAGATTAGACGGCCAAAATGATTAAACTCAGTTTCACTATATTGATCAGCTTTAATATCTTTGATATCAAAGTTTCAGTTAATACACATGATCTTTCAGTTGTAAAAT
This sequence comes from Okapia johnstoni, assembly GCA_024291935.2. NCBI lineage: Eukaryota > Metazoa > Chordata > Mammalia > Artiodactyla > Giraffidae > Okapia > Okapia johnstoni. The sequence goes on along the minus strand of CM044305.1, from coordinate 23,467,613 downwards.
ATGACATTTACTTAAGCTAAGGCTGTAATATGCTCCATTTTATCAAAAATAATATACATGATGGTTGTTATTGGCATTAATTCTAGCACACTACCAAACACACAAAGTCTGGAAACGTGTGCCTAGCATCAGTTGCATCAATTCTTAAGTTACAGTTAGCAAAGCACACTGGAGTCTATGATATATTTCAACAAAAATAGTTTTCTAAAGGGGAGGTGAAAGGCACCATTTTTTAAAGAAATAGAAAAAACAATAAAAGTAATCATGACAGCCCCAGGCTAGACTACAAATACACCATGTAATCACATCAGTGGCAGAAGAATTAAAGGTCTCATAGTAAAATGCGTTTCAGTTGAACTTAAGAGATAAATCTTTCATAGTGATCAGCAGAGCTCATATGAAAAGTACGATGCCCTACTATTAATTATCCAGTGCAGTAAATCATAAACTGAAGTTCAGGAAATTAAATTTTATTCCTAAATTTGTCACCATGATGCTTTGTGACCTTGATAAAAGCCACTTAACCTTTCTTTGCCTCAGCTTCCTCATCCATAAAAACAGGAGGAAGATGTACCTTTTGAGAACATAAATTCATCCTGTGGTTGACTGGAAAATAGTTTAAATATATTGCTACATTAACTCTGTTAAAAATGTCATACTAAGTATAGAAATGCTACCAAAATCATCACATCCTTGTAGCACTCACCTCACTCATTTTGGTTTTTTTTTTTTTTCAAGTCAATTTTCTTTTCCTCACTTCCTCACTATTCTTGCTGATTCTTACATTGTATTGAGAAAAAATTTTTCCTGACATAACATTTTCACAATCCACTTTCTTATCATAACTTTATGATCTAGCCCTAGAAATTAAATGACTTTCAACTTGTCTGATACATTCAAAATTTTATGATGGAAATATTATTATATTGCTTTGAATCTTTCTTTTGAAAACCAAAGAAAAATGTTTCAACCAGAAGGAAAAATAAGTGTTAAGAAATAAAAGGGAATATTACATAATTTAAACTCCACTTCTGTAAAAATTTATATAGGGTGTATTTTGTTCTTAGACCTAAACAAATCCAAAAACATGTACCATAAACTAAAAATGTCTGTATTTTTGTATACATGGGTCACAGTGTATGAAGAGCCAAGTTCATCTAAATCATTTTGGAATTACTTGGTCTTTTACAGACCACCTCTAGATATGTTTTCCCTATATCCATACTCCCACAAATAATCTGGCAGAGGGCTAGGGTTAAGGATATAGTTTGAGTGTGAATTAGAGTTTAGTATAAGGAACCCTAGGATATGAAAATGTATAACAATACAAACTTGAATTTTCACATTGTTATATAGCAATAAATAAAGTACAGACGATCCCCTGGAGAAGGCAATGGCAACCCACTCCAGTGCTATTGCCTGGAAAATCCCACGGACGGAGGAGCCTGATAGACTACAGTCCATGGGGTCGCAAAGAGTGGGACACAACTGAGTGACTTCACTTTCACTTTTCAAAGTACAGAAAATTGTTAAATAATCCATAACATAATTTTGTGAATATCCAACCACATTTTATAATCTCCAAGACATCATCATGTTTAGAAGTAATCAGCATCTGTTGTTTATATTCTCTAGCATATTTTTCACTGTCTCTTGGTGCCTCACATTTCCTTTGGATTACTACTCCCTTCCTCCTCTCAGTCCATTTGGTCGGGGTAAGGCCTGTGACCCAAAGCAGCTTAAACAATATCTAATAAATTTGAAAATACACGTACTGTGAATAAACAAATCCACTCCTAGGTAAAAATCCTCCAGAAATGCCTACTTGTATGTACAAGGAAAAATATGTGTTTGTGTGTGTGTGTGTGTTTGTATGTGTGCTTGCAAGATGGTTAATGGCAATATTATACACATTAGCAAAAAATCAAAACAATCAAAATGGTCTGAAAACAAACTGTGAGATATCCACATAATAGAATACTATAGGATAAAAGTAATAAATAAGCTGCTGATAAGTGGAATAACATAAATGAATTTTTAAAGCAAATACTAGAGCTGAAAAAGCCAGACACAATAGAATACACAATATGTGGTATACCCTATACATAATAGATACAACAGAATACACAATGTGTGGGTTCAAACTTATAAGTTTTAAAAGCAGGCAAAAATGCTAGTTATATTGCTTAGTTATTGTGTATGCATTATCAGTGAGTATAACGTAAAAAAAAAAAAGACAAGAAACCAAATAACATAAAATTCATGATAGTATTAATATAATCAGTAGCAGAGAAGAAGGAATTTATATTCAGAAGGGTAGGCAGAGAACTTCCGTGATGCCTGTAATATTCAATTTCTTCACCTAGGTGGGTTCATTTGATAATATGCTAAGTAACTACATATTTATATTTTATGTACTTTGTTTTATATTTGACAATTAAGTGAAAAGAAACAAGTAAAGAAATTTGGGCTGGGTCATGGATTTCCTGCTGTTGTTTAGTCACTGTCATGTCCGACTCTTTTGAAACCCCCTGGAATATAGAGCACCAGACTCCTCTGTCCATGGAATTTCTCAGGCAAGAATACTCAAGGTCTCTTGAGGCCTAGGCTCAGAACTGACATGTTGTGAGTTCTGGTGCAATGTATTGGCCAAAATAAGTCACAAGGCCAGTCCAGATTCAAGGGGAAGAGGAATGGACTCTGCCTCTTTGCGTGTGTGCTAAGTCACTTCAGTCATGTACAACTCTTTGCGACCCCATGGACTGTAGCCCACCAGGCTCCTCTGTCCATGGGATTTCCCAGGCAAGAATACTGGAGTGGATAGCCATTTCCTATTCCAGGGGATCTTCCCTATCCAGGGATCGAACCTGTATCTTCTGCACTGGCAGGCAGATTCTTTACCAGTGAGCAACCAGGGAAGCCCCCGGTTGTCTTAGTAGTATTAAAAGAGAAAAAACAACTGTACCTAAAGAGAGGTGAATAATACATTAAAGGGGAAAGAAAAAAAAAGAAAAGAGGAGTGTAACAGAATGCTACACAGCTTTATACAGGACTGCTTGCATAGAATACTTTAAACAATGATTTCAATCAAAACAGTGATATCTTCTGATAAAAATCTCTTCACACATGTCCAGAAAGAGAAGTTGATCTGGTAGAATAAAGAATCTAGAACAGAAAAAAGTATTTGATAAACTGGAAAACATGTTAAAAACTAACAACAAGCAAACTTAATAGGAAAATTCAGTTCTATATTTGTACCTATAAGTTCAACCGTAGGTAAGCACTTAACAATTAATATATGGAATATGATGTCATTTGACTTAAAGTTCACTACAAAGCAACAATATAATGTAGGTAATTAAAAAAGGTTGATGTAATATCCCATAGTGTTAGCAAAAGTGGACTATGGGATCTAGATTGAGGGAGTTACATCCCCACTGTTTGTTATGCTTTTGGGGTGACAAGGTATCATTTTGCTCAACTGTAAACACAATTTAAAAGCAACTGACTTAATGTGGAATATGTCCAAGAAACTCAATCGATATATTTAAGAATGTACATCTGTTTAGTAACTACTATGGGCCAGACATACTAGATTTTCATCCCAAGATGGAAATAACACTCCTACTCTTGGTTTCAGCTTCCATGAGTAAACGGTTTAGAAGTCATCCTCCCCATTGCTACAAGAAAAACCTGAAAACCAAAAGCCTTTCTTAGATGTCTAAGAGAACTGACTGATGTTTCAGGGCAAACCACCACTCCAAAATTTGGAAACATGGGTAAATCCAGAGAGTCACAGCTGAGATCTGCTTATTTGGAAAAGACGTTGGAGTGAGAAACTGTCAGCAACCAACAGAACCAAACTTAGATATGACACAGATACTGACATTATCCAACAGGGAATTTAAAATATTTATGTTTAATATCTTAAGTGTTCTAATGGAAAAAAAAAGATAATGTGCAAAAACAGATGGATAATTTAAGCACAGAAATTGAAATTCTCAGCAGGAATCTAAAGGACATGCTAGGAATTAAAACACCATAACAGAAATGAAGGCTGTCTTTGATGGGCCCATGAGTATACTGGACACAGCCAAGGAAAGACTGAGTTATCCTGAAGACAGAACAATAGAAATTTCATAAACCAAAATGCAAAAAGAACAAAGAATGAAAAAAATGAAACAGAAATACAAGAACTGTGGGATAATTTCAAAAGGCAGGAGAATGAAGAAGTACAGGAAGAAGAAAGATAAAAACAGACTAAAAGAAACATCTGAAATAATAATGGCCAAGGAATTTCCAAAATTAATGACAGACACCAAATAAAAAACCCTTGAAGCTCAGAAAACACCAAGTAGGATAAATAACAAAATCACATGTAGATATATTCAAACTGCAGAAAAAACACAAATAGAAAATCTTGAAAAAACACAGGAAAAATGGTATATCTATAGAGGAAAAAGGGTAAGAATCAGAGTGAAACTCTTGTCAAAAAACATACAAGAAAGAAGAGAGTGGAGTGAAACATTTAAACTGGTAAAAACTGAAGGCATTCTTGAACAAAAACAGGGAATTTATCACCACCAGAAATTCACTGCAAGAAATGTCAATATAAGTGATTCAGAAACATGGATCAGAAACATGGATCAACATAAAGAAGATAAGAGTGTTAGAGAAGAAGCAAATGAGGGTAAAATAAAATTTTTTACTTATCTTATTATAAACTGATCTAAAAGACAAGTAGCTTGTCTAAAGTAGCAATTAATATTTATGGGATGATTTGGTGCTTCCACTGCAGGGGACATGGGTTTGATCCCTGGTTGGGGAACTAGGACCTCACAAACTGTGTCTGAAAATAAATAAATACAATCTAAAATTTTTTTTAATGTAAAAATTAAAGAAAATAATTTATTGGATGATTATAACATACAGATAAGTGAAATGAATGATAGCAATGTCATAAGGGATGAGAGGGAAGAACTGAGACTGGTTTTTAAAAAGAAACATCCAGGGCAAGCACTAAATTTTTTAAAAAAGAAGTAAAATCAATAATAAGATAGGAGAGGCAGAGTGGAACTATACAACCAGAGAAAGCAGAAGAGAGGAAAACAAAGAATAAGTTCAATCTAATGAAAACATTGACAGACATACTAGTCTAACAATTCAATAATCACTTTTTTAAACTTAAAGAATTATTATTATTACTTTTTGCTGTGCTACACAGCTTCTAGGATCTTAGTTTCCTGACCAGGGATAGAATCTGAGCCCCTGCAGTGGAAGTACAGAGTCCCGAGCACTGGACCACCAGGGAAGGCCCTCAATAATTACTATAAGTGGTCTAACTACATCAGTTAAAACATAATGAAAGTCAAAGTGGATAAAAAATTAAGATCCAACCATTTTAAAGAAAAGAAACCCACTTTAATTTTTTTTAAAAAAGTTAAAAGTGAAGGGATGAAGAAAGATATACCATGCTACTACTAATCAAAAGAAAGTTAGGTATACTGATTTCAGACAAAGCTGACTTCAGAACAAGGAAAATATGAATAAAGAGGGATATTACATAATGACAGATCAATTCTCTAAGAAGACATAATAACCCTAAACACCTAAGCACCTAACAACACCCAAGCATAATGACTCTAAGCACATAACAACAGGAGCATCAAAGTTATGAGGCAAAAACTTACGGAATTGAAAGGATAAATGGAAAAGTTGACTACTATTTTTGGAGATTTCAACACTTTATTTTCACTAATTGAAATATACAGCAAGCAGAAAATCAGTAAGGATACAGTTGATTTGAGCAACACAGTAAGTAAACTTGATTTAATTGACATTTGTAGAATTCTCCATCTAATAACAAGAAAATATATATTTCTCTCAGGCTCTCGTAGGACATTCACCATGAAAGATCACATTCTGGATCACTAAAAACACTAGAAATTCTTAAAAAATAGAAATCACACAAAGTGTGTACTCACATCACTCTGAAAATAAACTAGAAATCGATAAAAGAAAAGCAGCTGGGAAAATCACTAAATGTCTAGAAATTAACACATTTCTAACACATTGGTTAAAGAATACTTTGCAAGAGAAATTTTAAATATACATGTATACCTATGGCTGATTCACATTGAAAGAAAGTGAAAGTGAACTCACTTAGCCATGTTCGACTCTTTGCGACCCCATGGACTGTAGCCTACCAGGCTCCTCTGTCCATGGGATTTTCCAGGCAAGAGTACTGGAGTGGACTGCCATTTCCTTCTCCAGATTCATGTTGAGGCTGATTCATTCACTTCTGTAAAGCAATTAACCTTCAATTAAAAAGTAAATTAATTAAAAAATATTTGAAATATATGAAAACATAACACCAAATTTGTGGGACGCAGCAAAAGCAATCTTTAGAAGAAATTTATAGAATCAAGTCTACATCTTAGGGGAAAAAAAAGAACTTTAAAATAAAACACTGCTCAATTCCAGAAAAATAAACAACCCAATCAAAAAGTGGGCCAAAGAACTAAACAGACACTTCTCCAAAGAAGACATACAGATGGCTAACAAATACATGAAAAGATGCTCAAAATCACTCATTATCAGAGAAATGCAAATCAAAACCACAATGAGGTACCATTTCACGCCAGTCAGAATGGCTGCTATCCAAAAGACTACAAGCAATAAATGCCAGAGAGGGTGTGGAGAAAAGGGAACCCTCTTACACTGTTGGTGGGAATGCAAACTAGTACAGCCACTATGGAGAACAGTGTGGAGATTCCTCAAAAACTGGAAATAGAACTGCCATATGACCCAGCAATCCCACTGCTGGGCATACACACCGAGGAAACCAGAACTGAAAGAGACACGTGTACCCCAATGTTCATCGCAGCACTGTTTATAGTAGCCAGGATATGGAAGCAGCCTAGATGCCCATCAGCAGACGAATGGATAAGGAAGCTGTGGTACATATACATAATGGAATATTACGCAGCTTTTAAAAAGAATACATTTGAATCAGTTCTAATGAGGTGGATGAAACTGGAACCTATTAAACAGAGTGAAGTAAGCCAGAAAGAAAAACACCAATACAGTATACTAACACATATATATGGTATTTAGTTAATCGGCAAAGATAACTCTGTATGCAAGGCATCAAAAGAGACACAGATAAATAGAATAGTATTATGGACTCTATGGGAGAGGGCGAGGGCGGGATGATATGGGAGAATGGCATGGAAGCATGTAAATTATCATATGTGAAATGAATCGCCAGTCCAGGTTCGATGCATGATACAGGGTGCTCGGAGCTGGTGTACCAGGATGACCCGAAGGGATGGGATGGGGAGGGAGGTGGGAGGGGGGTTCTGGAGGGGGAAAACATGTACACCCATGGTGGATTAATGTCAATGTATGGCAAAACAAATACAGTATTGTAAAGTTAAAAAATACATAAATAAACTAATTTAAAATTTAAAATAAAATGAAATAAAACCCTTAAATCTATGCTCTGTGAAAGTTATTGTTAAGAAAAATCAAAAGAAAAGCTACAGGATGGGAGAAAATACTTAGAAAACACACATCTGATATGAGCTACAAAGAATTCATAAATTCTTTAAGAATACAAAGAATTCAAAAGTGTACAAAGAATTCTTAAACCTGAGCAATAGAAAAGCAAACATTCCACTTGAAAAGGGAGCTATATATCTGAACAGACAGAAGATCAAAGGAGATACACAAAACACTAATAGCATATAAAAAACATGGTCAAAATCATTTATAATTAAGGAATTGGCAATTAAAACATGGTGAGATACCAATACAGAACTATTGGAATGCTAAAATCCAAGCAACAAAATTGGTATATGGATGTAGAACACTAGAATTCTTCATTCATTGTTGATGGAAATACAAAATAGTATACCTACTTTAGAAGACATTTTGGCAACTTCTCACAAAGCTGAATATAATCTTACCATATACTCTAGAAATTATATCCCTGGGTATTTTTTAAACTAATTTGAAACTTCCATCAACAGAAAAACCTCCACAATAATGTATATAGTATCTTTATTCATAATGTTCAAAAAATGAAAGTACCCAAGATGCATCATTCAAAACATGAATGAAAAAACTATGGTAGAGCCACACAATGGAATATTACTCAGTGACAGAAAGAAATGAGCTATCATGAATGAACCTTAAAGACACTATGCTAAGTGAAATAAAACATACACAAAAAGACAAATACTGTATAATTCCACTTATTTGAGGTACCTCAATTCAGTTTAGTCACTCACTCATGTCAGACTCTTTGCGACCCCATGAATTGCAGCAAGCCAGGCCTCCCTGTCGATCACCAACTCCTGGAGTCTACCCAAACCCATGTCCATCGAGTCGGTGATGCCATCCAACCATCTCATCCTCTGTCGTCCCCTTCTCCTCCTGCCCCCAATCCTTCCCAGCATTAGGGTCTTTTCCAATGAGTCAACTCTTCACATGAGGTGGCCAAAGTATTGGAGTTTCAGCTTCAACATCAGTCCTTCCAATGAACACTCAGTACTGATCTCCTTTAGGATGTATTGATTGGATCTCCTTGCAGTCCAAGGGACTCTCAAGAATCTTCTCCAACACCACAGTTCAAAAGCATCAATTCTTTGGCGCTCAGCTTTCTTCACCAACGAATTCTCACATCCATACACGACCACTGGAAAAACCATAGCCTTGACTAGACGAACCTTTGTTGGCAAAGTAATGTCTCTGTTTTAAATATGCTATCTAGGTTGGCCATAATCTTCCTTCCAAGGAGTAAGCGTCTTTTAATTTCATGGCTGCAATCACCATCAGCAGTGATTCTGGAGCCCCCCAAAATAAAGTCTGACACTGTTTCCACTGTTTCCCCATCTATTTCCCATGAAGTGATGGGACCAGATGCCATGATCTTAGTTTTCTGAATGTTGAGCTTTACGCAAAATTTTTCACTCTCCTCTTTCATTTTGATCAAGAGGCTCTGTAGTTCTTCTTCACTTTCTGCCATAAGAGTGATGTCATCTGCATATCTGAGGTTATTGATATTTCTTCCGGCAAACTTGATTCCAGCCTGTTCTTCTTCCAGCTCAGCGTTTCTCATGATGTACTCTGCATATAAGTTAAATAAGCAGGGTGACAATATGCAGCCTTGATGTACTCCTTTTCCTATCTGGAAACAGTCTGTTGTTCCATGTCCAGTTCTAACTGTTGCTTCCTGACCTACATACAGGTTTCTCAAAGAGACAGGTCAGATGGTCTGGTATTCCCATCTCTTTCAGAATTTTCCACAATTTATTGTGATCCACGCAGTCAAAGGCTTTGGCATAGTCAAGAAAGCAGAAATAGATATTTTTCTGGAACTCTCTTGCTTTTTTTCGATGATCCAGCGGATATTGGCAATTTGATCTCTGGTTCCTCTGCCTTTTCTAAAACCAGCTTGAACATCTGGAAGTTCACAGTTCACGTATTGCTGAAGCCTGGTTTGGAGAATTTTGACCATTACTTTACTAGTGTGTGAGATGAGTGCAATTGTGTGGTAGTTTGAGCATTCTTTGGCATTGCCTTTCTTTGGGATTGGGATGAAAACTGACCTTTTCCAGTCCTGTGGCCACTGCTGAGTATCCCAAATTTGCTGGCATATTGAATGCAGCACTTTCACAGCATTACCTTTCAGGATTTGAAATAGCTCAACTGGAATTCCACCACCTCCACTAGCTTTGTTCGTAGTGATGCTTTCTAAGGCGCACTTGAATTCACATTCCAGGATGTCTGGCTCTAGGTGAGTGATCACACCATCGTGATTATCTGGGTCATGAAGATCTTTTTTGTACAATTCTTCCATGTATTCTTGCCACCTCTTCTTAATATCTTCTGCTTCTGTTAGGGCCATACCATTTCTGTCTTTTATCAAGCTCATCTTTGCATGAAATGTTCCCTTGGTATCTCTAATTTTCTTGAAGAGATCTCTATCCTTTCCCAATAGGTTGTTTTCCTCTATTTCTTTGCATTGATCGCGGAGGAAGTCTTTCTTATCTCTCCTTGCTATTCGTTAGAACTCTGCATTCAGATGGGAATATCTTTCCTTTTCTCCTTTGCTTTTCACTTCTCTTCTCTTCCCAGATATCTGTAAGGCCTCCTCAGACAGCCATTTTGCTTTTTTTGCATTTTTTGCATTTATTTTCCATGGGGATGGTCTTGATCCCTGTCTCCTGTACAGTGTCACGAACCTCTGTCCATAGTTCATCAGGCACTCTGTCTATCAGATCTAGTCCCTTAAATATATTTGTCACTTCTACTGTATACTCATAAGGAATTTGATCTAGGTCATACCTGAAAGGCCTAGTGGTTTTCCCTACTGTCTTCAATTTAAGTCTGAATTTGGCAATAAGGAGATCATGATCTGAGCCACAGTCTACTACCAGTCTTGTTTTTGCTGACTATATACAGCTTCTCCATCTATGGCTGCAAAGAATATACTCAATCTGATTTCGGGGTTTACCATCTGGTGATGTCCATGTGTAGAGTCTTCTCTTGTGTTGTTGGAAGAGGGTGTTTGCTATGACCAGTGCGTTCTCTTGGCAAAACTCTATTAGCCTTTGCCCTGCTTCATTCTGTACTCCAAGGCCAAATTTGCCTGTTACGCCAGGTGTTTCCTGACTTCCTACTTTTGCATTCCAGTCCCCTATAATGAAAAGGACATCTTTTTGGGGTGTTAGTTCTAAAAGTTCTTATAGGTCTTCATAGAACCGTTCAACTTCAGCTTCTTCAGCGTTACTGGTTGGGGCATAGACTTGGATTACTGTGATATTGAATGGTTTCCCTTGGAAACGAACAGAGATCATTCTGTCATTTTTGAGATTGCATCCAAGTACTACCTTTTGGACTCTTTTGTTGACCATGATGGCTACTCCATTTCTTCTAAGGGATTCTTGCCCACAGTAGTAGATATAATGGTCATCTGAGTTAAATTCACCCATTCCAGTCCATCCTAGTTCGCTGATTCCTAGAATGTGGACGTTCACTCTTGCCATCTCCTGTTTGACCACTTCCAATTTGCCTTGATTCATGGACCTAACATTCCAGGTTCCTATGCAATATTGCTCTTTACAGCATCGGACTTTGCTTCTATCACCAGTCACATCCACAGCTGGGTACTGTGTTTGCTTTGGCTCCATCCCATCATTCTTTCTGGAGTTATTTCTCCATTGATCTCCAGTAGCATATTGGGCACCTACTGACCTGGGGAGTTCATCTTTCAGTGTCCTATCTTTTTGCCTTTTCATACTGTTCATGGGGTTTTCAAGGCAAGAATACTGAAGTGGTTTGCCATCATGCCCTTTTCCAGTGGAGCACATTCTGTCAGACCTCTCCACTATGACCCATCCATCTTGGGTGGCCCCACACGGCATGGCTTAGTTTCATTGAGATAGACAAGGCTGTGGTCCATGTGATCAGATTAGCTAGTTTTCTGTGATTACAGTTTCAGTGTGTCTGCCCTCTGATGCCCTCTCGCAACACCTACTGTCTTACTTGGGTTTCTCTTACCTTGGACGTGGGGTATTTCTTCACAGCTGCTCCAGCAAAGTGCAGCCGTTGCTCCTTACCTTGGACAAGGGGTATCTACTCACGACGGCCCCTCCTGACCTTGAATGTGGAGTAACTCCTCTCGGCCCTCCTGTGTCCACACAGCTGCTGCTGCTTGGGCCTGGGATAACTCCTCTCGGCTGCCGCCCCCGGCCCAGCCTAGCTCCTCTTGGCTGCTTCCCCCAGCCCCCAGCCCCCGGTCCCCGGCCCCGGCCCCACGGCCCAGGCTAGCTCCTCTCAGCTGTCGCCCCGCCCCCAGCCCGGCCTAGCTCCTGTCAGCCGCCGCCCCCCAGCCCCCGGCCTAGCTCCTCTCGGCCGCCACCCCCGGCCCCCGGCCCGGCCTAGTCCACCCCCGGCCCCTGGCCCGGCCTAGTCCACCCCCAGCCCAGGCCCGGCCTAGCTCTTCTCGGCCGTCGCCCCCGCCCCGCCTAGCTCCTCTCGCTGCAGCCCCCAGCCTCCCGGCCCGGCCTAGCTCCCTTTCGGCCGCCACCCCCGGTACCTAAAATGGTCTAATTTATGGTCACAGAAAATAGAGGGGTGGTTTCCAGTGACTGATGGGAGGAAGGAATGGAGTTACTGTTTTAAAGCATACAGAGTTTCAGTTTGGAAAGATGAAAAAGTTCTAGAGGTTGATGGTGGCAATCATTGCACACAATGTTAATACACATTAATGCCAGTGAAATGTACACCTAAAAATGGCTAACATGGTAAATTTTGTTAGTTACATTTTACAACTAAAACAAAAAAGATTCTTTGGGCCTAATATCAAGAAATATTCTTAACCAGCTGCCCTCATGACTCAGAAACTGGGCGTATATTCTGCTTGAATCATTAACTTTTTTTTTCTTATGTTTCTATGTGTCTATGTGCTCCATCACTCAATTGTGTCTGACTCTTTGCAACCCTATGGACTGTAGCCCACCAGGCTCCTCTGTCCTTGGGATTCTCCAGGCAAGAATACTGGAGTGGGTTGCTGTTTCTTGCTCCAGGGGATCGAGACCCAGGGATCGAACCTCTCTCCTGCATAGAAATGCCTGTTAATAAACCCCTGATTGCTTGCACCATAAAAGGCTCATCTTTGGGAACTCATGTGAAAAACTGTGTCCTGAAATGACACACATTTCTTTAACTAAAATAACCTATTCTTAGGAATAAGAATCACTCATTGAGATATGAAGCCATCTACCAACTCAGCTTCTAGATTGTAAAACTTAATGGGGAAGTCTCAAAGGTGGAAATAAAGGGGAGCAGAAAGTGCCACCCCAGAATATGCCCCTTTAGAATAAAGATTATTTTGCGCTGTTTTGTTTTTTTTGTGTGTGAGAAACTACAGAAACAAGAGAAGCTCTGAAAACAAAGCAAGAGTTACTCTATCGTAAGAGCAATTTACACTTATAAAGAAAATCTTCATTTATGTAAGGGTGACTCCTTCTCTATACCAGCAAGAAAAAAATGACTAAATCTTCAGCAACTCTTACCAATGGAGAAGGCATTTAGATTTAGACTCCCCTTGGTTTACTGTGCTTTTCCTGGTAAACCTCCCATAAGTGGCCTTTCTCCCCTTCTAATTGAAAAATCTTTCTTTTGTCTTTAGCCAAAGATGATATTTAAGCGGGTGGCTTTGGCAATCTTGGCAAGGTAATAAGTTTCCCAGGTATCTTCCAGGTACATGTACATTTTAATAAACATGTTTGTTTTTCTCTTGTTAACTTGCCATTTATTATAGAGAGCCTCAGCCAAGAACTCTGAAGAGTAGACAGAGAATTATTCTTCCTCCCTTATAAACTTCAGTGTTTGTAAAATTTTAAAGACATTATTTAGGAGAATGGAAGATCCAAGGATGGAATGCAGAATGTGATAAAACAATCTAACTCTATTATAAGCTCACTGAAGGGGATGGGAGGAAAAGATGCTGACCTAAGTAACTTGGGAAATGAGTGGAGTTTCCCCGTAAGACTAAAGTGAAAAGAAACTGTATACAATGCCACAACTAAAAGAGCTCCAAAGGCTCTATCAATTAAGCCAAAGTTGGAACAATTTGAGCAACAATGGTGATGGTGGATACAAACCAAAGTATAAAAGAAACATCCATGAGTCCATACTGATATAGAAAATGATGGAATAAGTAGATAAATGTCAGAAAATAAATATATGCCTCATGAAGAATTTCAAATAATTGAAGTATATACTCTGACTTCAAAGAGGTAGGGGCATAACTCCTTACTCCTTAAGTGTAGACTACAGATAGTTACTTCCTTCCAAAGGGTAGAGCAGTGAAAGCAGAGAAAAAAGAGTAAGTTTATAGTGGCAAAGTCTGACCAATAAGTGACTAACACTACCAAGTGATGAATGTCAACATCAACAATGATGCCATGTTGACAGTATGATATGTTGTGATTTTACATTTGTGGTCTTCCAGGAATATATAACTCTAATTTATACATAAACAAATTTAAACATAAAAATCAAATCACAATTGAAAGGCATTCTATAAAATAAGTGCTCATAAAATGATCAAGGTTATAAAAACAAGGAAAGTCAGAAATAGTAACAGCTAAAAAGAACCTAAGGAGACAAAACAACTAAAAGCGATGTGCTATCCTAAAAGGGAAGCTGGGACAGAAAAAGGACATTAGGTAAAAATTAAGGAAATCTGAATAAAATATAGATTTTACTTAATAATCATACAGCAACATTAACTCATCAATTGTAACAAGTGTGCCATACTTATGTTAGATGTTAATAGGAGGGGAAAACTGGGTGTAGGGTGTATGGGATCTCTCCCTGTTTTTTTTATTTTTTCTGTAAATGTAAACCGGTTTCTAAAGTAAAACATTTAGGAAAAAAGAGACATTGCCCTTGACTCTGAAAAACTCATGTTCTTGTGAAAATTGAGGAGTGCCAACAAATAGTTATAATGCAATGTGGTAAGAGCTGCAATAGCGATTCTAAAAATGCTATGGAGTCATGAAGCACTATACACCTCAGAACAGAGGGAATGTTTTAGCTGTGCCTCAAAGAAAGAGTAGGAGTCAGCTCTGTGACAACGTGGAAGAAAAACCTTTCCAGAGGAGCACTCCAGGAATAAGGATTCAGAAGGAGGATATCTGGAGGAGAACAGTGAAATAATGTGGCTGAGGCTTAGAGAAGAAGGTGGAGGCTACAGACGATGCTGAAACATATATTTAATTTTTAAAAAATGTTTAAAGTATACCAAAAGTGTCAAGTAGGTTTGTCGTTTCTTTCACTGTGATCTATTTTCCTAAACCGCTACTTCAGTTAGTAGACCCATATACTTTCAATGGACACATGGACATCACCAGATGGTCAACACTGAAATCAGATTGATTATATTCTTTGGAGCCGAAGATGGAGACAATCTATACAGTCAGCAGAAACAAGACCTGGAGCCACCTGTGGCTCAGATCATGAACTTCTTATTGCAAAATTCAGGCTTAAACTGAAGAAAGTAGGGAAAACCACTAGGCTCTTCAGGTATGACCTAAATCAAATCCCTTATGATTATATGGTGGAGGTAATTAATAGATTCAAGGCATTAGATCTGGTAGACAGAATGTCTGAAAAACTATGGATGGAGATGCATAACTGTACAGGAGGCAATGACCAAAACTATCCTAAAGAAAAAGAAGTACAAAAAGGCAAAGAGGTTGTCTGAGGAGCCTTTAAAAATAACTGAAAGAAGAGAAGCGAAAGGTAAGGGAGAAAGAGAAAGACATTCCCAAATGAATGCAGAGTACCAGAGAATAGCAAAGAAAGATAAGAAAGCATTCTTAAGTAAACAATGCAAAGAAACAGAGGAAAACAATAGAAGGAGAGACTAAAGATCTCTTCAAGAAAATTGGAGATGTCAAGGGAATATTTCATGCAAGGATGGACACGATAAAGGACAGAAATGTCAAGGACCTAACAGAAGCAGAAGAGATTAAGAATAGGTAGCGAGAAAACACAGAAGAACTATACAAAAAAGATCTTCATGAACCAGATAACCAGGATGGTGTGATCACTCACCTAGAGCCAGACATCCTGGAATGTGAAGTCAAGTGGGCCTTAGGAAGCATTACTACAAACAAAGCTAGTGGAGGTGATGGAATTCCAGTTGAGCTATTTCAAATCCTAAAAGATGATACAGTGAAAGTGCTGCACTCAATATGCCAGCAAATTTGGAAAACTCAACAGTGGCCGCAGGACTGGAAAAGGTCACTTTTCATTTCAATCCCCAAAATGGGCAATACCAAAGAATGTTCGAACTATTTCACATTTGTGCTCATTTCATATGCTAGCAAAGTAATGCTCAAAATCCTTCAAGCTAGGCTTCAGCAGTACATGAACCAAGAACTTCCAGATGTACAGCTGGGTGCAGAAAAGGCACAGGAACCATACAGCAAATTGTCAACATCCGTTGGATCACAGAGAAATCAAGGGAATTCCAGAAAAACATTTACTTCTGCTTCATTGACTATGCTAAAGCTTTTGATTGTGTGGATCACAACAAACTGGAAAATTCTTAAAGAGATGGGAATACTAAACCACCTTACCTGCCTCCTGAGAAACCTGTATGCAGGTCAAGAAGCAACAGTTAGAACCAGACATGGAACAACAGACTGGCTCCAAATTGGGAAAGGAGTATGTCAAGGCTATATATCGTCACCCTGCTTATTTAACTTATATGCAGAGTACATCATGAGAAATGCTGGGCTGGATGAATCAAAAGCTGGGATCAAGATTGCTGGGGGAAATACTGACAGTCACAGATATACAGACGATACCACTGTAACAGCAGAAAGCAAAGAGGAACTAAAGAGCCTCTTGATGAAGATGAAAGAGAAGAGTGAAAAAGTTGGGTTAGAACTCAACATTCAAAAAACCAAGATCATGGCATCCGGTCCCACTACTTCAGGGCAAACAGAAGGGGAAAAACTGGAAGCAATAACAGATTTTATTTTCTTGGGCTTCAAAATCACTGTGGATGGTGACTGTAGCCATGAAATAAAAAAGACACTTGCCTCTTGGAAGGAAAGCTATGACAAACCTAGACAGCATATTAAAAAGCAGAGATATCATTTATTAAGAATCTCTCTTAATAAGATGAGAATAATGTCTTTAACTGACTGAAGCATTGATTTTGATCTGCCTGCTCTATCTGTTGGGACCACTTTGAGAGAAGTACACAATAACATAAAATGAGGGATGAATACATTATTTAAGAATATATCATTTAAAATGACAAAATGATGCATATTTGCATGTATTCTATATCTTGCTAATTGATTTCATACATACTAGCTTACCTCATTCAATTCTTGCAAAAATCCTATGAAATAAACAAGGCAAACTTTATCATCACCATTTTATACATGAGGAAACTGATATTCTGAAGGTTGTGGTGATTAAAATATTCACATGACTAGTGAGTTGTAGGTCTGTGATTACAGACTGTCCTGAATCTTGCTCTCATGCCCTTCTACCTTAGTAACCAGATACAGGAATGAGACCATGCAATGCATCTCACATAATTATTCAAATATTGCACATGATATTTTGTTATATTCAAGTTCATGAGAACATGTGTCAAGTTCACAGAGTGATACATGAATAAAAAAGTAATTTGTCTAATTTGGAACAAGACAGGAAGATCGAGGTAAATTTCATATATTCCATTTCAACACTCTAGGAAATGTTTCCAAAAATGACACCACTACAAAATATAAGAATAATTTTCTGAAATTGTATACTCATTATTTCAAGCACTTTCAAAAGCTAACATTTCTATAATCCCCTAAGCCTATTTTCTTTAACCTTTCAGATGCATTACAGGGCAATATGATTTGAAATCAAGAAGGAATAAGTTTTACCTATAGGAATACACTTAGCATTTGGTTAAGTGGTTCTTTTACTGCCAAGATTGGAAAAAATCAATATGAAGCACAAAAGTGAAACTTAAAATGTTACTTTCACTACTTGCAAGTGAAATAATGAAGACTGAGCTTACCTGTAACAGTTAGTTCAGTAGTTCTTCTCACAACAAAGCCTCCATATTTTAACTCACATGTATAATTTCCAATGTCATCTTCTCTGACTTCCCTCATAAGCAGGGTATCTCTTTTGAATACTATACTTGGCCTCCATGTTTTTGTCCTACATTCCTACATGAAGAATACAAAATTTTTATGCTACATACAGTGACTTAAAAATAAAACATTTAAAACGACTAAACTAAAACTTCTAAAGTTATATTTTAAAAATGCTGAAGAGTTTGGAATTAATCCTAAAGATTTTCAAACCTTTTCCATATTTCCAGGAAATCAGGTTCTCAATTTGGAAAAAAGTACTTAACATTCACTTTATTAATGCATAAGATTAGTGTCTCTAAATCAGATAGATATGCATTGATTTATTAGATATAATAAAAGGAACATTTATTAAGATTACTTTTGACATCATTTTTAGAAGAAAATATCTTACATTTGATTTTTATGAAATTAACTACCTTGACACTAATAACATAAAAAATAAAATGATTTTTTTAGTGTAAAGTAGAAAAAAACTAGCTCTATGGAGAAAAATGCTTTAATTCAATATTTTACATCTTTTAATGTCATATTTAGAAATAATTTGATCTTTTCATAGCATATGTATTCTGCAATCCATGGAATAAATGGTCATCATTTTTATGCAAGATCTTTATAGCTCCATAATACCAATTTTCATTGTTAATACCAAATTATGGTCTCTGCTTTAAGTTTTGGACTATAATGATGAATGCAGAGTTCTAAAGAATAGCAAGGAGAGATAAGAAAGACTTCCTCAGGGATCAATGCAAAGAAATAGAGGAAAACAACAGAAGAGAAAAGACTAGAGATCTCTTCAAGAAAATTAGAGATACCAAGGGAACATTTCATGCAAAGATGGGCTCGATAAAGGACGGAAATGGTAGCGACCTAACAGAAGCAGAAAATATTAAGAAGAGGTGGCAAGAATACACAGAAGAACTGTACAAAAAAGATCTTCATGACCCAGATAATCACGATGGTGTGATCACTCACCTAGAGCCAGACATCCTGGAATGTAAAGTCAAGTGGCCTTAGGAAGCATCACTAGGAACAAAGATAGGGGAGGTGATGGAATTCCAGTTGAGCTATTTCAAATCCTGAAAGATGCTGCTGTGAAAGTGCGGCACTCGATAAGCCAGCAAATTAGGAAAACTCAGCAGTGGTCACAGGACTGGAAAAGGTCAGTTTTCATTCCAATCCCAAAGAAAGGCAATGCCAAAGAATGCTCAAACTACCGCACAATTGCACTCATCTCACATGCTAGTAAATTAATGCTCAAAATTCTCCACGCCAGGCTTCAGCAATACGTGAACTGTGAACTTCCAGATGTTCAAGCTGGTTTTAGAAAAGGCAGAGGAACCAGAGATCAAATCGCCAACATCCACTGGATCATCGAAAAAGCAAGAGAGTTCTAGAAAAACATCTATTTCTGCTTTCTTGACTATGCCAAAGCCTTTGACTGTGTGGATCACAATAAATTGTGGAAAATTCTGAAAGAGATGGGAATACCAGACCATCTGACCTGTCTCTTGAGAAACCTGTATGTAGGTCAGGAAGCAACAGTTAGAACTGGACATGGAACAACAGACTGTTTCCAGATAGGAAAAGGAGTACATCAAGGCTGCATATTGTCACCCTGCTTATTTTAACTTATATGCAGAGTACGTCATGAGAAACTCTGGGCTGGAAGAAACACAAGCTGGAATCAAGATTGCCGGGAGAAATATCAATAACGTCAGATATGCAGATGACACCACCCTTATGGCAGAATGTGAAGAAGAACTAAGGAGCCTCTTGATGAAAGTGAAAGAGCAGAGTGAAAACGTTGGTTTAAAGGTCAACATTCAGAAAACTAAGATCATGGCATCTGGTCCCATCACTTCATGGTAAATAGATGGGAAACAGTGGAAACAGTGTCAGACTTTATTTTTTGGGGCTCCAAAATCACTGCAGATGGTGATTGCAGCCATGAAATTAAAAGACACTTACTCCTTGGAAGGAAAGTTATGACCAACCTAGACAGCATGTTAAGAAGCAGAGACATTACTTTGCCAACAAAGGCCCATCTAGTCAAGGCTATGGTTTTTCCAGTGGTCATGTATGGATGTGAGAGTTGGAATATAAAGAAAGCTGAGCGCCAAAGAATTGATGCTTTTGAACTGTGGTGTTGGAGAAGACTCTTGAGAGTCACTTGGACTGCAAGGAGATCCAACCAGTCCATCCTAAAGGAGATCAGTCCTGGGTGTTCATTGGAAAGAATGATGTTGAAGCTGAAACTCCAATACTTTGGCCACCTCATGCGAAGAGCTCACTCATTGGAAAAGACCCTGATGCTGGGAAAGATTGAGGGAAGGAGGAAAAGGGGACAACAGAGGATGAGACGGCTGGATAGCGTCACTGATTCGATGGACATGGGTTTGGGTGGACTCCGGGAGTTGGTGATGGACAGGGAGGCCTGGCGTGCTGCAGTTCATGGGGTCACAAAGAGTTGAACACAACTGAGCGACTGAACTGAACTGAAAGATATATTTCCTGTTTCATTTCTAACAAGCTTGGAATTCAAAAGCTATCAGTCCTGAGGACTCACATTCTGTATCCTGATATTAGTGAATCTAGTTAGTAAAAGATCCAGCTTCCTACATTCCTATTTCCAGTTAGTTGGACAGAACAAAGTTTATACTAGGAATCTTTAAACCATGGATTAAATATTCCACACAAATGTTCATAGCCTGTATACTGTATTTTCCTGAGTATGTTCAATAACAAAGCTATCTTTTATTATATAAATTAGTTAAAGAATATGTTCAAATCCTGAAGTTCATTCAATGATGTGACAGGAAGAACAGTGTATGATTATTCTGTTTAAGGCTAAATTTTCTTTTGGTTTTTGAAAAAAAAATTAATCTAACACTATTTTTATAATGTTATACATTTTCATCAGGTTTTCAAAAATATGTATACTTTTATATGAAAAGGATTAGAATATGCACAAAGGTACTTCCATTAAACAGAATATTTCAATAAAACTGGTATACAATTTTATCACAGAAGCAAGGCAACCCTTTCTCTGCTGTTTGGGGATATTTTGGATTGCTTATATGAGTGCTTTTAAATGAATCCTTGACATATTTCAGTTCTTGAAATTATCAACACAGATTATAATAGAATTGAAATGATTATCAGCATAAATTATATCTAAACATTCACACAATAGCTTACTACAGTGGACTACCATATAAATATTCACTAGGATTTTCAAAATCACTGGTTTAAGAACTTGCAATGACCAGCACAACTTGATGCAGTATTTTATAAAGGCAGAACTGAACTACAGAACACCCATTATTTTTTTTAATCCAACTTGCCCTATAAGATACACATGATTCTATTTATGAGCAATAAAATCATTCATAGTCCATACCTTATACCACAGGATTTCAGGTTCTCTGCTTGGTAGCAAAAAGTCTTCTATGTCACGGCAGGCAATTTCCTTGCTTTTGCTAAGTTCAGCTTTATCAAAGTACTTCATCTTGGAATTGTAGCAGAGTCCAGTGTCATTTTCGCCTACTGTCAGTGAGATGGATACTTTCATACAGTAAGTGGAGTTTCTGTAACAAAGCAGAATAAATATGGTGGCCTGGTGTGAACAAATAGCAACCGATGCCAAGGGAGCGCATTTACGTCAGTCAAAAAGGGAAAAAAGGATAAAAACTCTTTTGATTAATTAATGCATGGTATCATGGCTTATTCCACAGGGCTCTTATCTGTCAGCTAAACAATGCTTGGTTCTGTTAAACCATTTATATATTTTTCATACGCAGGGAAGAAAGTTTTATAATATATACAGGTTTGGTTTTGCTAATCTATCCGAAGAATCAGTTAAACTAAAAATTACAAAAATTAACTTAAATACAAAACAGAAATAGAGTCACAGCTATTTAGAAAGCAACTTATGGTTACCAAAGGGGGATAAATTGGGAGACTGGGATTAAGATATTCACACTATTACATACAAAATAGATAACTAATAAGGTCTTACCATATAGCACAAGGAACTCTACTCAATACTCTGTACTGATCTTTATGGGAAAATGATCTAAAAAAGAGTGGATATATGTATATGTATAACTGATTCACTTTGCTGTATAGCAGGAGCTAACACAACATTGTAAATCAACTATATTCCAATAAAAATTTTTGTTTGTTAGTCTCTCAGACATGTCTGACTCTTTTGAGACCCTATGGACTGTAGGCCACCAGGCTTCTCTGTCCATGGGATTTTCCAGGCAAGAATACTGGAGTGGGCTGCCATTTCCTTCTCCAAGGGATCTTCCCCACCCAGGGATAGAACCCAAGTTTCCTGCTTTGCAGTTGGGTTCTTTACTGCTGAGCCACCAGGGAGTCAGGCATTCATTGGTCATTAGGGAAATAATTCACACTGCATGAGATATGGTTGCACACCCTCATGATAAAAAAAAGAAACTAAACACATACATACTGTTTGTAAGTTTGTTTTTACTCATTTATCACCCTAAGTTTTGCAGACAAAATGTTTTAAAGAAATACACTTTATATTATAGTATAATCACACTTTTTCTTGCTTTATCTACAAGGAACTTTGTACTTTCATTTTGTTAGGTAGTTAGAATAGGGAAAAGGAATCCAGAATGGTGGGGTCTAAAAGATAAGGAAGGGAAAAGCCCATGAAAATAAAACAAAGGAAGCTCTGAGAACCTGAGTGAGGACCTCAGGTACAACAAACTGCACTCCTGGCTAGCCCAATTTACATAGGGCAGGCCCAGGGGGAGGAGAAAAAAAACATAAAAAGAGGAGCCAAAATTGGGCCAGGGGCCTCACTTCTCTTCCTGTCCTTTGGGTCGGCATGCCCTCAAGGCATGCACGCCTTGAGGATGTATTTTCCTAAATAAAAAGTAGTTAAAAATAAAATTGGTAAACCAAACAAAGAAATAGGAAAATGTAACTTATCCATTAAGCATAATGGAAGGACAGGAATAAAGCTGCTCAAGTCACAAAGTACTTAGTGGTTGTCTGCTAAGAGGAGACGTTTTCAATGACTATGGGCAGTAAACAGTCTTGGATAGAAGTATTGCTCAGCTACAATCTATCTTTACAGACTCATACCACTTGGACTGCAGTCCAGGTTGTGAGACGGGAGAAACACAACTGATATATTATGTAAGGACAACCCTATTCTGATAGACAAATTCTACAGAATCAATTGATTAAATCAGCACATCAATTTATTCTTTGCTGGATCCGGGATTAGGTTTATAATGGAACACATGAGAATAGAAATTGTGTTCAGAGAGTCATCTCTTTGAAAGAAGAGTCAGACCAAAGGAAGTTTTCTTGTAAATTGCAACGATTTCTGTTTGCTAATTTAGCCTCTGGACAGTCAATGAACACTGATAATGTGTCAGTCATTGTGCCAGGCAGTGAGAATAAAGGGAAGAATTAGACATCAGACTTAAGGTTTTCTTAAGAGAACTCTTTTGGTAAGTGCTTGATGGCATATATATGTACATGGCCATCAAAGTCCTGGATTTGAGTCTTACTGCTACATTTACAACTTGAGGCAACTCACCAAGCACCTCTGAAACTCTCAAGTGGTGTGCAGAGACAACACTTTTCCAAATATTGAATGTGATACTAAATGAAAACCTGTTTGGCCTGTCCTAGGCATTCAATCAGGAGAAGGCAATGGCTACCCACTCCAGTATTCTTGCTTGGAGAATTCCATGGACAGAGGTACCTGGCGGAAGTCCATGGGGTCGCAAAGAGTTGGACACGACTGAGTGATTAACACACACACAGGTGTTCAGTGGTGTTGATTCCTCTCTGCTTTGCATTGACGTACATGGACCACAACCCCCAAGTTCTCCCTCTTATTCAGTCAAGATGCTTTGTTGTTTAAGCAGCAACTTGATTCAGATTCCTGCTTTTTTTTTCTCTCATGCTAATATGACACAATGAGAAAGACCAGAAAATAGCCAGATTTGTTGTGGTATAATAGAGAACATATTTGGTATTTTTCCTGGCACAGATCTTCTAAAACTCTTACAATTTCTTGAGTGATTTTTCCTGAGTATTATTCATAAGGGGTCCCTTTTGATCACATTTGGGTTTGTGCTAACAGCTGACTTTGAGTGGAGCTCCTAGATAGACCAAGAGTTCAGAGTTAGACCTTTCAGCCCCACCCACTGACAGGAGGGGGACAGGCATTGGAGACTGAGCTCTTTAAAAACTCTTAAAGCAAAAGATTTGATGAGCTTCAGCTTTGGTGAACACAAGACAGTGCTGGATTGGTGGCAGGCCTGGAGAGCTTGTGCAAGCTCTGTGCCTCTTCTCTCATCCCTTGCACTACACACCTCTTGCATCTGGCTGTTCATTTGTATCTTTTGAAATATGCTTTGCAATAAATCAGCAATAGTAGTAAACTGACTTTCTGAGTTCTATGACCCATTCTAGCAAATGACAGACTCTGAGGGTGTTTCACAAACCTCTAATTGACAGCTGGTCAGTCCGAAGTATAGGTAATCTGTGGATTTGCAACTGGCCTCTCCCAGGAATGAGCCCTTAACCTATGAGATCTGACACTAAGTCCAGGAAGATAGTACCAGAACTGAACTGAATGGTAAGACATCCAGCTGGTTGAAGAATGATCTCATGTGGGAAAAACCCCACACATCTGGTGTGAGAAGTGTTGAGAGTAAAAGAGCAAAACAGAGTTTATCATTAACTGTTAGTTATTCAACTTTATATTGGGTAGCAGAGAAAACTTCCACTAAAAATTAGAATTTAGATTTCTCTAGCTTCATATAATATGTAGTCTACAAGTATATCTACAATACTTAATATGTGAAACCATTAGCTATTAAACAGTCAATCAGTAGCCTGAAAAACGTGCTCAGAGAAGGTGCTCAGGGATTTTTCTAGAATGATGAGACATATTCCCTGCCCTAATCCCTCACAATCTAGAAGTGATACACAAGCAAACAGTTGAAATTCAACGTGATAAATACTACAAAGGTGGCAGGTACCACCACAGGAATGCCAAAGAAAGAAATAAGAAGACTTGATAAATTGTCATATATGATTATCTTAAACTATGAATAATTTTAAAGTATTAGTAATTTTAAGAAAGGCTATTTCAAGGAATACTATGCACAAAGGCTTGAAGGCATGGAACAACTTGGCATGTTTGAAGAAACACAAATAATTTGGTGTGATTGAATTATAAAATAATGATAAAGAACAGCAGGGATTGGAACTGGAGAGGTGTGCAGAAGCCAGGTTCAAAGTCCTGTAAAGTCACCATAAAGACTTTGGACTTTATGCTGGGAAATGGTGACATTTGGATTTTTGCAAAGATTTTTCTGATTGTACTGAGAAAAATGAATTGAACCGGATTGGAAGGAGGATTAAGCACAGTGAGACAAATTAGGAAGCAATTGTATTTACTCAGGAAAAAAAAATGACAACTCCAAAAAAGGCAATGTCCATTGAGATAAAAAGGAGGGATCATGTTTAAAATATATTTAAGATATAGAATCAATGTGATAGTGAAGGAGCAAAAGAACGAGAGACATACAAGATGATAAAGAAGTTTTCTCAGATGAGTATATGAAAGGTAGAGTCAATCTTTCAGCATGGAAGATATTGAAAAAGAAAAAGCCTTTTCAGAGCAAAGAAAGTGTGTTAAATTTTAGCTTGAGCTTCACACCCAAGAGGGAAAAAATTCCTCTTTGGGTCTGCCAGCAATATTGCTCATGCATTATTTATTAATTTCACTCCAGTACAGACTAAAGCATGCTCTTCTCAGGCTCCTTTTAAGATAATTATTTTTAAGAAAAAATAATTTACTAAATTATTAACTATTTTAGGACCCATTCAACTGTCTTAAAACATTTGAGGTTTTATAAACATACTGATATTTGTAGAACATGTTAGAATTCTTAAAGAACAGACTTTTCTAAGAAGTAAACCAATGAATTCTAATTCTGAAACTTCCACATTAATCTTTTAAATTCGAGAGTCTTAGGTCTTCTTTCTACTCAGATTTACATTGTTGTCGGTTTTCCCACATCTCCTTGTATCAAATACAAGGCCATTGGGTCAACAGTAAGATCACTAAAGCCCAACTGCAGAGGTTCAGATTCCAGCCCAATCGCCCATTACTTTTGAAAATAGGGAAAGTTACTTCACTTTAGATTTCCATCTCATCATCTATACAAGGAGAAAATAATACTAAAGACCTCATAGGCTGCTGTGAGAATCAAGCATGTTAAAACATGGTCTTGTTATAAAGCCAGTGTGGGCCTCAGTCATTCAGTCGTGTCCAACTCTTTGAGATCCCATGGACTGCAGTCCGCCAGGCTCCTCTGTCCATGGGATTTCCTGGGCAAGAATATTGGAGTGGGTTGCCATTCCCTTCTCCAGGGGATCTTCCTGACCCAGGGATCAAACCCGGTATCCTGCATTGCAGGCAGATTCTTTATGGTCTGAGCCACCAGAGAAGCCTTAAAATACAGTTTCAAGGGCTTCCCTTTAGCTTAGTTGGTAAAGAATCTGCCTGCAGTGCAGGAGACCCGGGTTCGATCCCTGGGTTGGGAAGATCCCCTGGAGAAGGAAATGGCAACCCACTCCAGTATCCTTGCCTGGAAAATCTCATGGACAGAGGAATCTGGTGGGCTGCAGTCCATGGGGTCGCAAAGAGTTGGGTGCGACTGAGCGACTAACGCTTACAGCTTATTATCAGTACTGGATTCCCTTTTCCTACTTCCTTTAATATTTCTATTTTGCAGTAGGGCTAAACAGTGTTTGTTTAGAAGGTAGGTTAGATAGACAATATCACCATGATGATGCCTTCAGTTTCTTGGTGCTTAATTAGTGTGAAGCATAAGAATACAGATAATTCCTTATGTTGTCATCTGGGATATGTGGTTGGGCTAGACAAGAATGAGGAAAGTTCATAAAAAATAAAACTTCTCACCTCAGTCACCCTGTCTTGCTCTATTATAAATGAAATTGAACCCTAATTTTCAGAAAGTGGCTCCAGATGAACACACGTAGATATTTTTATTTTCCTGTCTTTTATTCCCTAGGTTTGTGAGGTGATTGCTGATTTACTACTGTCTGGTAATGTCTGAAATTCCAGACTCCCCAGGATAGCACTATTTTCAAATTACTTTCAATGTTTTAATACTTGTTTACTGTTTTTGTTCAACAGGAGGTGGTTTAAAAAGCTAAAAATAAAGCAGCATCCAATGAATGCTACAGTCCTATTTACCGAGAAGAGCTAACAGGAAGCAAGCAACTTGTGACACATTAATAAACATACGACCCCCTGAGGGGAATGACACACTCTCAAAGTAAAGAGTCCCATCCGTCATCATTAAATTTGCAGTATGACTGCCATGCCTCTGTGGCTCACTGTGGTCAGGGAAATATGGTGGAATGGGGTAAATGGGAAAAGAGTGCTCAGCCAGGATTTACAGTAAAAATCGTGAGCACATATCTACTCAGCTTCTATTGTTTTATCAGATGAGCTGCAATCTAGGCAAAAAGTAAATCATGACTGCTGGTTCCAATGTTTGTCAAATGGGTAGAGAGACAGGATATAACATGTATGTGGACAAAATGGTTGTTCATAATTGAGAGTTAATATTCATCATTTCCAGTGAAGAAATATTAATGTGAAAATTTTTTTAAACCTACTTTGTTCTAGCAAGGGCAACCCAGCAGTATAGACAAGTGCACAAAATGTACTGTACAAACAACACAGATAGAGTTACTTCTTTCAACCTCCTGAGGTTACAGCAAAGGGACCCAAAACTTAAAGTAAGTCAGTGATTTGTCTAAGTTCTATTAACTGGTGGCAGAAATGGGATTGGAACTCATATATCCTAACTTCTAATTCATTGGTCTCTTCTGTACACTACTGAAGATAAGTAGTGCTGGGTTAGTGCACATAAACTATATATGCATTGTTTAAAACAAAAGAAAACTACCTACTTTTAGGCCCGGTTTTATATTATTTTATATTCTAGAATAGATGCTTATGCGAGAAAGGCAGAAGGCACTTTAACTTGAATTTCTTTGAAAAGTTAGGTCCTTAAAACTCTCAAACATCTAAAAAGGAATAAAAGGGGAGCAAGCAGCAGGAATTAAAGAAATATCATGGTTTCATCAACTCTTTATACTATACACTTTCTACATGTACATACATACTTGTAAAAGGAATGACTTTGGAAAGGACTGACTTAGAGTCGTGTTTTATAAGGGAGAAAGAAAGCTAACCTAAATCCAGAACAACTACTAGGGATTAACAAACATTTCTGGACATAATCAAGAAGTAAATCTATGACACAGAAAACAGAATTAAAATACTTTCTGTAAGTACAGTCTCTGAAAGTCAGTACAGTGTACTGAAGTTCTCCACAGGTTCCTTAGCAGTGTGCTACTTTGAAACAGCAAAAGATTCTGAATTGGCATGCAAGGAAGCGGCCAGAGATTTTTAAATTTATCTTTCAAAGGATGACAGTATTACATAGCTACAGATTGAGGTGTGGAAATATGGGTAGTGCAGGCAGGAGGTAAGAAAGAAAAAGATATGTGGGAAGAGAAATTTTGTATATTACCTGATTAGCTATAGAGTATAATAAAAGTCATGTTATTCCATACCTAAGGGTAGCACAGTTTCAATTATTCTATAATCACACCCCCTATGCATGATAATGCATGGTATTCAGTGTCTCTCTCCACTCCAACAGAATTACCAGCAACATGATTGTTAAATATGTCCTCTACAGAGGCGCCACTAAACACTTGACCTGTATATTATGTTAATTTCCTGGTCCCTAGGGGAAATATTAACATTTCTATAATGTTTGGAAATCTCTTCCCACTTTATGAAGTGCTGAAAGAGATAGGGATTTGATCAACATTTTTTAAGGATTAAGTTGTTTTAGGCTTCTATGTTTTATATGGTTTAACATTCTTCTTTTTCAAGTCATAATCTTTCATACATAATATTTTTTTTGTAAAAACAAAAGCAGAGAGTATTTTTGAAGTGCTACAAACGTTTGGGGACTGAAAAACAGCACAGAGGAGTGGAAAATCTGAAAGTTCAGTTACTACAGAATGGAGCAGAACTCAACTGTTTCAAAGCTGCCTCCTTAAACTACAGATTCGACTGTAGTGTTTAACCGCTCATTGTGAAAACAAATGTTGGGAATCAAAAATGTTAGGGTTAGACTGTGGCAGGAACATCTTACCGTTTGTTAAGCCTTAAATATACGTTGATAATTCACTTCTAATCTTAAAGCCTTCCAATTTTTCTATCTGTATTTTTTTTCTATCAGTCCTTACAGTGATGTCTGAAGCTATGCGTGTGGCCCCTCTATCTTATCTTTCTCAGCACACCTTATGCTTGTTTGCATTAGGTTTTCTTTTCAGAAGAGCTCTGGAGGACCTATTGATTTAACTGTGGTTGAAATCAGCCCTTGTTAAAGGATAAGAGTAATAACAGGGAGCAATTGATAAGACCTAAAAGTACCAGCTTAGTACCTTCTTGTTTGAAATTCTTTTTTCTAAATGCAACTGGTAAGTTGAATTTCATCTACAATCTTCTGCTAACTCTACATTTAAAACAATTATCTCCCTCCTTTTTGATGAAAAGTGAATAATATAATCTTATCATTTTAATCTTTCTAGCCTGGTATTCCTGGAATATTAGACATGACGAGGACTTGTATGAAATTCTAGTCTAGTATTTCTCCCCCTGAGTTATTACTGGGCAGGAGAACTTTGAAACTTCATTACTATAGACCCCAAGGTCTCCCTCTAGACGTCTTCTGAAGAAAAAGAGACAGATTTAAAATAGACACACACACATACAAAACATGTCACCAAGGTAAACCGAGGCTCAGGAACTATGCTCAGGGTCATGTAAATTTCAAATTGCTTCAGAGAAACTATGACTGATCTCCTCTATCACTATCCAGCTTATCTCTGTTTATTTTCTTCATAACAATCACAATTTGTAATTACCTGTTTTCCCTTATTTTGCTGCCTCCTCTGTTAATAGATATTCTTCTCGTAATAGGTAAATTAAGAGAGTTAGCTCTATGCTGGCTGAATTCTTAAGGGAATATATTTTTAACAGGCAAAATCCACACAACATAATATTAACCATTTGCAAGTACACAGTGAAGCATCATTTAGCACATTCATAATGTTGTCCAGCCATCACCTCTATCTTGTTTCAAGACATTTTCATCACTCCAAAATGAAACTCAGAGCCATTAGCAATCACTCTCCATTTCTCCATCCCCGTGGCCCCCGACAGCTACTATTCAGATTTCTGTCCTTATGGATCTGCTTAGTTGGAATATTTCATATAAGAAATCATACAACATGTGGACTTTTGTGTCTGAGACTTTTTCTTTCACTTAGCATCATGTGTTCAAGGTTCATTCACATTGTGATATGTATCTGTAACTCATTCCTTTTCTTTTTGGCTGAACAATAGCCTATTGTATGGATATATCATATTTAGTTTCCTGCTTCCATATTTTGATTATTAAAAATAGTGCTGCTATGAACATTCATCTACAAGTATTTGTTTACATGTCTTCTTGGGATTCCCAGGTGGCGCAGTGGTAAAGAATCTGCCTGTCAATGCAAGAAACACAAGAGACTCAGATTCCATCTCTGGGTGGTGAAGATTTGCCTGGAGGACGGCATGGTAACCCACTCCAATATTTCTGCCTGGAAAAGTCCACGCACAGAGGAGACTGATGGGCTATAGTCCATGGGGTCACAAAGAGTTGGACCTGACTTAGCACACATGCATTACATACTTCTTGCAATACTTTTGCATGTGTATCTAGGAGTGGAAATGTTGAGTCCTGTAGTTATTCTATGCTTAAGTTTTAAATGATTCAGGGACTTTTCAAAAAAAAAAAAAAACTCTTAAACTCATTCTCCCTTTCTGAACACTCCAGTTTCTCCTGACATATGGAGAATAATATATTATAGGAATTTGTTCAGTGATGGCTGATTTAGAATAAGGACTTAAGAAGCCTAATGATATCCCTGAGTGTCTTGTACAGTGCCAAGCATATAATAGGCACTCTGAATAAACATTTGTTAAATGAATGAATGAACTATTAGTTCATGGCTACAAAGTTCTGATTTACACTGTTTTTTGCTTAAGCCCTCTAAACAATCTTCACCTATATCCCGCCATACTTTTGGGTTGGCCAAAAAGTTCATTTGGGTTTTTCCATAAGCTGGTACAGAAAAATGTGATCGAACTTTTTGCCAATCCAATACTTTTTACCTCCTTTCTCTGTATGCTTCTTTGACATAGCACATGTCAATAATGTGGATGTGCCAAGAAAATGTCTCTTGCAAGCCAGGCAAAAATTACAACACAGCTGTAAAGATTTCCTGGCAATGAACTCTAACCTGGTTAATCTCCTCCCACCATGCCTACAACAGACCTTTTTAGCATAGTAGACTTTCTTGATTTGAAAGATAAGGGAAAGATGAGAGAAGGGGAGCATAAATGTTTGAGCCACATTTGGGTCAGTTGCAAATCACTTTTTTTCTCTCCAAGCATCACACAGGGAGGTTTTTCTAAAGTGACTATAATAACTCTTGTAGTATTAAATCTTGCTCCTAGACTGCTGTGGAAGAGGTGACTTAGGATTCACACACTGGGCTAATCCTGCACCCCACCCCTCATTTTATGATGAAAATTTCAGGGAAAATTTCAATAGAGTACAACAAAATCTATACTGATCTTTAAAGAAGACAGAGAACTACCAGAGTCTGCTGAAATTTTACCCATGTACAAATAGATTTTGCAGAGTTAGCCTATGTTTTGAAGTTTAAAGCCATACTTTTCCCCCTAACTTATGTAAAACCAAAAAAATCATATCTGGACAGTGTTTTACCAGAAATAGTTGTAATAATCAGTGATTTATTTTTTCTGCTAATACTTTTCTAAGTATTTTATGAATATAATAATGGTCATATGCTTTATTTATTTTCACTTTCCAGGTCAAAGTTTCCTGACAATAGCTTGGCTTTCCTTGACTTCAAGATAAAAATACAAGTGATAAGTAAAATTAACTGTGAAAATGGTAGATAAACTTAATTATAATGGGCATTTATATCATATATTTAATTTTGAAGACACAATGTTTACCAAAATGCACGGTCAAGAGTTTCATGTAAAGAGTGACTTTTGAACTTAGCATATTTATAAAGTGGCTCAATGCCTACGTACACAAAGAAGACAGAACAGTGTATCTGTATCTGGGAAAACTACTCCTCACTCAAGAAAGGTTTGGGGGAAATGGATGTGGAACTAGAATTACTTTCTGAAGAAGGGATTACAGGGACCTCCCTGAATTTACCTGTTCACAGCACCAACTTAGTGCTCCAATTTGAAGATAACAAGTGAGATCTTGCTTGCTTTTTCATCACTTTCTAATGTCGCATTTTTAAGTCTTTTACTTCCTTTTCTCTTGTTATGATTTGAGGTAGTTTTATTCTATGTAAATTTTGGCATATTGCCTCTTAAACTTTTCATAGCAAAGGCAGGCCGTTTCATAGAAACAAAACCATTAAGCCCAGTAGGAGACCCTGAACATAATACAGGAATGAATATATTAGCTATCATTTATTACAAGAGCTAATTAAATATCACTTATTGAACATTTAAAATTCATTCACTCAATCACTATTTATTGAGTGAAGACTATGTGCTTGGCCCAACTGCGGATAAAGCAGTGAATAAACAAGTGTTTGGTCCTATGGCACTTATACTCTACTGAGAGAAAATGGTAGGGTAAAGAACACTGTGCAAAAACCTTTATGAAATACTAATTCACAGCCATTAGGATACCTATTTTTTTTTTTTAAAAAAAAGGAAAACAAGTTTGGCGATATGGAGAAGTTGGAACTCTTGTGTATTGCTAGTGGGAATGGAAAATGGTGCAGTCACTGTGGAAAACCAGTTTGGCAGTTCTTCAAAAAGTTAAACACAGAATTACCATATGATCCAGCAATTTCACTCCTAGTCATATACCTAAAAGAACTGAAAGCAGAGACATAAACAGATACTTGTACAATAATGTTCGTAACAGCATTACTCATGATAGCCAAAAAGTGTAAATGTCCACCAAAAGATGAAGGAATAAGCAAAGCATGGTATAGACATACAATAGGATATTATTTGGCCTTTAAAAGAATGAAATTCTGATACATGTTACAACATGGATGAAGCTTGAAAACATTATATTAAGTGAAATAAGTCAAGACACAAAAAGACAAATATCCTATGACTCCATTTACATAATGTCGACAGGACAGGCAAACTGCTAGAGGTAGGGGAAGGAATGGGGGATTACTGTTTAATGGGTACAGAGTTTCTATTTGGGATGATGAAAAATATCTAGAAATAGATAGTGGTGATGACTGAGCAACAGTATGAATGTAATTAATGTCACTAAATTGTACAACTAGCAATGGTCAAAATGGTAAATTTTATGTTAAGTGCATTTTACCACAATAAAAATTTAAAATTTTACACTTTATATGGGAAAAAAATATGATATGTGAATTATGTCTCAACAAACCTATTATTTTAAAAAAAAATCTTTATATGCATTACCTCGTTTAATCTCCCTCTACATAATCTCATTTATCCCTTTCACTTCAAATACCACCTCTATGTCTTTGTCTCCTGTATACGTATCTCTAGCTCTGACCTCTATCTGAAATTTAGATTTATATGCCCAGTTGCTTATCATACTTAACGAAATCAAAAAAATACTTTAGATCTAATATGACTTCATAAATAAATCTTTACTTCTACCCTCAAATCTATTCTTACTCTAGTCTCCCCTCTATCACTGATAGACACATTTACCTAGTTGCTCAAGCAAAATAACTAGAAATCCCTTGAAATGTTAGTTTTATCCCAATGGAACTAGTGTGATGTCAGTGCTCTTGCTGTTTAGTCACTAAGTCATATCTGACTCTTTGCAACCCCATGGACTGTAGCCCGCCAGGTTCCTCTGTCCATGGGATTCTCCAGGCAAGAATACTGGATGGGTTGCCATTTCCTTCTCCATGGGACCTTTCCCACTCAGGGATTGAACCTGTGTCTCCTCAGATTCTTTACCACTGAGCCACAAGGGAAGCTTGTGATGCAAGTGAGGGGTGCCAATAACTCAAAAATTAAGGTAAATATTACCTCAATGCAATATTGAATAAAACCAAATTAATACAAAAAATCCATGAAAACAACAAAGGCTTATAAAATTCTTTAGTATACCACTCTATATTATATTCATTCTATCAATGATCACTAATTTATATTTTTCCTGACTTTATTTTTACTTTCTCTTCCACAAGAAAGGGAGTCTCATCCATCTTGTTTACCACTTTGTCCCATAAATACGTTCCCCATGTCCTAGGCTCTCATGCCGACTGACTTCCAGGTTGAATTTTTTCAAGAGAGGATGTGTTTCAACTTCTGGGTCTGATAACACCAATTCCTCCCTCTCTTCTTCCCTTCATATATAGGGGTGGTTGCTAATCTCTGGATTGTCTATGTCCCACCATTTCAGCACTTCTCACATATTTATAACCCATTTCCCACATTAAATTATCCCTACTGAACTGCTTATAATGAACTTGCTTTAACTGACTAGATCTTGGCTAATATAGTAGTTTAGGAAACAAATATATGAGTATTTAATATACATTACAGATAAATTGCTAAAAGTCATATAGGAGGTAAAAGAAAGAGGTAAACAAATTATATATTTGCAAATATTACATATAACACCTCTAAATGTCGCCCATTTAATAAATAAGAGTGCTTTTGCATTTTCCTGTCTATGAGGAAAGCCTTTCCTTTGTATATCTAAAACAAAGGGGAGGGGGACAGAATTAAACTGTGAGTTAATTTAATTTAAAAGCAAAATTAGATGTTTTTGAGAAGAGACTTTTTTACTCTGTATAATTTATGCACATTTCACAGTTGATTTCAATACTTTTTAGGCAATTTTAGTATCAATTCCAGTCAACTGCAATTTTTACATTTTTCTGACCTGAAAGAACAGTCATTAATCTGAATCACCTACAATTCCCTAAAAGTACAAATGGTTTAAATATCAGAAATCTAATAACTTTACTTGGTGAAAATAGGCCATTTTCAGGGAAAAGAAAATGAGCTAATGATTTATATTTCCTTATAAATATAAAACATGGTTAGAATGTGACAACTATACTATGGATTCTTGTCAACAAAGAAGGTAGGAATAAAAGACACTCAGGTTGGCAGAATGCAATGTCATGGAGTGATATTAGATACGATTAAAAGTGTTAGAAACAAAATATAAGTGGGTTGCATCTTTATAAAAATGTGATAATGAATACTAAAGAAGAGGACATTTGTGAGGGCAGAGGAATCCACTAACAAGCTGTTGTGATCATGGACAAATAACTTGTCCTTCCCTGAACTTCAGTTAACTGATCATAAAATTGCGAGGATACTTAACCTCATAGAGTTGTTGTGAGAAGTAAACAACATCCTGATATAAAAACACTTTGTAATGAGCAAACCATTACATAGTATGCCTTATTGCTGTTACCATTTTCTGCTCTGAAGGTTTAACCTCTTAGATTGCCAACCTTACTGCATCTCTTTGAATCTTCACACGTAGGCCTGGTGGTATTCCACATCCCCTTCATTATTCATAGTATTTTCACCACTGGTTAAACAGGGAATTTATATCAAGGTC
Organism: Okapia johnstoni; assembly: GCA_024291935.2. Taxonomy (NCBI): domain Eukaryota; kingdom Metazoa; phylum Chordata; class Mammalia; order Artiodactyla; family Giraffidae; genus Okapia; species Okapia johnstoni. The sequence continues at coordinate 23,432,086 of CM044305.1, read as the reverse complement.
ACCACTTTTTAAAAGCTTAATCTCCTTTCCAGCAGCACTTCATAAAAGAGATAAATCATATGGTTCTTTATATTTAATCTCCTTATCCTACTGCATATATAACCATCTTCCATTGCTGTTCTTTCAAATTTCATTTTTATAAAAAGGCTCAATATGAACACAACACCCTTTCCAGGAGTGAAGTCTCATATATTTTGAAATTCAGTTAAATTCATCTCATATCATTGCCAGAAAGGACTGCCGTTGATGTGAAGGCAACCCTAGATGCAGCAGCAGAGAGAGAAAGGAAGGAAGGAAGGAAGAAAATACCATGAATGAGGGCTTCTTATTAGCTGTGCTCTCCTGGTTTTAGATGGATGAATCACCAAGGAGATTCTAGACCTGGATAGTTGAATATTTGTAGATGTCATTTTGAAATTTAGTATTCAACAGTATGGGTTATATGAAAAACATTTATCCCAAGCCAGAGAAGAGGTGGAATAGTTACACAGGAGACTATGTAACAGTCTGCTGTCAAAATACATTTCTATCAATACTATAAGATTATTTCTCATGCTCTTCCTATATGAAACAACTGTTATAAAGTACTGAAAATAGCTCTATTGTATACATGATTTCTAACCACAAAATCAGTTTTTTTTGTTAAAAGTCCATTATGATAATAGCAAGAAAACAAAGGAAGAGAGAACTCTTTTTTTTTTTAAATTAGTTTATTTATCTATTTTTTAACTTTACAACATTGTATTTGTTTTGCCATACATTGACATGAATCCACCATGGGTGTACATGTTTTCCCCTTCCAGAACCCCCCTCCCACCTCCCTCCCCATCCCATCCCTCCAGGCCATCCCGGTGCACCAGCCCCGAGCACCCTGCATCATGCATTGAACCTGGACTGGCGATTCATTTCACATATGATAATTTACATGCTTCCATGCCATTCTCCCATATCATCCCGCCCTCGCCCTCTCCCATTGAGTCCATAATACTATTCTATTTATCTGTGTCTCTTTTGATGTCTCACATACAGGGTTATCTTTGCCGATTAACTAAATACCATATATATGTGTTAGTATACTGTATTGGTGTTTTTCTTTCTGGCATACTTCACTCTGTATAATAGGCTCCAGTTTCATCCACCTCATTAGAACTGATTCGAATGTATTCTTTTTAATGGCTGAGTAATATTCCATTGTGTATATGTACCACAGCTTTCTTATCCATTCGTCTGCTGTGGAAGGGAAGAATTCAACCACATTATATTCAGCCTTATCAGGATGCAGGGTTTCCCCAAATAATTTCTCATACATATTTGAAGAGTATCATGATTAACTAGATATCTTTTCCTTGAGTGCTTTCTCAAAGCTACAATCTGTGCAACAGCATTGTAATCATTCCCACTCTCAAAACCCTTCTGTTCACTAGTCTATTAAATACAATGGTAATTGACCACCTTGGTGCCTAATTTACAAAAGCTATTTTATTACTTCTAGCTTCTTGTATTCGTTACTAACATGGATTTATTTGGAATCTAAATTGTACAAAGTATCATGGCATAATTTGACTATGCAGTTACTTGTGTTTTTATTTACCATTTATTATGTCAATAAAGTATAAAGCAAATGGCAACCCGCTCCAGGATTCTTGCCTGGAAAATCCCATGGATGCAGGAGCCTGGTAGGCTACAGCCCATGGGGTCACAAAGAGTCAGACATGACTGAGCGACTTCAGTTCATGTCAGTAATGTATAAAGCACACAAGATGAACAAATTCTTACTTTGAATTGTGGCTCTGGGTATGTTAGTTTGTCATTTGTTGAATAAAAGTCTACAAGAGGGCTTACATCCTTTCCCCAAATTTCAAAATAGTATTATTGATAATATCATTATGCATATAATATTTGCTTGATCCACTGGTGCAATACTGAGAGATTTTACACAGAGATATTGTATGTTCATGTGCATGTGTGTGTCCTCTGTATCTACCTATGACTTACCTCTTTCCCTTTACTAATAAAAATCTTTCAGTGGGAGTGTTAACTACTCTCCTCACTTCCTAAACCCAGGCTCATCTCTTTTCCTACCATCGTCTGAATTTTCTCACCAATATTTCTCAGAAAATACTGTTACTAGGATTATCAGTAACCTGACTTTCAACTGTTATCTGGCTGGAGCATATTACAATTTAATTTTATTTATGTCTATTTATCTTGAGTTTTTATTATTTTCCTGGTTTTCCTTTTGTGTCTTGGTTCATTCTGTTATTTTCCCTTAAATACAGAATTTCCCTGGGCTTTTGTCCATGTTATTCATTTCCTCTTGAGTACTATTATGTTCCTGAGTGATATTCAGGATGAAATATTGCTGCCCCAACTGATGGATTACAGTTATGTGCTAGCGGTATACAAAGTTATAGGGTAAATGCTGCACTTTTTTTAAAAAAATTGAAAAGTCAGTTTTTAATGAGTACATGCCAATGGTGAAAAAATCCCCACTGATGAGCCCCAGAACCCTGATGCCAATCCTCAGGGAAAATCTTATTACTAAGTTCTTTGTTATCCACAGGAATTGAACCAATTAACACCCTCAACAACAATGTTTGAGAGTGCCAGTTTTCTCATACCATTAACTAACATGGTAAGCTATGAATTGCTTTCATCTCTGGTAATCTAATAGGTAAAAACATGGTCTTTTATTTGTCTTATCTTGCAATTTTATTAATTGTGAGGTTGAATATTTTTCATATACTTAAATAGCATTTGTATCCCTTATTTTGTGAACTGTCATCTTGATTTTTTTTTTCTACTGGATTAATAGTCTTATTTTTATTAATTTGTAGGATACTTCTGAGGTCAAACTCTAAGATGGGAAATACGGAGATATGATTTGAGACCAGGTATATTAGAGTGCTGGTTACTGGGAAATCAGAAGAAAGGAGTACAGAAAATGTATAGCACCAGAGGCAGTCATCCTTTCTTAGGAAGAATGAGGTACCTTTAAGAGGAAACATGTCCTTCAAAGACTGAGCAGTTAAGGGAAAAAAGGAACTGACTGACGATAAAAGACTCTAATGAATGAATGAAGACTGTGACTAAGAATCAGAAGAAATCCGACTTGTAAAAAATGTACAATTTGTTAAAAAATACCACAACAACCAACATTAATAATAATAAAATCAATGTAACATAATGACAGAAAAAGAAGGTGACCTTAAAATATGAAATCAAAATAAGCCATGAAATCCCCTAACCTACCCACTTCCAAGTGTCTTCTATTGCTGGTCCAGGAGGAAAAAAAAAAAAGTAAACAATGAGAATTAATTCAGCAGATAAAACCACTGCAGAACACATATGCAAACATACACATCCACATTTGCACAAAGCTGAGGAAAAATTTAACTTGACACTCCAACAGGAATCATACACTTAAATAAGCATTGCAGAATTGGAATCATAAACTTTCTTAAACTTTAAAGACAAAAGAACAAACAACATGAACTATGAAACAGGAGATAATCAAACTTAGTAGAAACAGAATAAATAACGATTGAATTACAAAGTACCTATGATAGGCAGACTTTCTAAAATGGCCAGTGAAAGATGGTCTACTTGAATTCTCAGAACACGTGAAAATAATAAGTTAACACTCCTGTCATTATAGTACATTATATGGCACCACAACTTAAAATAGGGACTATTACCCTGGATTATCCACACGGGCCCTTAAAAGCATAGAATTTTCTCCAGATGGTGGCAGAAGAGGGAGTCAGAGGTGCATGACACATAAAAAGGATACAACATGTCATCACTGGCTTGAGAATGGAGGAAGGCACTTGCAAAGAATGTGATCAACTTTTAGGAGCTGAGAGTGGCCCCTGACAGAAATCAGAAAAAAAAAAAAAAAGGAACCTTAATCCTAATCCTATAACCACAAGAATCTGAATTTGGGAACTACTTGAATGAGCTTACAAGTAAGAAGTTTCTTCCCCAGATCCTCCAGTTAAGAGCCTAGCGCAGGCAAATTTGATTTTCGACTTTTGAGACCCTAAACTGAGACTGCTCTGTGTTCTTACTTGCAGAACTATGAGGAAACAAACAAACAAAACAGGTGCGTTGTTTTACACCACCAAGTTCATGGCAATTTGTCACGGCAGCAATATGGAGTTCCCTAGGGAGAAGAGGTATAACCACAATTAACAAAGGGTCATCAAGGATACCCTAAAAGATCTAAAGGATAGAAAAGAAAGAAGGAAATAAAACAAAAAGTTTTAGAAAGAACATGATAGAAAAGGCAGGAGGAGATTATCCAATGTACTTATAACTGAAATCCTTAAAGGGGAAAAAAGCAAATCAAAGAAACAGAGGAAAGATTCTAAGAGAATAATTCTAGATAACTTTGCTGAAATAAAAGCTATGAATTTACATATTAAAAAAGGAATGACACTGCCTCAGTTCCTAAAAAAAAAAAAAAAAGTGTTTTTTTTTGCGATCAATCCTGGGTGTTCATTGGAAGATCTGATGTTGAAGCTGAAACTCCAATACTTTGGCCACCTCATGCGAAGGGTTGACTCATTGGAAAAGACCCTAATGCTGGGTAGGATTGGGGGCGGGAGGAGAAGGGGACGACAGAGGATGAGATGGTTGGATGGCATCACCGACTCGATGGACATGGGTTTGGGTAGACTCCGGGAGTTGGTGATGGACAGGGAGGCCTGGCGTGCTGCAGTTCATGGGGTCGCAAAGAGTCGGACATGACTGAGCGACTGAACTGAACTGAACTGAAAACCCACACGGACTGGAAAGGCTGTCTGGCCCAACTGGTCAGTAGGAAGCACAGGCAGGAGAACCGGAAGTGCAGTTCAATAACCAGCCCACTGCCGCCAGGGAAGCGGGCAGATTGAAGAGGCCGTTGGGGAGGAGCACATCGGCGCACGGAAGTCCCTGTGTCCGTCACACCAACGGTTTCCGGTTGCGCCCGGGGCGACGACGCAGAGGCGAGGCCAGGCCCAGCACAAAGGCGGTAACCCCTATAGATACAAATATTTTCAGAAACTCACAAGAATTTTGTGTAGCACTTCCTCGGAGGCAAGTTTCTTGGTGTACTGAAGTTAGGCTGGTGGTCCCACTGTGAAGTTGGGGAGGGGTGGTTTGTAGACCTACACATCGATATTAAAGACGATTTTCACCCACTTCGTCAGGACACTTCCATTTTCTCTTCTTTTAGGCCCCCCTCTTGTACTACAATGGAACAATCTCTAGAAAGAGCTTTGGATATTGCAGAGTCTGTCATTGAAAGTGCCCAACAAAGACCTCCGAAAAGGAAAGACTCATCGAGTGGGGAGATGTCTCTCCATGAAAAACTTTATGACATTTATGTAGAAGAAAGTGAAAAAGAGCCTGAGGTTGCGGAGGAATTAAGAAGTAACGTGAACCTATTAGAGAAGCTCCTTAGGAGAGAATCGTTGCCCTGTTTGGTGGTCAACCTGTACCCAGGAAAGCAGGGCTATTCACTGATGCTCAAGGGGGAAAATGGATCCTTTACAGAGAGCATTCAACTGCCTTATGAAGAAGGGGAATTGCTCAAATACTTAGATGCTCAAGAATTACCTCCTGTTTTGGTGGATCTCCTGGAGAAGTTGCCGGTTAACGTTTTTCATCAGGGGTGTGTCATAGCAGAAATACGGGACTACAGGCAATCCAGTGAAGGGGAGCCTCCGAGTTACCAAAGCAGACACATTCTCTTACGTCCCACCATGCAGACGTTAGCCTGCGATGTCGAGGCCATAGCCAGTGATAACCAGAACTGGACTCAGGAGGACAAACTTTTGCTTGAGAGCCAACTGATCTTAGCTACAGCCGAACCACCATGTTTAGACCCTTCTGTATCAGTAGCTTGCACTGAAAACAGACTGCTCTATAACGAACAAAAACTGAACACTGTTCCTATGAAAAGGAGTTTGAAGAGATTTTCTACAGCCTCTCTGAATCAGCAGCAGGACTTGTCTCCCTGTCCACCTCCTCCTGAGCCAGCGGCCCTGACTTCTTTCACAGAAGGGCAAGAAAGTAAACAAGATAAGCAGTATGACCCCAAAACTTTGCAAGCAGGCAAGTGTGTAGATACGTGGAGACAGAGAGACTGTGATTTGGAAGCGTCTTATGAAGTGGATGTGTCTTTCAAATATGATGACTTACAACCAACAGACTGGCCAACCTATGAGGTAGAAGAAGATTCTATATTTGGATATGAAGACAGCAGTCATTCCCAGGCAAAAGAGCAGATTCTCATTGATTCACTTAATGATCCATTTATCTCTGGAATAAGTTGCCATAAAAAAAAAACAGAAGTCAGACATGAGCTACAGATGTCTCCCTACCATTCCTTCACAGATGACCATTCCAGTAGTTTCCTGTCCGAGCTAGACACTGATGATGTGAAGGTGGTCAGTCCATTTGAGGAATCATCCCAGAATAGCGCCCAATGTCCATTGCTGATGTCACACAGCTTCGGTGACTTGGCTGATCTTTGGCCACCTTCTCCAGGGAAAGAACTAGAACAGCCTAAGACTGGGTTGGTTCAGTCTTCTGGTGACTCAGCTGATCTCAGGCAACCTCCTCCAGGGAAAGAACCAGAAGAGCCTAAGAACGGGTCGGTTCAGTCTTCAGTGCTGGACAAGGGAGCCAAACATCCACCTTCACCCATCAGACTTCCCTGGAGCCCAGGAAAGAGTTCCTGGGGTGACAGTTTCACTTCACAGCAGGCAAGCAGCTCTCATCAGTTTCCATCTCCTGCCTCTGCTCCTAAGCTACCAAGTCTTTCCCAGAAATCTTCTATGGAGGTGAGTCAAGTTAGCTCACTTCCTGCCACGGCCCTGTCCACTGTGGGCTCATCACAAAGCACTGAAGCTTCAGCCACATCCTCTGGTCTGAATATCACCAAAGAGGTGCACCCTGGTGGAGGAGGCCAGGCCTTAGGGAGTGGCTCTAAGCCAGTGCAGGACTCTACTACAGTACCTGCAGGAATCAAGCCTGGCCCCCTGCCTGCAGGGATCGAGCTTAGCCTCCTGCCCACTGGGATCAATCTGGGTTCCCTGCCCATTGGGCTCATGCCCAGGCACCTGCCCATAGGGATCAAGCTGAAGCCCTTGCCCACAGGCATCAAATCCAAATTCTTGCCCACAGGTATCAATCTTGGTCCCCTGCCCACAGAGATCAAGCCTGGAACCATGCCCACAGGGATGAAGTTTGACCACCAACCAACAGGGATCAGGCCTGGCCCCCAGCCCATAAGGAATAAGCCTGGCTGCCAGCCCAGAAGGACCAAGCATGGACCCCTACCCACAGGGATCAGGCTGGAGCCCCTGCCCACAGGGATGAAGCTTGACCACCAACCAACAGGGGTCAAATCTGGCCCCCTGCCCACAGGGATGAAACCTGAACCCCTGCCCACAGGGATGAAGCTTGACTACCAAACAACAGAGATCAAGCCAGGCACCCAGCCCATAGGGATCAAGCCTGGCCCCCAGCCCATAGGGATCAAGCCTGGCCCCCAGCCCAGAGGGATGAAGCCTGGACCCCTACCCACAGGGATCAGGCTGGAGCCCCTGCCCACAGGGATGAAGCTTGACCACCAACCAACAGGGATCACGCCTGGCCCCCAGCCCATAGAGATCAGGCCTGGTCCCCAGCCCATAGGGATCAAGCCTGGAACACTGCCCACAGGGATGAAGCTTGACCACCAACCAACAGGGATCAGGCCTGGCACCCAGGCCATAGGGATCAAGCCTGGACCTCTACCCACAGGGATCAGGCTGGAGCCCCTGCCCACAGGGATGAAGCTTGACCACCAACCAACAGGGATCACGCCTGGCCCCCAGCCCATAGAGATCAGGCCTGGCCCCCAGCCCATAGGGATCAAGCCTGGAACACTGCCCACAGGGATGAAGCTTGACCACCAACCCACAGAAATCAAGCCTGGCCCCCAGCCCATAGGGATGAAACCTGAGCCCTTGCCCACAGGGATGAAGCCTGACTACCAAACAACAGGGATCAAGCCTGGCCCCCAGCCCATAGGGATCAAGCCTGGAACCCTGCCCACAGGGATCAAGCCTGGAACCCTGCCCACAGGGATGAAGCTTGACCACCAACCAACAGGGATCAGGCCTGGCCCCCAGCCCATAGGGACAAGGCCTGGCCCCCAGCCCATAGGGATCAAGCCTGGCCCCCTGCCCACAGGGCTCAAGCCTGGAATCCTGCCCACAGGGATGAAGCTTGACCAGCAACCAACAGGGATCAGGCCTGGCTCCCAGCCCATAGGGATCAAGCCTGGCCCCCAGCCCAAAGGGATTAAGCCTGGACCCCTACCCACAGGGATCAGGCTGGAGCCCCTGCCCACAGGGATGAAGCTTGACCACCAACCAACAGAAATCAAGCCTGGCCCCCAGCCCACAGGGATGAAACCTGAGCCCCAAACAACAGGGATTAAGCCTGGTGCCCAGCCCATAGGGATCAAGCCTGGCCCCCTGCCCACAGGGATCAAGCCTGGAATCCTGCCCACAGGGATGAAGCCTGACTACCAGGCAACAGGGATCAGGCCTGGCCCCCAGCCCATAGGGATCAGGCCTGGCTCCCAGCCCGTAGGGATCAAGCCTGGCCCCCTGCCCACAGGGATGAAGCCTGGAACCCTGCCCACAGGGATGAAGCTTGACCACCAACCAACAGGGATCAGGCCTGACCTCCAGCCCATAGGGATCAAGCCTGGCTTCCAGCCCACAGGGATCAAGCCTGGAATCCTGCCCACAGTGATGAAGGTTGACTACCAACAAACAGGGATCGAGCCTGGCCCCCAGCCCATAGGGATCAAGCCTGGCACTGAGCCCATAGAGATCAAGCCTGGCACCCAGCCCATAGAGATCAAGCCTGGCACCCAGCCCACAGAGATCAAGCCTGGCCCCCTCCCCACAGGGATCAAGCCCAGGCTCCTGCCCAGGGAGATAAGGCCCAAGCTCCTGCCCAGGGGGATCAAGCCTGTGCTTCTGTCTACAGGGATCCAGCCAGACCCCCTGCCCGCAGGGATCAAGCCATTCACTCAGCTCACAGGAATCCAGCCGGACACCCTGCCCACAGGGATCCAGCTGGACAGCCAGCCCACAGGGTTCCAGCTGGACACCCTGACCACAGGGATCCAGCCAGCCAGCCAGCCCACAGGGATCACATCCGGCCTCCTGCCCACAGGGATCAAGCCAGACACCCTGCCCACAGGGATCAAGCTGGACACCCAGCCCACAGGAATCCAGCCCGGCCCCCTGCCTGCAGGAGCTCAGCCACCAAATGTGCAGACCACCGCACTACCAGTTTCTTCTCAAGGAGGTGTTCCACTTGTTAACAATACTCCCATTCTCATGCCCTTCACTCTATTCCAGCTTCCACCAGGCACACTCATTTTGAACACCCAGCAGCAGGCCCAGGAGCAGCTGCAGCAGCCGACGCAGCAGTGGCTCTACCAGCTGATTCCACAGCCACAACTTCAACAGCCCACCACTTCACATCCTCCACAGTCAGTGCCACAGAATCCTGTAGAAGGTTCAGTCAATCAAATGGCCTTATCTGCTCAGCAAGCCATGGTCATCAACCTCAATGCAGTGGAGAGTTTTCTGCAGCCCCAGGCAGTTGTGTTGTCTCAGGTGGGCTCTTCCCAGAGCGGCCCCTGGCCAAGCCTCCCTCAGCCCAGAGTTCAGCTTGCCCCCACCTTGCAGCTGCACCCCCAGCCTCAGCCAGTACAGTTCAGAATCCTGCAGCACCCAGTGGCTGTGGCAACAGTAGTGACCCCAGCAGCTCAGCCACAGCCACCTGGTGAGCAGGCAGCAAGCCAGCCAAAAGGTAAAAAAGAGAGCACACCAACCCCTCCAAAGTCCTGACTTGCATTACTTCTGAATCTTTTTAAGAGCAACACAAGAGTATTGGATCCAAGGGTTTCTGAGTGTTCACTCCATTTTGGTGTATAATGTCTCATTATTTCACATGGGTAGGTTTTTTAAAGAAACAGGGAAATGATTTAATTAAAAAAAAATGGGCTATGGCACTAACCACCATGTCAAAATACCATCTCTGCAATTTACTAACTTTTAGCCTATTTCCTGAATTCTCTGAATCTCCATTTCTTTGTCTATAAAAATATAAATTATTATGTCTCCTTCTTCAGTTTACTGTCAAGGTTATATATATTATGTATATATTATTAAATGTTGAAATTCAAATTAATTTAAAATTTTAATTGATACACTAGTAAATATTTGAAAGAAATAAGCATAAGTACTTAAACTGAAACTAAACTGTGGTAATAATATTAGTATAAATGATAGTTTTGTTACGTTGTATAAAAATCAACTTTGTATCAATGTCAAATATGGCATGGAAGTTTAATTCTTCAAATAAAAAAACACACACCACACTTTTAAAAATAAGCAAAAATATATAGGATTAGATATGTATTCCTTAGGTTTTCAAATTACATGTATATAAATATATGTATTATTACATAGCCCTATGTTTCTAAATTTTATATATATTTATATTGCTTAGGTTCCTTATATTTATATAGTTTTTAGGTTTTAAGATTTCTTTACATACATATATTATTTAGGTTCCTTATATTTGTATATTCATTATTCCTTATATATTCCTAGGTCTTTAAATCACCTATAACTAAACATGTTTATTATTACATACTGCTTACATTTTCAAATTGTCGATATAGATAGATGAAAAGATTTTAGTCCTGTCTTAAAAAACCATAGCCTTTTTACTCTAAGTAAATGCACCACATAGTGGATTCTTTCTCTGTCTGATAAAACTGGATGCATTAGGCACTTGTACTTCGTTCTTCAGTAATTGAGGGATGATTTGGATATATGACCCAATATCATTTGCCAAACAATATTCTTCAAATGCATTATTCATGTGGTACTTATTATTTTGCAAACATTTCATAATATACAAATGCACCTGCTGTCTGCCATTCATCTTCCTCCTCTATTCTGTCTCAATTATTTTGTCCCCATCAGGCAAGATAATAATCACAAGAGAGAAAGGGTAAAAGTTTCTTGACTTATAAGGGATGGGTGAGTAAAAAATGGCAAGTTTAGATGAGCTGTTGAAAGAAATGACAATGGGGGTAAGAATGAATAATTGTAATATGAAGATATCTCTTAATACACATGCTAGCTAATTAAAAAAAAATCTCTGTAGCTCCTAAACTCAGGATTCCTTCTGAACAATACCCTCTCCCCTATCTCTCACCATTTCCCCATTCACATCTGTGGCTTTGGCAGTACTTAACTATTGGTGCTTCGAGTGTGCCATGTTCATTTTTTCAAACATAGATTGAATGATTTTGCATTTATATTTATAGAGTATTAGTGTTTTTACTTGAATGGTTAAAATTTTAGTATTTATAAAATTATAAACGTATGTGTGTATTTATATTCTCTAACTCTGTGTTTAATGTCACAAGTGTCTTTAAAACATCAAAAGAATACTAAATGAGTATTATTACTATTTAAAAGTAATTTAACTTTAAGCAGAGGTTAATATAATGATGAGAAATAAGAAAATTATATACAGCTCTTGTTTGTTTCCTTCGCTTTGAACCAAAAAATTCCTGAATTCACAATTCAGTCATAGGTCATTTTGACACACTGTAACATAAAAGTTTCCTTTTATAAAATTCCAAGGCTACTAAGAAGCAAGAAGACGACTAATCAGTAAGATACTCCTTTTTATTTCAAACCACCTCATTTATTAGAAGTTTTAAATTCCAGGCATATGCCAATGTATGCAAATAAGATAATGTTCTCCTGTCTTTGTTTCCTTGTTTTTGTCATGTGATAACAGTCGGATGGAGTCTTATTGGATTGGAGTGCTATGTTTGGGATGATAGAACTTAGATGTGGTGCGGAAAATGGGGAGTGGTTTAGTGAGTAGAGTTTCAGTTTTGCAAGATGAAAATGTTATAGAAATTGTGTGAATATACCTAATATTGCTGAACTGTATTCTTAAAAATGATTAAGATGGAAAATGTTATGTTTTGTGTGTTTTTTTTCCCATGAATAAAAATTTAAAACAACAACAATAAAACAGTTGTGGCATATAAAATGCTTCATTTTCAGGGGCTTTAGGGGAACTTCGGGGCTTCCCTGGTGGCTCAGATGGTAAAGAATCTGCCTGCAATGCAGGAAACCTGGGTTCAATCCATGGGTTGGGAAGATCCCCTGGAGAAGGGAATGACAGCCCACTCCAGTATTCTTGCCTGGAGAATCCCATGGACAGAAGAGTCTAGTAGGCTATAGTCCATGGGGTTGCAAAGAGTCAGACACAACTGAACAACTAACACTAACCCTTAGACATTCCATAAGTAAATTATCCAGAATGATTGAAATGGAGGAGTTATTCTCACAAATTTAGAGGATATGTTTTAGATGATCTAACAATATAGGCTATCTGGCAAATGTGAAATCAGTCTGATGAGCAACGGGGGCCACCTGGAAGTGGTACTAATTCTCCAATGCAAATGAATGAGATCGGCCTTACTGTTGATTTATCAAATGATGTGACATCATTTTCTGATGCTGTGGACACAGCCAACAAATGGTAGTTGCTAATCTAAGCCCCAAACCAAACATCCCTACAGGAGACCCTCTAAATTGCAAATTAAGTTGTCTAACACATACCCCACTCCACATAACCTGCTTCAGTGTAGATGGATGAGGACTTCAATGACTGATGGTTCCCTTATACAAAGAAGGAGCTGGCCAGAGAACACACACTGTTTCAGAGTGAAAGGGAGCCTGGGGGTACAGCTGCAGGCACCAATCGAAACCAGCAGTGCCCAACCCCTCACCTAAAATGCTTCACAGCTGTAACTATGATGGGGTTGTCATACTTCGCATTCATTCATTTACAAATATTTACTGGGCACCTATAACCAGATAGACCAAAAGCCCTAAAGACAGCCATAAATGAGACAATGTCTTTCAAATGCTTACAGTCTAGTACATTAAGAACAAATAAATATAAATAAACTAGAGAAAACTCGAGCTTGGCTTTCAAATTGTATTGATCAAGCACAATTCATGCATTAACTTTCTAATTTTTGATATCATATTTCAAGACTCTGGCATTCAGTGATAATTTTAAGAAACACTGCAAATTAGGTTTTAAACTGGAAATAGCAAGAGACATCCAGATGTAGTGTTGACATAATATCACTTTTTTTTAATCACTTTCCCTCATTTCAGCTTAATAAGCTCTCCTGGCTCTCATCTTTCAATGTTTAATCCAAAGCAATTAAAAACTGATATGCAAATACCATCTCCATTGCTTTAAGAGTGACACTTAGCACAATTTCATTATAACAGGCAACTGGAATGTTTGTAGAATGATCAGCTCATTTTTATTTTTATTTTTTTAAATGTGCTTTTCTTGCAAGGTATGCTTGTAAATAAAATGTCCATACACACAAATTTTACTTGATAAACATGTAGATATTTGTCTTGTATCCTGAGCACACAGTTCATACTATGTGATATTTCTATTTAAAAGTCTGCTATTCTTTTCCTCAGACTCTACAGAAATGAATATTGTAGCTAATGAATCATATTAGCAAAAAATACAAGATAAGCAGAAAATGAACAAAGTGTGTGTGTGTGTGTGTGTGTGTTTAAGGTAGTCTGTCTTTTAGGATTCAGTTCTAATTAGAAAATCAGGTTATATACTTTATTAGATTCAATTAGTAAAGCATGACCAGTTCTTAATAGTCCCAGTTCTTCACTCCTGCCTGTACCCATATACTTTGACATGTAACCTCCACTGAGTCTGAGTCTACCATGTGACTTGCTTGGGCCAGTAAGATGTTAGAAGTCATGAAGCAGGGGCAGTATTTACAATATTGCAGCACCATTTACAGTAGCCATGACATAGAATCAACCTAAATGTCTATCAACAGAGGAATGGATAAAGAAGATGTAGTATATATATACAATGGGATATTAGTCATAAAAAGGAATGAAATTGGGTCATTTGTAGAGATGTGGATAGACCTAGAGACTGTGAAGTAGGTCAGAGATAAATACATATTAATGCATATATGTGGAATCTAGAAAAATGGTATAAATGATCTTATTTGCAAAACCAAAATGGAAACACAGACATAGAGAACAACTGTATAGATAAAAGGGGGCAGTGGGATGAATTGGGAGATTGAAATATATACACTATTGATACTATGTATAAAATAGATAACTAATGAGAATCTATTGTATAGTTCAAGGAACTCTACTCATTGCTCTGTGGGGACATAAATGGGAAGGAAATCCGAAAAAGAGGGGATATATGTATACTTATAGCTGATTCACTTAGTGAATCAGTTAATGAATTCAGTTAGTACAGTAGAAACTAACAAAACATTATAAAACAACTCTATCCCCCCAAAAATTAATGTAAAAAATAAAAATGAGCATTACGAAGTGTGTTTTGACAGAAATGTTAAAAATATTCAATTTGTATTTATGCCCAAAAAGGAAACAAAAATATAAAAGAGTGAAATATGTGAGCTATAATTAATCTGAGCTTTATCTTAATTTCACTCCTATAATTATTTCCTGACTACTCCATCTGTAACCCAAGACTTATATGGCTAAGAAACATTTAAGTGACTCTAAAAATTTGCAGTTTTAGCATGATCCCAAGACACACAGTTACCAGACCTTAAATTGTGGAAACACTTATCTCCTGTTGGGAGTATTTAAGGGTTTACAGTATAGTGCTAAGGTAAGGTTCATGGGCTTTAAGTCCAATCTCTAACATTTATTAGGGCTTGCCAATTTAGCTTAACAGTTTACCTTGCACATTCCTTTTGACTTTGATCATCATATTTACAAACTCAATATTTTTGACATCCGAAAAGAAATAAAAAATTATCTCAGAGTGATAGCTTTATGTTACAAATATTTCCTGGTTGTAACCATTGGAGCACATAAAAAAGAAGAATACTTTTTAAAATATGTATCTGACAAAGCTAAATAAATTGTCGGGATACAGATTATTATTTATGATTATATTGTCTACTTCTTACATTCTTTTTAGCATTCTTCACACATTGTGCACATCCCTTGGGTTCTTCTCGTAGCATTAGACATAAGATATACAAATTATTAAATGAAGTTACTGTTGATCAGTAATGGTTTTCTAAATCCCAAGCTCTGTACAATGATTAAAGTTATCATCATCACTTATCTGTCAAAGAAGTGTTGGCACCATGGCACAGTTAATGCATTGTTAATTAGAAGCACTGAGACTGAGCGCCCATCTATAGCAGTGTGCCACTTGGTTTGGCAAGTCTCACTCCTTTGAGTCTTTTTGCCCTCATGTATAAAGTGAGTCTCTTGATGAAGGTGAAAGAGGAGAGTGAAAAAGTTGGCTTAAAGCTCAACGTTCAGAAAACTAAGATCATGGCATCTGGTCCCATCACTTCAAGGGAAATAGATGGGGAAACAGTGGGAACAGTGTCAGATTTTATTTTTTGGGGCTCCAGAATCACTGCTGATGGTGATTGCAGCCATGAAATTAAAAGACGCTTACTCCTTGGAAGGAAAGTTATGGCCAACCTAGATAGCATATTGAAAAGCAGAGACATTACTTTGCCAACAAAGGTGTCTAGTCAAGGCTATGGTTTTTCCAGTGGTCATATATGGATGTGAGAATTGGACAGTGAAGAAAGCTGAGCGCCGAAGAAATGATGCTTTTGAACTGTGGTGTTGGAGAGGACTCTTGAGAGTCCCTTGGACTGCAAGGAGATCCAATCAATCCATCCTAAAAGAGATCAATCCTGGGTGTTCATTGGAAGGACTGATGTTGAAGCTGAAACTCCAATACTTTGGCCACCTCATGCTAAGGGTTGACTCATTGGAAAAGACCCTAATGCTGGGTAGTATTGGGGGCGGGAGGAGAAGGGGACGACGGAGGATGAGATGGTTGGATGGCATCACCGACTCGATGGACATTGGGTTTGAGTAGACTCCGGGAGTTGGTGATGGACAGAGAGGCCTGGCGTGCTGCAGTTCATGGGGTTGCAAAGAGTCGGACACGACTTGAGTAAATGACCAAGTATATTCTTTTGAGGTCAAAAAATCCCTTGCTGTGGATAATATCTGATAATTAGTTCTCAGAAAAGAGAAGACTACCAAACATCCCTGATATATGTGGTCAACAGTTATATATTTATTTACTGAGTTTATAAAAATTTGAATACAGGTTAGAATTCTCCAAGATTAACACGGGCTCCTATGCTTTCAGTTCCTCCATCATTTCTTCCTGTCTTACCTCTTTTAATCAGCTTATATTCCATAACACCTCCCTGGCTTCATTTAATTCCCTGACAGTCTAAATAGTATGGTCAATCATCTCAGTAATGCTCTCTTTCTACCCATGAGTTTCTCACTACATCATTTTATTTCACCCAGTTTTCCAAGTCCTGACCCTTTCTTCAAAGTCATGCAGTCATTCTTAAATCACACAACCAAATTATCCAGAGGTGTTTTTTTTTTTTTTTAAGATTGTATTTTTTGGTAAGTTCAGTTCAGTTGCTCAGTTGTGTCCGACTCTTTGTGACCCCATGGACTGTAGCACGCCAGGCTTCCCTGTCCATCACCAACTCCCAGAGTTTACTCAAACTCATGTCCATTGAGTCAGTGATGTCTTCCAACCATCTCATCCTCTGTCGTCCCCTTTTCCTCCCGCCTTCAATCTTTCCCAGCATCAGGGTCTTTTCCAGTGAGTCAGTTCTTCCCATTAGGTGGCCAAAGTATTGGAGTTTCAGCTTTAGCATCAGTCCTTCCAAGAAATATTCAGGACTGATTTCCTTTAGGATGGACTGGTTGTATCTCCTTGCAGTCCAAGGGACACTCAAGAGTCGTCTCCAACACCACAGTTCAAAAGCATCAATACTTCAGCACTCAGCTTTCTTTATAGTCCAACTCTTACATCCATTTTTGGGTAAAATCCCTATCATGTTAACGAGAGTAACTATTTCAAGGTGATTAAAGTTGATGAAAATTGTCCAAATGGTAAAATTAAGTTAAAATGGAGATTAGAAGTAAAGTTGACAGTAGCAAGGAAGGTCAGAGAATAAGAATTATGTCCAAGAAATCGGAAATGTTAAATACACAATTTGGTTGAGAAAACCCCTGTATAAGAAACAGTGGGTAAGTTCTGTTTCTAGTAATATGACAAACTAGGTCATCCAAACCAATCCTTCCACTGAAAATAAGTAAAAATACTGGATTTTTTTTTCTCAAAATGAACTAGTTAATAAGATTTGTAGGCCAAAATCTAAGTAAAACCTGAGCTCAAAGAATTAAGTGACCCACTGAAGACATTTCCCTGAGGGCTTTTACTAAACCTAGTAATTTCAGTCACCATGCTACTGCTGCTAAGTCACCTCAGTCGTGTCCATCTCTGTGCGACCCCATAGATGGCAGCCCACCAGGCTCCCCGGTCCCTGGGATTCCCCAGGCAAGAATACTGGAGTGGGCTGCCATTTCCTTCTCCAATGCGTGAAAGGGAAAAGTGAAAGTGAAGTCGCTCAGTCGTGTCTGACTCCTAGCGTAGTCTTGGTTTAATGGCGGCACAGGTCTGAACGCATAGGGATAGGGGATTCGGACAAATCTCAAACTGGAGAAAACCTCCATCCAGTAAAGCTAAGGGATACATCATTAAAAAAAAAAAAAGATGAAACATAACTAAGCTTGACCCTCTCCAACCTCTTACACATCCTTAAGGTATATTTATAGCACAAATTCATATGACTTACATAGTTCCCCCAAAACCTCAAGCCATGAATTTCATTTAATTTACAGTGATCCCAGAGGGATCACACCTTAGGCACTTGTGAAGGCAAATGGAAATCCTTTCCAGAAGAGTTCCCCTTCATACTAGGCCTCAAAGAATCCCCCCCAAATAATATTCCAAGGAAAATGATCAGCTCATTGAAAACATGAACAAACAAAAACCAACTAAGCACAAAAGGGAATAAAGGGACTTTCTATTCTATTCATTAGAAAGAATAAAGAGCAGCTCTCTCTCTACTCTCTGCAGTGAAAAACTCCAGATTTAAAGTTACCAGCCAGCAATTTGAAAACAAGGAAATGAAAGACAAGCATAAAGCCTATATATGCATATATATATGTATATATATACATGGCGCGCTGCGATTCATGGGGTCGCAAAGAGTCGGACACGACTGAGCGACTGAACTGAACTGAATTTATATATATATGCTTATATATATATATTTATATCTGTATAAAAATTACCTAATCAATTCGAAATAAGGCAACTCTTAGAACTTCTAGAAGAGAAATAAAATATATTAAATGAAATTTAAATATCAAGGGATAGGTTCAATATAACATTAAATACAGCTGATGAGAGAACAGAAATGAAACATACACAGCGGTGGAGGGGAGGCGGTCAGCAGTCGCTGGATTAGAGGAGTACCCACCATCTGCCCAACATTGTTCTTTACTCAGGGTTAGCCACAAACGGGTAATGGAATACTCTTCATAAACAGGAAAGTTCTTGAGGGTCACAGATGATGCTAGGTCAGCTTTGGTAAAAGCACAGATGTAAAGACATCAAGGCCACATATTTCTAGACTGTATCCTTAGCCTTGCTCATCCTTAAAATGAATGTTTTGTTGCTTATATAAAGCATAGGAAGAAGGTAGAGAAAATAAAGATCTACTTTTAGGAAAAGTCAAAAACAAAACTGATGCTCAACAAATATGTTAAATGTTTCTTCCCAAGTATTTAATTATACCTTTTATTTCAATATGAAATTTAATGTAAATGTCATAAAACTGATTTTTGTTTTACTATAATCAGACTTGAAGAGAAAAATAACAAGCACTTATTATGTACCAAACAAGGTTCTAAGTATTTTATGCACATCATCTCCTCAACCTTCACAATATCCTAGAAAGAAGAAATTCATATCTTCCTTTGACACTTAAGAAAACAGATTCAGAGGAGAAATAAATTGAAAATGACAGAACAGGATTTGAACTCAGGTCTGCTGATTTAAGAGCTCAGGCTCTTAACTAAACATAGTGTTATTTTATATAAGAATTCAGATTAAAAGAGCAGTATCATCTTATTTTAACATGTTACTGACTGGGGAATTTTTTCAGGAATCAACGCCTGTGGCCATATACGTTTCCAGTCACTAATGTGTTACAAAGCACATTTTACATCTATACTACTTTAATGACATTCCCCTCCACCCCCAAAATTCCTTCCCAGACTTTGACAACTTACTATCAAACTGGAAGAACTCTGCTAGGTAAAAGGATTCTATACTAAACATACATTGTTTACCATTTCACGTTGTGAAAGGCAACCTGATAAATATGATCAATTTAGGATCTAAAGAATCATGTCCGTTAGAGTAACATTGGCTACAACAAAACAAAATGTATCATCAGTTGGGGGAAGAGATTTCCTCCACATCTTTTACACATTAACATATTTAGATGAAGGGATGAACAGACACATGGTGGTTAGACCATGAAGAGAGTGATGTTATTAGCTATTTCATATGAATCACTGTGAGAACTAGGGTTTAGACAGTCCATGGAATTCTCTAGGCCAGAATACTGGAGTGGGTAGCGTTTCCCTTCTCCAGGGGATCTTTCCAACCCAGGGATTGTACCCAGGTCTCCTGCATTGCAGGCGGATGCTTTACCAGCTGAGCTACAAGGGAAGCCCAAGAATACTGGAGTGGGTAGCCTATCTCTTCTCCTGCAGATCTTCCTGACCCAGGAATCAAACTGGGGTCTCCTGCATTGCAGGTGGCTTCTTTATCAACTGAGCTACCAGGGAAGCCTTATATTCCTTCTCATAGGAATATAAGAAGTATAAGAATACAGGAATATAAGTAGTGGGAGATGTAATAGAGGCACACATGTATCCCCAGGAATCTGTCTATAGGGAGACCCTAATGATTCCCATTAAGGATTTTTTTTAAAATTTATTTTTTAATTCATTTATTTTTAACTGAAGGATAATTGCTTCACAATATTGCTGGTTTCTACCATATATCAACATGAATCAGCCATAGGTATATGTATGCCCCCTTCTTCTTGAACCTCCCTCCTACCTCCCATTCCATCCCAACCGTCTAGGTTGTTACAGAGCCCCACATCCAATCTCATTTTCAAATATTTGTTTGAAATGGGCTTTCTCAAAATTCTTGTAGTATTTTACATCCATTCAGTTATAGACCAGAATATATCATATGTCCCACTTTTGTGCTTCTGCGATGGCTCAGCGAGTGAAGAATATGCCTGCAATGAAGGAGACACAGAAGACCCAGGTTCAGTCCCCTGGGTCGGGAAGATCCCCCTGAGGAGAAAAATGACAACCCACTCCAGTATTATTTGCCTGGAAAATCCCATGGACATAGGGGGGCCTGGTGGGCTACAGTTCAAAGGGTCCCAAAGGGTTGGACAAAACTGAATGACTAAGCAGCTTCTGATACTACATTATCCTAGTCATCCAAGCAGGCAACCAGTCATTATGGGCCCCTCCCTTTTCCTCCTAAATAAGTTGCTAAATCATGTGGATTCTGCTTTATACAATGTCTCTCCCATCCATTCCCTGGTTTCCAGTTCTTTCCCACTATCCTAGTCAAAGCTGCCACTATCTCTCACTTAGGTCATTTGGTAATGAGCTGTTAACTATGATCCCTCCCTCTGATCTTACCTCCATTCCATTTATCTAATGCATGACAGCCAAATCAATTTTTCTCAAAAGGAGGCTGGATGACACATCTCCCTCTTCAAAACTCATTACCTCCTACAGAATTAAGTACAACACCTTCACAATTGGAATATGATCTAAAAGCTACCCTGAACCTTCCCATTCTTGCTCCCACTGTGATCATAGGTGCAACAGGCTCTATCTCTGCCAAAACTTTTGATTTTACATCCGTGGATATTCTATCTAACTTAGGTAACATTAATTCCTTGCCTGGAGTGCCCCTGTCTATTTTTCACCTTTGTAGTCAAAACTCATTTCAAACCGTACTTACTCTAAGAAATCTTTACATTGTAATTACTCTCCTTTATAATCTTTTACAGTCCTTTGTTTACATGTTATTTAGGCTACCATGTAATCCACTTTATACTATAAGTATATACATATCCAGAAGAATTCACCCTATTATACTTCAAAAGCCTCAAGCAAAAGGACTGTAACTCATAATTGTAGAATCTGGCACATTGTAACTGTTCAATAAGTAATATGAGATAGATCAATTAATACTGCCATTTTCTACTATGTACACTTCACTTTTGATTTTAACTTGGTATCCTCATAAAAATTTGACAGTGAATAATGCATACATAATCATCTCCACCAGTAGAAAAACCTGGCAAGGTATATTTTCTCCTGACAGTCCAATGGTGGGGGTTTAATATACCCCAAGGAAAGTAATTCACAAAACTTATCAGCTGTTTTGGTGAAAAGAATATATGACATTTGCAAATCAATTGTTTGCTTAAGATTCCTTTCCTTGTGAACATTTTTTGAGTTTTATTTACTATATAGTACATATTCAATATATACACTATATCTATATATATTTCTACATCAATTTATAATGCTAACTCTGCTCAAACATTATTCTAAGTGTTTTATGAAATATGACTCATTTAATTTTAACATGCAATTTCCTATCTTAACTCTTTCAATCTGTTTATTGAGGAACAATGCTAAAGGTATCTTTTATGTTGTCTGCTTAGTCACATATCTTTTTAAGTGAAAGTGCCCCACTGAGAGTACAGACTCAAGCTCAGCTGAAGGAACCTTAAACATCCTCCCAATTTCTACAACTCTATTACTGTCTCCTTTCCCCATCCACAAATCCCTACAAATGAGTCGAACATTGATGAGCACTGTAGAGAACAGAGCAGGGGTTCCCCAAAGATGTCCACATATTAATCTCCAGAACTTGTGAATGTATTACCTTTCATGGCAAAATGGACTTTGACGATGTGATAAAATTAAGAATAAAGAGATGAGCCAGAATTATCTATGTAGATCTCATATAATCACAAGGGTTCTTATAAGGGAAAGAGGTAGATGTTACTTTAACACTTACTACACTGGGTAAGGTTCCTGACACCTACAAAAGAGAGAAGAAATGAGTCTGTTCTTCATTGGAGCCTTTTGGGGTTTAAATTGAGTAACTAAATTGTCTTCAGGAAACAAGAAGGAATATATTTTGATGACAACCCAAATAGCCAGGAAGTAGCATTCTTAATTTAGAGGAAACATTAAAAGCACAGAGAAAAGAAATACAAAAGTTGTTAATTATCCATGGAGTTTCAGAAAAACACCTTCCTCTGCTTCATTGACTACGCTAAATTCTTTGATTGTGTGGATCACAACAAACTGGAAAATTCTTAAAGAGATGGGAATACCAGACCACCTAATCTGCCTCCTGAGAAACCTGTATGCAGGTCAAGAAGCAACAGTTAGAACTGGACACGGGACAACTGATTGGTTTAAAACTGGGAAAGGAGTACAAGACCATATATTGTCACCCTGCTTATTTAACTTATATGTAAAGTACATCATGCTATGCCAGGCTGGATGAATCACAAGCTGGAATCAAGATTGCTGGGAGAAATAGCAACAACCTCAGTTATACAGATTATACCACTCTAACGGCAAAAAGTGAAGAGAAACTAAACAGCCCCTTGATGAGGGTGAAAAAGGAGAGTGAAAAAGCTGGCTTGAAACTCAACATTCAAAAAACTAAGATCATGGTATTCAGTTCCATCACTGCACAGCACACAGAAGGGGAAAAGTGGAAGTAGTGGCAGATTTTATTTTCTTGGCTCCAAAATCACTGGGATGGTTACTGCAGCCATGAAATAAAAAGATGCTTGCTCCTTGGAAGGAAAACTATGACAAATCTAGACAGAATATTAAAAAGCAGACCCATCACTTTGCCAACAAAGGTCTGTATAGTCAAAGCTATGGTTTTTCCAGTAGTCATATATGGATATAAGAGTTGGACCATAAAGAAGGCTGAGCTCTGAAGAACTGATACTTCTGAACTGTAGTGCTGGAGAAGACTCTTGAGAATCCCTTGGACTTCAAGGAGACCAAACCAGTTAATTCTAAGGGAAATCAATCCTGAATATTCATTGGAAAGATGTTGCTGGAGCTCCAATACTTTGGCCATCTGATGTGAAGAGATGACTCACTGGAAAAGACCCTGATGCTGGGAAAGACTGAGGGCAGAAGGAGAAGGAGGCAGCAGAGGATAGTATCATTGAATCAATGGACACGAATCTGAGCAAACTACAGGAGTTAGTGGAGGAGAGATGAGCCTGGAGTGGTACACTCCATGAGGTCATAAAGAGTTGGACACGACTTAGCAACACAGCAACAACAATTATCCACATAACTGAGTTAATATTACATAGTTCTTAGACTCTGATTTCTAAAATTAATTAATGTTTCAAAGAAATTCTCATACATTATGACACATAGATACACCAATTTCTACTGTACACCATTCATGCAATAATAAATCATAGATGAAATATACGTTAAAATGCTTTTCTTTAAATGTATACATGTACCACAGTCACAGACAACTAGCCAATCTGATCACAAGGAGCACAGCCTTGTCTAACTCAACGAAATTAAGCTGTGCCGTGTGGGGCCACCCAAGACAGACGGGTCATGGTGGAGAGGTCTGACAGAATGTGGTCCACTGGAGAAGGGAATGGCAAACCACTGCAGCATTCTTGCCTTGAGAATCCCATGAACAGTATTAAAAGGCAAAAAGATAGGACACTGAAAGATGAACTCCCAGGATGGTAGGTGCCCAATAGGCTACTGGAGATCAGTGGAGAAATAACTCCAGAAAAAATGAACGGATGGAGCCAAAGCAAAAACAACACTCAGTTGTGGAAGGGACTGGTGATAGAAGCAAGGTTCGATGCTGTAAAGAGCAATATTGCATAGAAACCTGGAATGTTAGGTCCATGAATCAAGGCAAATTGGAAGCAGTCAAACAGGAAATGACAAGAGTGAACATTGACATTCTAGGAATCAGGGAACTGAGATGGACTGAAATGGGTGAATTTAACTCAGATGACCATTATATCTACTACTGTGGGCAAGAATCCCTTAGAGGAAATGGAGTAGCCATCATGGTCAACAAAAGAGTCCGAAATGCAGTACTTGGATGCAATCTCAAAAACGACAGAATGATATGTTTGTTTCCAAGGCAAACCATTCAGTTTCACAGTAATCCAAGTCTATGCCCTGACAAGTAATGCTGAAGAAGCTGAAGTTGAACAGTTCTATGAAGACCTACAAGACCTTCTAGAACTAACACCCAAAAAAGATGTCCTTATCATTATAGGGGACTGGAATGCAAAAACAGGAAGTCAAGAAACATGGAGTAACACACAAATTTGGCCTTGGAGTACAGAATGAAGCAGGGCAAAGGATAACAGAGCTCTGCCAAGAGAACGTACTGATCATAGCAAACACCCTCTTCCAACAACACAAGAGAAGACTCTACACATGGACATCACCAGATGGTCGACACCGAAATCAGACTGATTATATTCTTTGCAGCCAAAGACAGAGAAGCGCTATACAGCCAGCAAAAACAAGACTGGGAGCTGACTGTGGCTCAGATCATGAACCCCTTATTGCCAAATTCAGACTGAAATTGAAGAAAGTGGAGAAAACCACTAGACCATTCAGGTATGACCTAAATCAAATCCCTTATGACTATACAGTGGAATTGAGAAATAGATTTAAGGGACTAGATCTGATAGACAGAGTGGCTGAAGAACTATGGACGGAGGTTCGTGACACTGTACAGGAGATAGGGATCAAGACCATCCCCAAAGAAAAGAAATGCAGAAAAGCAAAATGTCTGTCAGGGGAGGGCTTACAAATAGCTGTGAAAATAAGGGAAGCAAAAAGCAAAGGAGAAAATGAAAGATATATACATTTGAATGCAGAGTTCCAAAGAATAGCAAGGAAAGATAAGAAAGACTTCCTCAACGATCAATGAAAAGGAATAGAGGAAAACAAAAGAATGGGAAAGACTAGAGATCTCTTCAAGAAAATTAGAGATACCAAGGGAACATTTCATGCAAATATGGGCTTAATAAAGGACAGAAATGGTAGGGACCTAACAGAAGCAGAAGATATTAAGAAGAGGTGAGAAGAATACACAGAAGAACTATACAAAAAAGATCTTCACGACCCAGATAATCATGATGGTGTGATCACTTACCTAGAGCCAGACATCCTGGAATGTGAAGTCAAGTGGGCCTTAGGAAGCATCACTACAAACAAAGCTAGTGGAGGTAATGGAACTCCAGCTGAGCTATTTCAAATCCTGAAAGATGATGCTATAAAAGTGCTGCACTCAATATGCCAGCAAATTTGGAAACTCAGCAGTAGCCACAGAACTGGAAAAGGTCAGTTTTCATCCCAATCCCAAAGAAAGGCAATGACAAAGAATGCTCAAACTACTGCACAATTGCACTCATCTCACACACTAGTAAAATAACGCTTAAAATCTCCAAGCCAGGCTTCAGCAATACGTGAACCATGAACTTCCAAATGTTCAAGCTGGTTTTAGAAAAGGCAGAGGAACCAGAGATCAAATTGCCAACATCCACTGGATTATCGAAAAAGCAAGAGAGTACCAGAGAAACATCTATTTCTGCTTTATTGACTATGCCAAAGTCTGACTGTGTGGATCACATAAACTGTGCAAATTTCTGAAAGAGATGGGAATACCAGACCACCTGACCTGTCTCTTGAGAAACCTGTATGCAGGTCAGGAAGCAACAGTTAGAACTGGACATGGAACAACAGACTGGTTCCAAATAGGAAAAGGAGTATGTCAAGGCTGTATATTGTCACCCTGATTATTTAACTTATATGCAGAGTACATTATGAGAAACGCTGGGCTGGAAGAAGCACAAGCTGTAATCAAGATTGCCAGGAGAAATATCAATAACCTCAGATATGAAGATGACACCACTCTTATGGCAGAAAGTGAAGAAGAACTAAAGAGTCTCTTGATGAACGTGAAAGAGGAGAGTGAAAAAGTTGGCTAAAGCTCAACATTCAGAAAACTAAGTTCATGGCATCTGGTCCCATCACTTCATGGCAAATAGAAGGGGAAACAGTGGAAACAGTGGCTGACTTTATTTTTCTTGGCTCCAAAATCACTGCAGATGTTGATTGCAGCCATGAAATTAAAAGACGCTTACCCCTTGGAAGGAAAGTTATGACCAACCTAGACAGCATATTGAAAAGCAGAGGCATTACTTTGTCACCAAAGGTCCATTTGGTCAAGGCTATGGTTTTCCAGTGGTCATGTATGGATGTGAGAGTTGGGCCATAAAGAAAGCTGAGAGCCGAAGAATTGATGCTTTTGAACTGTGGTGTTGGAGAAGACTCTTGAGAGTCCTTGGACTGCAAGGAGATGCAACCAGTCCGTCCTAAAAGAAATCAGTCCTGAATATTCATTGGAAGGACTGATGCTGAATCTGAAACTCCAATTCTTTGGCCACCTGATGTAAAGAGCTGACTCATTTGAAAAGACCCTGATGCTGGGAAAGATTGAGGGCAGGAGGAGAAGAGGATGACAGAAGATGAGATGGTTGGATGGCATCACCAACTCAATGGACATGGTTTTGGGTGGACTCTGGGAGTTGGTGATGGACAGGGAGACCTGGCACGCTTTGTTTAATGGGGTCGCAAAGAGTTGGACATGACTGAGTGACTGAACTGAACTATACCAGAGTTTAGTTACTGATATTGGGATTGAGAAGGCTGGAAGATTTTGTTAAATAACACACAACAATGCAGATGGATGGAGACCATGAAAAATAAGATTGATATATTTAATCTGTAAAATTAAAAAATTGTTAACAACCTAGGCAAAGTAAAAAAGAATAAAAGAACACACTCTAAGAAACTATCTGCAATGTCTAAAATTTACAAAGGATTTAAAAGAGCAAGGCTTGAAGATGCATTTCAAAGAAGAGAAAAAGAGCCAGTTAAGTATTTGGAAACCTGAACTCACCAGAAATCACAGAAATGCATATTAAAATAACATATCAATAGTATTTTCTCTTTTCAGTGCTTCTAAAAGATAGGGGCCTGTGAACTCTTACAACCTGTTGGTGGGAAAGTAAATTGATACTGACATTTGGAGGGCAATTTTGCAGTATCTATTAATATCAAAAATGCTTGTACCCTATGACTATCAGTTCCACTTCCTAGTACCTACCTAGAGAAATACTTGATTATCTGTACACAGTCAAGCATAATCATGGATTATAACTCAAGTATTGTTTGTAATGGTATAACATTTGGACAGTCCTAAATATCTACCAGCAGGAAATGATATAATAAAATTTTTGTGTGCTCTGTTAAATATTCCTCATGGCTTAAAACAAATGAATTAAACTCTTATGCGTTGACATAGCAAAACCTCCAAGATGTATAAAGATGATCTGCAACATAATTCATACACTTTCAGTATAAAAAGAATCTGACTTGTGATCTGGAGACATTAGAGAACAGAGATGATTACTGGAAACTAATAACATTCTATGTGTATTTTATTTTTTTAATTCATTTTATATTTTTTTACAGTAGAAATGGATTTGTGTTTTACTTTTCTACATAAAATACATGGAAATTACATATACTTTTTTTTTTTGGCCATGCTGTGCAGCTTATGGTATCTTAGCTCCCCGACCAGGGACTGAACCCAAGTGATGGCAGTGAAAGCATGGAGTCCTAATCACTGGACCACCAGGGAATTTCCTATAAATACTTTTTAAAAAGGGAAAGTGAATCAAGGCAGATGTCTATGTAAAAGGAATACCTAGATGAGTAAATAGGAGAATGGGACTTTAAATTTTTCCTTTCCTGTGCACATAAAATATATTTCATATTTATGGGGATAAAATTTAACTCCAGAGCCAAAAATATGGACTTGAGTGTGGCCAAAAATAAGCCAGCAAAAATGAATAATTAATTTTATTATTTTTTAATTTCAAAGATATATGACCTTCTATTTCTATTTATTCTTACTCATCTCCATTGAATTATTCTTCTGGTTGAAATGAAATGATCAGGTCAATCGTAAAAGACTAGGTGAAATCCCACATCAGTGAAACTTTTTGAGCAGATTTACAACTTACATTTGGGAACAACAAAAAGTAATACATGCTACTGAATAATGAAAACATGGGCATAAAATGGAATATTTTCATATGTATGGCAAAGCTTTGAAAAATTTGCAATTCATGCAAAATATGCTAATAAATGTCAATTTTCATACTGCATTTGGCATCCTGTTCATTTGCATTAACCTACTTTTGAAGTGTCCCTAATGTAGAATTTCCTCTCTTGCTCTCCTACCTGCACATGTGTGTGTGTGTATGTGTTAGAGAGAAAGAGAGAGAGTAATGAAGGGCAAGAATGGAAGCTTAATTAAAAAGGGCTTCTCATGTATGCTTGTTGGGAAAGTTTAAGCCCTTAACTAAATGATTATTATACACACAGAGACACATATACATATATGGATTTTCCGATGTTAAAAACGAAAGAAAATCAATATATTCTCAATATATTCTCATGAAGTTGGCTCATACTTTATGGTGTGTTTCATTCTCCTGAAATTCATCATGGAATGCTTTTGACTGTATATCTATCAGATAATGCTACTTCATATCTTCAGAAAATTAGGCATTTAATATATGACAAACCCACAGCAAACATTATCCTCAATGGTGAAAAACTGAAAGCATTTCCCCTAAAGTCAGGAACAAGGCAAGGATGCCCACTTTCACCACTACTATTCAACATAGTTCTGGAAGTTTTGGCCACAGCAATCAGAGCGGAAAAAGAAATAAAAGGAATACAGATAGGAAAAGAAGAAGTAAAACTCTCACTGTTTGCAGATGACATGATCCTCTACATAGAAAACCCTAAAGATTCTACCAGAAAACTACTAGAGCTAATCAATGAATATAGTAATGTTGCAGGATACAAAATTAACACACAGAAATCCCTTGCATTCCTATACACCAATAATGAGAAAACAGAAAGAGAAATTAAGGAAACAATACCATTCACCATTGCAACAAAAAGAATAAAATACTTAGGAATATTTCTACCTAAAGAAACAAAAGACTTATATATAGAAAACTATAAAACACTGATGAAAGAAATCAAAGAGGACACAAACAGATGGAGAAATATACCGTGTTCATGGATTGGAAGAATTAATATAGTGAAAATGAGTATACTACCCAAAGCAATCTACAGATTCAATGCAATCCCTATCAAGCTACCAATGATATTTTTCACAGAACTAGAACAAATCATTTCACAATTTGTATGGAAGTATAAGAAACCTCGAATAGCCAAAGCAATCTTGAGAAAGAAGAATGGAACTGGAGGAATCAACCTGCCTGACTTCAAGCTCTACTACAAAGCCACAGTCATCAAGACAGTGTGGTACTGGCACAAGGATAGAAATATAGATCAATGGAACAAAATAGAAAGCCCAGAGATAAACCCACGCACCTATGGGCACCTTATCTTCGACAAAGGAGGCAAGAGTATACAATGGAGAAAAGACAATCTCTTTAACAAGTGGTGCTGGGAAAACTGGTCAACCACTTGTAAAAGAATGAAACTAGAACACTTCCTAACACCATACACAAAAATAAACTCAAAATGGATTAAAGATCTAAATGTAAGACCAGAAACTATAAAACTCCTAGAGGAAAACATAGGCAAAACACTCGCCGACATAAATCACAGCAGGATCCTCCATGACCCACCCCCCAGAATATTGGAAATAAAAGCAAAAAAATAAACAAATGGGACCTAATCAAAATTAAAAGCTTTTGCACAACAAAGGAAACTATAAGCAAGGTGAAAAGACAGCCTTCAGAATGGGAGAAAATAATAGCAAACGAAGCAACAGACAAACAATTAATCTCAAAAATATACAAGCAACTCCTGCAGCTGAATTCCAGAAAAATAAACGACCCCAATCAAAAAATGGGGCCAAAGAACTAAACAGACATTTCTCCAAAGAAGACATACAGATGGCTAACAAACACATGAAAAGATGCTCAACATCACTCATTATTAGAGAAATGCAAATCAAAACCACAATGAGGTACCATTACACACCAGTCAGAATGGCCGCTATCCAAAAGTCTACAAGCAATAAATGCTGGAGAGGGTGTGGAGAAAAGGGAACCCTCTTACACTGTTGGTGGGAATGCAAACTAGTACAGCCACTATGGAGAACAGTGTGGCGATTCCTTAAAAAACTGGGAATAGAACTGCCATATGACCCAGCAATCCCACTGCTAGGCATATACACCGAGGAAACCAGAATTGAAAGAGACGCGTGTACCCCAATGTTCATCGCAGCACTGTTTACAATAACCAGGACATGGAAGCAACCTAGATGTCCATCGGCAGACGAATGGATAAGGAAGCTGTGGTACATATACACAATGGAATATTACTCAGCCATTAAAAAGAATACATTTGAATCGGTTCTATTGAGATGGATGAAACTGGAGCCCATTATACAGAGTGAAGTGAGCCAGAAAGAAAAGCACCAATACAGTATACTAATGCATGTATATGGAATTTGAAAGATGGTAATGGTAACCCTGTATGTGAGACAGAATAAGAGACACAGATGCATAGAACAGTCCTGTGGACTCTGAGGGAGAAGGTGAGGGTTGGACGTTCTGGGACAATAACATTGAAACATGTATATTGTCATATGTGATGCAGAACACCATTCCATGTTCTATGCATGGGACGGATGCTCAGGGATGGAGCGTTGGGATGACACTGAGGGATGGGAGGGGGAGGGAGGTGGGAGGAGGGTTTGGGAGGGGGAGCACATGTGAATCCATGGCTGATTCATGTCGATGTATGGCAAAAACTACTACAATATTGTAAAGTAATTAGCCCCCAACTAAAATAATAAAAAAAAAATAATAATAAATAAATAAATAAATAAATAAAATAAAAAAAAAAAAAAAAGAAAATTAGGCATTTAATACAATCAATGAGGTATTTGATTCTTGAGTTTCTATGTCATTGATACTATGGAATAACTGTTAGTAAGCACAAGAGTAGAGTGTAGCTCCCATTTTAGAATGGGTCTTTTGGAGCAAAGAAAAATATTCACCTTAGACCCAAGATAAGGGGGATTCCTAGTGTAGAGTAAGAAAATGGAATCATTTACTTTGTACAACTTCTTTGTCCCACCACCATTTCCCATGAGCCCATTTGGTCTCCTCTCATGGCATCTCAGCTTCTCCCTGTTAGACTCATGGGAACAAAATATGGAAAATAAGTAGACAAAAACCAAAATTACCTGAAATCTATTTCCATTATTAATCATTTGGCTATTTATTTTCTGTATTTTCCCAATGAACTTGTATTTTCTTTTAACAGCCAGCAAAAGCTAAAGCTATTTTCATCTTAAATGACAAATACAGAGGGGAAATCAACATGTATATTGTTTTCATTACCCAAGTAATTAACACTTGTTGGCAGACAGTTTAGGAACTGCCATCTTCATCAGGCATTTAAGAGAGAGACCTCCAGAAGTAAAGACATTGAGCTGTCTAAGGGCACTTTTTCAATATTAATCTTTGAAATTCTATTCCCTCAAAAGCATTATTCTCTGTTAATATTGGGACCTGTGATCCAGCTATGGTACCCTGTTATCCTGCTTTTTTGACACTACAGAGTCCACTTGCTTTGTGCTTCTTTTAATGATGTTTACTTGAACTTAAAGAGAAATTCTGTGTTACCATCATTATTTTATGCTGCATGTTAGCATAATTAGATGATTCAGGTGATACTAGGCTACATCTTAAGCCATGTTTTCAATTTAAACACTGACATTTAATTAGAAAAATTGACTAAATTAATCTTCACATTGGGATATATTTCTGCCTTTCTCTAAGCTTTCCTCTGCGGATGTCCATTTTTGATGGGACTGAGGAAGGTGAAGGCAAAGTTGCCTAGATGCATCACTAATAGGCAGATGCAAATGTACTTGTGGAATGATTCACCCTCGAAAAAAGTGACATCCTTGACCTCCTTCTAATCACAACTATCTTCATTTCATTCCACATTCTTACTGCTACATGGAATTAAAACTGGGGAAAATGTGGCACTATTACTGTTTGTTCAAATATATACTTGTTTATCTGTCTACTGTGTTTCTCCCACTATCATCTAAGATTCAGTTTGTTTTTTTTTTAAGATTCAGTTCAGTTTAGTTCAGTCGCTCAGTCGTGTCTGTCTCTTTGCGACCCCATGAATTGCAGCACGCCAGGCCTCCCTGTCCATCACCAACTCCCAGAGTTTATCCAAACCCATGTCCATCGAGTCAGTGATGCCATCCAACCATCTCATCCTCTGTCATCCCCTTCTCCTCCTGCCCCCAATCCTTCCCAGTATTAGGGTCTTTTCCAGTGAGCCAACTCTTCGCATGAGATGGCCAAAGTATTGGAGTTTCAGCTTCAACATCAGTCCTTCCAATGAACACCCAGGATTGATCTCCTTTAGGATGGATTGATTTGATCTCCTTGCAGTCCAAGGGACTCTCAAGAGTCCTCTCCAACACCACAGTTCAAAAGCATCAGTTCTTCGGCACTCAGCTTTCTTCACCGTCCAACTCTCACATCCATACATGACCACTGGAAAAACCATAGCCTTGACTAGACAGCCTTTTGTTGGCAAAGTAATGTCTCTGCTTTTCAATATGCTATTTAGGTTGGCCATAACCTTCCTTCCAAGGAGTAAGCGTCTTTTAATTTCATGGCTGCAGTCACCATCAGCAGTGATTTTGGAGCCTCAAAAAATAAAGTCTGACACTGTTTCCCCATCTATTTCCCATGAAGTGATGGGACCAGATGCCATGATCTTAGTTTTCTGAACGTTGAGCTTTCAGCCAACTTTTTCACTCTCCTCTTTCACCTTCATCAAGAGGCTCTTTAGTTCTTCTTCACTTTCGGCCATAAGGTTGGTGGCTCCTCTCCTCTCGAGAGGAGCTAGGCCGGGCCGGGGGCCGGGGGGCAGAGCTAGGCCAGGCCGGGGGCCCGGGGCCGGGGGCGGAGCTAGGCCGGGCCGGGGGCCAAGGGCAGCGGCGAGAGGAGCTAGGCCGGGCCGGGGGCCGGGGGCGGCGGCGAGGGGAGCTAGGCCGGGCCGGGGGCCGGGGGGCGGCGGCGAGGGGAGCTAGGCCGGGCCGGGGGCCCGGGGGCGGCGGCGAGGGGAGCTAGGCCGGGGCCGGGGGCCGGGGGCGGCGGCGAGGGGAGCTAGGCCGGGCCGGGGGCGGGGGGGCGGCGGCGAGGGGAGCTAGGCCGGGCCGGGGGCCGGGGGCGGCGGCGAGGGGAGCTAGGCCGGGCCGGGGGCCGGGGGCGGCGGCGAGGGGAGCTAGGCCGGGCCGGGGGCCGGGGGCGGCGGCGAGGGGAGCTAGGCCGGGCCGGGGGCGGGGGCCGGGGGGGCGGCGGCGAGGGGAGCTAGGCCGGGCCGGGGGCCGGGGGCGGCGGCGAGGGGAGCTAGGCCGGGCCGGGGGCCGGGGGCGGCGGCGAGGGGAGCTAGGCCGGGCCGGGGGCCGGGGGCGGCGGCGAGGGGAGCTAGGCCGGGGGGGCCGGGGGGGCCGGGGGCGGCGGCGCGGGGGAGCTAGGCCGGGCCGGGCCGGGGGCGGCGGCGAGGGGAGCTAGGCCGGGCCGGGGGCCGGGGGCGGCGGCGAGGGGAGCTAGGCCGGGCCGGGGGCCGGGGGCGGCGGCGAGGGGAGCTAGGCCGGGCCGGGGGCCTGGGGGGGGCGGCGGCGAGGGGAGCTAGGACGGGCCGGGGGCCGGGGGCTGGGGGCGGCGGCCGAGAGGAGCATCTAAGATTAATGAGGGCAAAAGCCATATTTTTACAATTCACAATTTAATCTCTGATAACTAGCAGAGTCCAGAAACATAGTATGTTGTCATTCAGTGCATCTGAATGAAGGACTTATTCTGGTCCTGAGGTTTCAGTTCAGTTCAGTTCAGTCGCTTGGTCGTGTCTGACTCTTTGTGACCCCATGGACTGTAGCACGCCAGGCCTCCCTGTCCATCACCAACTCCCAGAGCTTACTAAAACTCTGTCAGTGATGCCCTCCAACCATCTCATCCTCTGTCTTGCCCTTCTCCTCCTGCCTTCAATCTTTCCCAGCATTAGGGTCTTTTCCAATGAGTCAATTCTTCGCATCAGGTAGCCAAAGTACTGGAGTTTCAGTTTCAGCATCAGTTCTTCCAATGAATATTCAGGACTAATTTCTTTTAGGATAGACTGGTTGGATCTCCTTGCTGTCCAAGGGACTCTCAAGAGTCTTCTCCAACACCACAGTTCAAAAGCATCAATTCTTCGGCACTCAGCTTTCTTTATGGTCCAACTCTCACATCCATACATGACCACTGGAAAAACCACAGTTTTGACTAAACGGACCTCTGTTGGCAAAGTAATGTCTCTGCTTTTTAATATGCTGTCAAGGTTGTTCATAACTTTTCTTCCAAGGAGCAAGCGTCTTTTAATTTCATGGCTGCAGTCACCATGTGCAGTGATTTTGGAGCCCCCCAAAATAAAGTCTGTCACTGTTTCCACTGTTTCCCCATCTATTTGCCATGAAGTGATGGGACCAGATGGCATGATCTTAGTTTTCTTAGTTTAAG
The DNA here is from genome assembly GCA_024291935.2 of Okapia johnstoni. Lineage (NCBI taxonomy): Eukaryota > Metazoa > Chordata > Mammalia > Artiodactyla > Giraffidae > Okapia > Okapia johnstoni. The sequence goes on along the minus strand of CM044305.1, from coordinate 23,397,201 downwards.
CCCCTACTACTTTCTCATACCAGAAAATTTATCCTGAAGCCACCATAAAACAAAAACAAAAATCATAGCAATCATAGTGCATTGGTACAAAGTCTTTCAGTTCATTTATAATTTTTGAGCTTCTTTTCACTCCTAAAACTGTTCTCAATACATTCACTATTTTTATTGCAATATTAACATACTCTATGTTCCAGTCCTGTCATTAGTTTATCTTCTTCATGTCACTGAAAATTCTCCACCTCCCAAAATAATCTTTTCAGCCCCCCCTAAACTTGTTCCGACTAAATGTTTCTTCTCAAAACCACTACTGGCTTTTCATTGTCCTTCCACTTCCATTTCTTTCATCTTTACCTCTAGTCATCATTATTCTAATCTCTCTTTGCAGTTCCATCATACTACCCTTCCCTCTATTTTACTCAAGCACATGTCCTGTCTTGTCTCTTATGCAGTCTTTTTTATTTTATTTTTTAATACACTGAGGAAGTATTTGGGGTATCTATCTCTGGACTCATTTACTATATATTTTTAACAAAAGAATCAATATATTCTTTACTCCATACATTACCACACTTCATTCTCTCCTAATTGGATATCAGCAGGTAATGCAAAGCACCTCACCTTTTAGTCAGGGCTACATAGATGCTTTTGACTTCGGGGGTTTATTCCCTGGAAGTGGGTGACTCTACATATGTTCAGAAGGAGTCTATATCAGTGCATTGCTATCTTACTCTGTAAGCACTAGATTAGGTTCATCTTGATGTAATATATCATTTAGTTTTCATCACAATCTTGTATATCATCTTTAGTTGAGAGTGAGGGAATGGATGCTCAGAAAGCTTTGTAAATTGGCTAAGAGTGCATGGCCGAAACGGAAATGAGTTAAACTGTTCTGCTTCCTATATCCTTCCACTATGATAAGCTGACTAGGAGACTGGCCGAATGTTCCTCAAAGGGTCATTACCATAGCGAGATACAATATTCCCAGTATATGCTTGGGAGAAAAAAATCACATTTCTCAGTCCATGTGACTCAGGTGGGTTGAGCCTATCCCTGGCCTTGGGGATGAGCGTATGATCCAAGAAGGTCAATCAGAGTACTATGTCTCTTTGGCCACTTGGGTAGGTTCAGGCATGGGCATATGATCAAAGCACACAATCCAAACCAGAGCAAACAAAAATCCAGAGCTTTCTCAAATAAGGGATGCCAGGGATTATATAAGCCTGAGGCTATCAGGGGCCATTTCACTCATCAGAAGGATAGAGACTGACTTAGAATGAAGCCAACTTAGGGATACAAAAGAAACAATAATTTAAGAGATGGAGAAACAAAGACAGGAAAAGAGAGAGGAGGATGAAGAAGAGAGACCAAGTGCTGATAACATCAACTGAACTTTTGGATTCAGCTATATCTACAGTTGTGGCAGTGACAGTTCTACCATTGGTGCATTCAGTTACTGAGTCAAGATACTTCTTTTGAACTATTTTGAGTTATAGTTTTGTCACTAGTCCCTCAGGGAATTATAATACAAAAGATGTGTATGAAAAAGCAGTATTTCTAATATACAGGCTTCTCTTTCACGCTAATTGTTGTCTAAAATTAAAAGCAAATATTTAACAACACAGTGAAGCAAACTTTTAATAATATCTACAGAGCCTTCCTGAAAATATAATGAATCAAAACCTATAATTTACCACTTTTAGACTCATTATAAATTCTATGTTCAAATGCATTTGGCTCAGATATATACATACATACATATATATGCTATTTATCATATAATACTAAAAGTAACCATCTCCTAAAGAAATTAAATCCATATGCTTCTCATGCCCTTTTAATTAACTCAGCCAACAACTTATTCATTCACTCAATGAGTCATTTATTCAAGCCTTCAATGATAGAAACCGTGCTAATTGCTGAAGTCAAAAAACAGAAAATCAAGATATGGTCTCTTTGTTCTTAGAAAGCTGAATCCAGAGAAAAGGGTATTTCAAGAAAAGTTTTTAAAAACTAATTCTAATATAATGAATAATAATTATAATAATTAGTATCTGTTAATAATTTTTATTTTAAGCACTTTGTGTCTAGTATCTAATACTGAAAAAATCCGTTGATACATATTGCATGTATCATTATTATAACTCCCATTTTTCAGATTAGGAAATGGCAGTTAATTGAGATCAAGATACTTTTCCAAGGTCACACACAAATGAACATGAACTCAAGGATCATGAATGGCAAAGCATCTCTTTTAGCCAGTACAGTAATATATTCCCTTACTGCTGTTGATTTTCACTTAAAGAGAATACTAATCTGTTTTCCTCTATAAATAAAGTCATTTTATACAGATATGCTCTTTTATCTCTTTTGACAATGCTTTCAGATAAAGTAATCCATAGTCAGCTTAAAATTTAAGACTTGACAAGGTTCAGTTGAATTTCATACTTCAAAAACTATCCTAGGCAGTATTTTGATAAACATTAAAAATGCATATAAGTATTTACACTTACATCTTTTAAACCTAGGCAAATCTTCTCAGTTATCTATTAAGGTAATGCAGTAAAACTTTCAAAGCCATTTTATCAGTGCACATTTGAGGTTAGCATTTTACTTTTTATACTATTTATATTTGCATGTACATCATTAAAAACAAAACAAAACAAAGGTATTTACAGATAAAGCTAGAAATCAGAATGATACAGGTTATACATATGTTTAATGCAGGTTACTGAATATGAAGGTCAGGTTTATTTAAAAAAGAATAACCTATATGATTCAGATATCTTTTTATAAACAGACAAAAAATCTGTAGCTATCATATACTTTTTGAACCATACTTTGTAAAGTTACCTACAAGCTAAAGAATTAAATAGTGTCATTCATTCAATATTAATTGAGTATCCCTATGAAACAAGTGTATCTATCAAATCTATGTAGGTAGTTTTGTGATTTTGTGCTCTGAGGAATTCTCAATTGCATCTCCTGCTATTCAAGACATTAGAATGGTATCCTGAAAAATAGCTTGTGACATTGCATACTCTTTTCTTTTTCACTTTTTGTTCTACTAATCGTTTGCTGCTAAGTCGCTTCAGTCGTGTCCGACTCTGTGTGACCACATAGACGGCAGCCCAGCAAGTTCCCCCGTCCCTGGGATTCTCCAGGCAAGAACGCTGGAGTGGGTTGCCATTTACTTCTCCAAAGCATGAAAGTGAAAAGTGAAAGTGAAGTCGCTCAGTTGTATCGGACTCTTCGAGACCCCATGGACTGCAGCCTACCAGGCTCCTCCGTCTATGGGATTTTTCAGACAAGAGTACTGGAGTGGGGTGCCATTGCCTTCTCCACTAATGGTTTAATACAGGTCTTATTATCACTCATAGTAATACTTTCTTTATATATGTGATCTCTTATGATCATGATAATAGCCCTAGAGGAAGGTAATATTATTACCCTCATTTGACTGGGAACAAATTTCTGGCTTCAAGAAACCAAGTCATTTTCCTAAAGCCATAAATCTAATAATTTTGGTTTTCTGTTTTCAAAGCCTCTGCCACACTTAGCCAGTTAAGCCAAGAACCTCTTTTAGTATTCTACTAAAAAAATAACTCTCACATTTGTGATGAAAAAAAATATATATATATCTATGAAACAAGATGTTAACACTGGAGTTGAAACTAGGCAATATCTTGCAACAGATGTGAAATAGTTGTGTGCGTTACAAATCACTAGAGATTTTTTAAAGGAAATTGGTAAGCATCTGTTCCTCACTCTGGAAAACTTTGATGACTTTCAGATTATAAATGGTTTACAAAAGCGCAGAGGTAGGATTTGGTACAGATACTTTTGGGAAAGAGTTGTCATCTGTCTCCTGGGGGAAGAGTTGGGGATTATGACCCATCATCTCCAGCCAACTGAAGGAGTCTTATGAGGACCCCTTCCAAATCTATGGAATGTATTCTAAGCAGCTAGGAGACGTGGAAGAATGAAGTTTACCTCATATCCGAGTGAGGCAAAGCAGTTGCTTCAGCAGGAACAATGAGCCTGTGTTTAAAACTTTGGGGCCACAAGCATGTGAGTGTTTTACTATGCCTTGGGTGTCAATAAGACACATCTCCACAAAACAGCCCCATTCTCTGTCTGTTATTCCATTTTAATTATTAATGCTGTTGCTGCTGCTAAGTCAGTTCAGTTGTGTCCGACTCTGTGCGACCCCATAGATGGCAGCCCACCAGGCTCCCTGGTCCCTGGGATTCTCTAGACAAGAACACTGGAGTGGGTTGCCATTTCCTTCTCCAATGCATGAAAGTGAAAAGTAGTGAAGTCGCTCAGTTGTGTCCGACCCTTAGCGACCCCATGGACTGCAGCCTACCAGGCTCCTCCGTCCATGGGATTTTCCAGGCAAGAGTACTGGAGTGGGGTGCCATTGCCTTCTCCTTAATTATTAATAGCATCCCTTTTTATTCAGAAAAGTATTTTAGTTTGGATGATAAATTATATAGGCATCTTAATGTCGGAACAGAGCTTCCCAGGTGGCGCTGGTGGTAAAGAACCTGCCTGCCAATGTAGGAGAGGTAAGAGATGCAGGTTCCATCCCTGGGTCGGAAAGATCCCCTGGAGAAGGGCATGGTAACCTACTACAGTATTCTTGGCTGGAGAATCCTATGGACAGAGGAGTCTGGTGGGCTACAGTCCATGGGGTGACAAAGAGTCACACATGACTGAAGTGACTTCACACACAAGCACAATGTTGGAACACACAGAAATAGAATCAACATGCAGTTGACTTGGGCTCTGTCCAGTGGCCACCTAACAAGAACATAGAAACCTCAGTAGCAAGAACCTGGAGGTGAAGCCTAGATTTTTAGGAAAGAAGGATAAATCACCTGTCTTCTTCACACAGAATAGAGATGCCTCTACTGGAGTCAACGAAACTACAGGGGATGGGGGAGAAGAGATGGACAGAAAGGGGAGGAGACAGGGAGGAGAGAGAAGGAAAAATTTGTACTTTTTGAATCCCTTCACCCATATGTATCCAAAAGCACTTATACATTCTTAAAGCCAAAGCACTTAGATATAATTCATATAACGTATCATCCATCCATTTCAAGGGCACAATTAAATGGGTTTTAGTATATATATTTATAGGGTTGTGCAACCATCATCACAAAGTATATTGTTGTTGTTTAGTGGTTCAGCCATACCTGACTTTTTGTGACCCTATGAACTGTAGCCCACCAGGCTCCTCTGCCCATGGGATTCTCCAAGCAAGAATACTGGAGTGCATTGCCGTTTCCTTCTCCATCCATAAAGAATGTATCCCTCTAAAAAAAAATCCCAACCCATAAGCAGTTATCCTCCTACCCCCTGGCCAAACTTTAAGTCATTTTATACATAACAGTAACTAATAAATAGTATTACCTGGTTAAAAGTTTAAGAATTAGAAAAAATAGAAATAGCCTCTAACAGAAAACTGCCCAAGGCCAGAGTTACATGAAATGAACCAAAAAGAAATAGGTGAAAAACTGGAAAGTAAAGGATATATTAAGGATATATATTTCAAAGATGAAGTACCAATGTAATTATTAAGAACTGACAAGTGATTTGACCTCTGTCATTGTTAGTAAACAATATAAATCAACTTTAATTTTAATTTGCCTTTTGCACTTTAATACAATGGAAGAGAAACCTTGAGAAGATGGCATATATAGCATTCATTCTCAAGTCCAGCTTTCCATTAAAATCACCAAGGAAACTTGTAAACATACCGACATCCTAGTACCCAGGAAAATTAAATCTGAGCATTAGAGATTCTAATCTGGAGGCAGCATTCAACCACTACTGTACACTGTCATAATTTTCATGAGCATCCAGGGCTTTTAGAGTTTGAGAGGGAAATGTAAAAGACAACAGGTTTAGATTATACACATAACTTTACTTTTTCTTTTTGTAGAAGTATTGTGTAAAATAATGGGGGTGTGTTGCCATGTGGAAATATGGAAGCAGAAAAATACTAAAAATGATTGCTATACAAGATAGAGCATAAATTTTCAAGTTCTACAAAGTTGGTACAGATTCTAGCCTTGATATAACAGTGAGAAGTCATATAAATTCTATGAGCCTTGAATTTTCAGCTGGGCAATGGAAATAATCATAGTTCACTTATTTGCAGTGTCATTGTGAGAATAGGAAAAAGCATATTATTAAAGTATAACAAATGGTGGCTATGTTATTATTCAAATAAGTTAGTATTAGAGTTGAAACAAATTAAATAATTATCTCTTTTTTACAGGCTGTTCATTTAATGAGATAGTGAAGTCTATGGCCCTTTAGAACAATGCATTCCCAATAGTACTAGTCTTAAAAACACATTTATAACATAATTATAGATGAAAGTATAAAAATGAAACAATGTGCAAAATATACAATTTTTTTCCTACACTGAAAGTACAGTGGCTGCTAACAATTTGCCTCTATTTGGTAAAAGTTCAAACTCAACAGGAAACTCTCTCTTTGGATAAAAATTGAGAGTCCTCAGAAAGGCATACAACTGAGATATTATATTAGAGAGATATCACCACTGACTATATCTAAGGTCATAAATTTGCCTTTATATACAAACCAATTCATCAGAAATAAGACAAGGAGATACAGGATCCATTGTTCAAAGGCAAGTGTCAGTGAATTAACAAAATACTTTGAATGAAACCAGGTGTCGCTTTCTCTTATCCTAACCTCCACAACATAAAAGAGAAAGAACAGTTTTGGTGTTTCTTCACAGATACATATGTAAGGTTTTCAAACATATACTAATATTCTTATATGTAAATAAGTGGACAAATGGATCTTTAAATGATCAAGAAGATAATGTCTGAAATGGTCCCTTGTGAAATATATCAACCAACTGAAACAGTAACTGATTTTATATTTATTTTATCTTTTCACATAAGTGAAAAGAATACAGATGGCAAAATAGTCTTAGAATTCAAAACAAGTATGAAAAAAAGACAGTGGCAATTCTTGTCAATTATTTTTGAATAATTGCACGAGGAAGAATATGGAGTATCAACATGAAGATGTGAAAAATTTCATCTGTCCAACAGAATTAATTCATGGGTGACCTTTGACAGCTTAATTAATTTAAAAAAATGTTTACCTACTCCCTACTTTGGGACAGATCCCATTCTAAGTACTCTGAGTACAAACATGATTAATAGATGCACATTCTTCCCTTGGAAATGGGAAGTGATTGAGATATATATTCATATTTTATTTTTTAATTGTCTGTATCAAAATACTTAACGAATATGAATAGTGATCATAATATTAATAAATTAACCTAAATATCTGTCAAATTGGAGGAATTTTCGATGCTATGTGAAGAGGGAGGAGAACCAAGAAATATTTATGAGCTGATCCATACAAAGTTAAATAGAAAAACGTTAAAACCAATAGCAGCTGTTTTTTTAAAATGACAAGAAATTTAATCTTTCTTTCTTTATGGTGAATTGGTTTGTATATAAAGGCATATTTATGACCTTTAATTTTGTATGGGTAAAAAAAAATGTAGAATAGCTTGGTCTTTACCAGCACATTTCCCAAGTTAAAATACCACTGAATAATGACAACAGTAGAAAACTAATTGCATATTACACAAGCCACTTGTGTATAAAGCAGTGATGTTGAATTGTTTGTGTGATTATGTAAGAATTCCTGAGGAAATAAACTCATCTTATAGATAATTTTAAATGTATGACATGATTCCAAACCCAAAAAGGGCATCCTTTTGTAAATGAGACTGTGTGTCACGTTCAATTATGTGAAATTTTGTGTGCTGCTGTAGGAGACCAAAAAAGAAATAAAGATAAATATTTGAATCAGGGTATGGTGCTAGGGATGAAAGAGAGCATATGGGGGGCGGGGAGACTTAGTTGGCAAAATGTGCAAAGCTTGGTGTCTGACTGAACAAGAAATTGAGGATGTTGGGGAACAAGAATGACTCCATTGTTTCTAATGTAGGTAACCCTTAGGAGGCTGTGCTAAGAGACGAAGGGGAGAGACTTATACCCATGGAGCTTCATGCTGAGGTCTTTAGTTTGTTGTTTTTAAGTACTTCACTCATTACGAATAATGAGTAAAGAAGCACACTTGCTAAAAAAAAATGAAAGAAGCAACACTTTCAAAACTAATCTTTAAATTTATGTGTATAAAAAAATACAACGAAGGATTTTCTTATCACTTAAAACCTGACACTCGTTCTTTTTAATCTGACTTAAAAGATGACAAAAATTCTAAGAAGAGATTAGTCTAAGAACAATTGAGTTATCAAAATAATTGTTGCTCTATAATGATGAATATTTCCCTGAAAATATTTTCAAAAAGTGTGAAAAATCTTGAACATATTTTACTGGCTCTTTGAAAATTTTCCTTTGCATATTTTGCCACTAAATTTAGACAAAGTGAGCAGCATAACATTATCACTTATGGTATCACAGTTATTCCTGACATATTATGATTAGCCCTGATTGAAGTGACATTTCCAACATGTACCAAATTTGTGAAAATGGTAATTGCATTCTGCATTTACATGAGGTTATTCTTTTAGCCTGCCAATTGGTTATACAAGTTTTATAGGTATCTTGCTGAGAAATAAAACAAACACTGAACTCTATGCACACTTAGATCATTAGGGTTATTTTGCAATAACTCTCTTTTATTTTTTATGTCTGCCAATAATGATTAAAGATAGGCTGACTTACACTGACAGAAACAAAGGGAAAATATCATGTCAAATACATAAGGAGTAGTTTTGTATTAAAATATTGTGCTTCTTTCCAAATAATGCACAACACGCAGGTCTCTTGGCTCTTTAATCCTATATTATAGGGTGCTTTCCCATATTAGTGAAATGTTTATATGGTTCAAATCAGTTAACTAATATCTTCCTGATGATACTCGGCTACAGAGAAAATCTCTCCCAGGAATATGATAACCCACATTTTCAAAAGAAAGCCAAAATTCCTTATGGTAGTCACATGCTATCTCTATACAAATTAGAAATTAAAAATTCAAGTATTTATTGAATCTTTCTCTGAATCAACCACAGTGCTAGGTTAATAAGACATTGCTGTTGTTTGGTTGCTAAGTTGTTTTCTGACTTTTTTTGTGACCCCATGGACTGTTGCCTGCCAGGCTCCTCTGTCCATGGGATTCTCCAGGCAAGAAAACTGGAGTGGGTTGCTATTTCCTTTTCCAGGAGATCTTCCCAACCCAGGGATCAAATCCACGTCTCCTGCATTGCAGGCGGATTCTTTACTGCTGAGCCACTGGGGAAGCCTAACAAGACTTAGTTTGAAGTATAAGTTCTCTCTCAAATAGCCTGTTGCCGGTTGCTAGGTGTCTTATCCTGTTTGAGCCTCATTGTCTCATTATTTAAATTAAGATAACATTTCTTACTTTCCAAGATTGTTATCTCAAATAATATGTCGCATGTCAAAAGTTTTATTAAAAGTACTGCATATATTATTGTTACTGTGCAGGATTATTGAGGGACTAAAAAGAGAGAATATATAAGAAATGTATTGAAAAAATCTTTAAAATATCATGCAAATGGAAGGTGGTATTTTTACTGTTGAATAAATTTACACGTACACACACATACACAGGCACACAAACATGAATGCTGCTAAAATAGAAAGATTTCTCTATCTTCCCAGAAGACATACTATATTTAATGTGCAATCATGTCCTCTTTTACTTAAATATTCAGTAGTGATCCCTCAGGTAATGAAACAAATCAATAAATAGATAGCATGGACTCAGAAGCATAAACTTTGGTGAATTTTACGAAGTCTTTAAGGTTTTCCTTTCTGATTGAAATTGCTGTCACAGCTACAACAGTTTTTATCTATTGTGCATCAGCAGATGCTATTCTAAACACACCATTATGTATAAAAATATTTTTCAACAAATAATCACCTATGAACAATATTCTTCAAAAGAAAAGAAAATGAGAGTATTCATGAACTACATATGTCTGATTTTAAAAGCCAAAGGTGGTTAATTTCCTAGATGAATGACTAGAAGACATCAGCCCCTTGACTTTTGAGGGATTGAAAAAAAATACAAACTTGCTTTTGTTGTCACCTTAACACCATCGGTTTTGGCAGTTATTTTGCATATTTTCTAGCTTCTTTTCTTGACACCAATAAAAAGCTGGCAGCCATGTTATCCTTCCCCTAAACCCAGAGAAAGGGTTTCAGCAATTATGACACAAGATCCTAAAATATTTGGGAAGGATTAGAGAATTTGTCCTAGAATTATGATTTAATCCTATAGATAACACCATCATTGACCCTGCCTAGTTATTATTCTCACTTCATAATTCAATCACAAATCAAAATACACATGCTTTGGCTTTCTCTTTGCCTTTAATTTTCATTTTTCATAATGTGCCTCAGGACCTTTGGCAATGGGGCAGGTGGAATGCTTTGCTTGACCTTGAGGTCACCTACGAAGCTGACCACACCTGACTTTTCTCATGTTCATCAGAGACAGTTCAGGGATCCTGTCATATTCTCTGATTCTGGGATGCTTATTACAGCTCATTTACTGATTGAAAAATAAACTAAGATCCGTGCTAGCAAAAAAACAACACTTAGAAGAGTAGAGGAAATATTTTGGAACAGAGAGTACAGAGAACAGCCTAAAGGGCACTGGGGTCAGCAACAAAGGAGAATAGACAGAAGATTGGTAAAGATTTTCAGAAGAGAAGGGACTGCACAGTGGAGTCTGGCTCTGGAATGAAGGAATGCCTGAGGAAGTCTTCATGACTTGTTTGGAAGCCCTTTCACTCAACCTTTTGGAATTTGCTCTCTTTATCTCCTTGCCCATACCTGCCACTCCTGCCCCTAATAACTACAACCCTTGGGTTTTTCCTTGACTGAGCTCCCTCTCTATTCTTTATCCCAACATCTTGGTTTAATCCAACATTTACTCTTTTCTTTTGAGTGCATCTCATCTCATGAACACCATCTCAATCTTACCCTATGATTCCAATATCGCTGGGAAGATCGGAGAACCTCTTTCCTTTTCTTCTTTAAAACCAAGCTCCAGGTAAGCAGGAATGACTGAAAACTCACTCTCTTTCAATTCATTCTCTCTCTGCTGCTAGAACTACCTGCTACAATGAGTGATCATGGGATGGTTCCACTAGCAAACCTCTCAATGCCTTGTTTACAGAATTATTCACATGGACTGTAAGGCTACTGCTTCAATGACTCATATGAGGCTTCCCTATTGGTCTCAGACTTAACTCCTTACTGCAGGCAGTTTTTCTGCCCTGCCTTGCCACATTAGAATCACTAGGGGAGCTTTAAACAAAGAAAGAAAACACAAAAACATATTTCCAGGCTTTATTCCAGATCAGTGAAAGCAGAATTTCTAGGATGTTTTAGGCACAACTTGGACAATTATAAAAGATTTTCCATGTGACCTTACTGTACAAATCTATTTGATAACCACGCTGCCATCTCTGGGGTTGCACAGAGTCGGACACATCTGAAGTGACTTAGCAGCAGCAGCAGCAGAGTATGTAAGCAGAAGCCCAATTCCTTATCTGTATGTATATATATATATATATATATACACATATATATATATATATATACACACATACACATACATAAATTGACCCTCTGAATCAACTTATGTGTACTCAAAACACAGATTATTCTAATTATATATTGATTTGTATTATTACACCACTATTATCTTGACTCATCTGCTGCTCTGTATGAAAAATTGTCTGGAACCACAGTTTCCCCTCATATCTGGAGCCTAGCATGGAAATTAATAGCTCCTACTCTTTGTACATACTTTTCCCTTAGCCTGGAATGATCTTTTGACCCTTGGCTGTCTCACAGATTGCTCTTCATCCTTCAAGGCCCAAGTCAAACATCAACTTCACTAGAACAGTTTTTCCACCTTTTCTAAATTTACTGGGCTGCCTTTGTATGTCATTCATATTTTTCCCAGAGCACTCTCCATGTCACAGGGTAACATGTCTATTAGTGTAAAGGTTATTTGAGTGCACGGTCCTTTCATCTCTGTGCCTCTAACACACAGCAAAGGACATATATGGATTATGGTGGATGTTTTAGAATAAGTGAATAAAAGAACCAACTGTACATTAAGAATACTTATTTTAAAAAAGATAATTTACAGTCATTGTACATCTGTTAAGTGACAGGTGTCCTGCTAAAGATTTTATTCATGTCACTTCACTGAGTTCTCAAAACAATTAAAAGAAAAATTTACCACAGGTATCCCCATTTTACAACTCAGGAAACTCAAAGAGGTTGTTACCCAGATAGTTTAATCATCAAGGTCCCTATGTTAGAACTTGACTCTTTCTTCCAAGAAATCCTTTCCCAGGAAATAATTCTGTAAACTACTATATAGCTTCATGGGTGGCTTCAGGAAATTCCTGAAAATACATTTATCTGTACTATAGAGTGATCAACCAGCTTTGTCTCACGACAATAAGTTATTTTGGGGGGAGAAACTCTTTACTGGACAATGGATTGTTCAGATGGATGAAACCCCTCACTGATTAACAGCTCTTTATTCATTACAAATCCTTGATTCACTGCATCCACCAATCCTTGAATATTATATCTTGGATTTTGCCCAATTTCATTCTGATCTCTGCATTCAAAGACCTGCTTTAAACTACTTGAATCCAAACCCCACCCCAATCTATACATATCTCCCCTCAACCTCATTCTTCTGAGAATCTACTAAGAACATGTCAAGATGTTAGTCTCCTTTACTGCACCAGGTAATCAACTCAGCTTTGCTTAATCAAAGTGCTGGTTATTTTGGTAATTTGCCACTAATTCATGGCACTCACTTCCCAGAGTCAAGAACAAACCCTTAACTAAATTTGAGTTCGAGGTAACTATACTACATTGTCTCTGTTAACAAAATGAAATTAGCTTGTAAAATTTCAATCAACTTTACAGGACCTGTTTTTCAAGTATTGATATAAATGCTTCCTGACACACTTTTTAGGCTAAGAGAGGGTCTACAATATTGTTTTCAGTGTATATTGTTCTGTGAAAAAGGAAAGGTTTTTATATGAATGGAGATACTTCATCCTTTGAAACTACAAAGTATGTAGGCTGAAGGCAGGGTTAGAGGGCTAGATTAGTGTTGTGAAGAATGGTGAGTTCTTAGTAACATTTCTAGGATTTGCTTTTTTTTTTCATTTTGGTACATCTGCTACACTTTTTGTTTTTATATTGTGCCACCTTTTTAGGATTCCTGGACAGAGAACCATTTCCTACAATAATTTCTCACACTGATTGTGTGTTTATTGTGTGCAAGATACCTTTCTGGGGCTTCCCAGGTGGCACTAGTGGTAAGGAACCTGTCTGCCAATGTAGGAGACATAAGAGATGTGGGTTCAATACCTGGGTCCTCTGGAGGAGGGCATGGCAACCCGCTCCAGTATTCTTGCCTGGAGAATCCTCATGGACAGAGGAGCCTGGTGGGCTACAATGCATGGGTCGCAAAGAGTAGGATACAACTGAAGTGACTTTGCATGCATGCATGCAGACACCTTTTTATGATGCTTAGTTCTCTGGGTTCAGGAATAAACATGGACGACTGTACATCTTACAGGAATTTAAAACTGCTCCAAGATTATTGAATTTACCTTGATAGAAAAGGAGATAACTCCGTTTGAAGGGGCTTAATGAGATTTACATTTTAGAATGTCTCTTACTTTGCTGAGAAGAGATTAGGAAAAGAAAGAAGGGCATGGGAGAAATCAGCTGGAAGGTTGCTGGAAGTGAGAAAAGATGGAGAATGTGAGTATGTATGTGTGTGCATGCATGTGTGTGCCTGCAGGTGTGCCTGTCCTATTGGAGACTAAAAGATGAGAGGCTTGTTTCTGCTTTCAGGTTAAAATTTTGAGAGTTAATTTGAGAGCAGTGAACTTCCCTGGTGAATCAGACAGTAAAGAATCTGTCTGCAATGTAGGAGATGTGGGTTTGATTCCTGGGTCACGAAGATCCCCTGGAGAAGGGAATGTCAACCCATTCCAATATTCTTGCCTGAGGAATCCCATGGACAAAGGAGCTTAGCAGGATACAGTCCATGGGGTCGCAAAGAGTTGGACACGACCGAGCAAATTTCACTTTCAGTTGAGAACACTGAAGATTATACACCCAAATTTAAATCTATTGATGGTTTAATGAGAATGAGACTGTATCACAACCCTGCCCATTACAACTAGCTCAAGAGATGCTGGCTGAGTAAAGATACAAATGAATGAGCAAATTAAAGAAGGAATAATGTGTAAATGGCTCTCAATATTTTACCACATTTTATTGTTGATTTAAAAAGAAATGAGTCTCAATGTTCTACCCAGAGGTAAAAGAGGAATTCCTTGCTCAACTAAATTTGAGAGCTACTAGGTGAAGCAGGGTTTAAGGAAGGTTTTGTTTTTTAAACAAAAAAATTTAGCATTTTTCTTTATTATTGAAGAACACATCAAACAAGATTGTGTTTATCAGTACAGTAGCCACCAGAAATATATGACTAATTTATATGATATAAAATAAAAATTTTAGTTATTCAGTTTTACTAGTCACACCTAGAAAAAGAAAGAGAATTCGAGGAAAAATATCTATTTCTCCTTCATTGACTATGTTAAAGCCTTTGACTGTGTGGATCATAACAAACTGGAAAATTCTTAAAGAGATGGGAATACCAGACCACCTTCCTGTCTCCTGAGAAACCTGTATGCAGGTCAAGAAGCAACAGCCAGAACCAGACATGGAACAATGAAAGTTAAAGTCTCTCAGTTGTGTCCGACTCTTTGTGACCGCATGGACTACAAAGTCCATGAAATTCTCCAGGCCAGAATACTGGAGTGGGTAGCCTTTCCCTTCTCCATGGGATCTTTCCAACCCAGGTCTCCTGCATTGCAGGCGGAATCTTTACCAGATGAGCCACAAGGGAAGCCCAAGAATACTGGAGTGGTTAGCCGATCCCTCCTCCAGTGGATCTTTCTGAACCAGGAATTGAACCAGGTTCTCCTGCATTGCAAGTGGATTCTTTACCAACTGAGCTCTCAGGGAAGACATGGAACAACGAACCGGTTCCAAATCGGGAAAGGAGTATGTCAAGGTTATATACTGTCACCTTGGTTATTTAACTTATACGCAGTTTACATCATGCAAAATGCTGGGCTGGGTAAAACACAAGCTGGAATCAAGATTGCTGGGAGAAATGTTGGTAACCTCAGATATGCAGATGACACCACCCTAAATGGCAGAAATTGAAGAGGAACTAAAGAGCCTCTTGATGAAGGTGAAAGAAGAGTGAAAAAGCTGGCTTAAAGCTCAGCATTCAAAAAATGAAGATCATGGCATCTGGTCCCATTACTTCATGGCAAATAGATGGGGAAATAGTGGAAACAGTGACAGACCTTAAAGTCTGTCTTTATTAGCCCAAAGTCTGATCTTGGGCTCCAAATCACTGTGGATGTTGACTGCAGCCATGTAATTAAGAGATGTTTGCTATATGGAAGAAAAGCCATAATGAACCTAGACAGCATATTAAAAAGCAGACCTTTGCCGATAAAGGTCTGTATAGTTAAAACTATGGGTTTTCCAATAGTGATGTACAGATGTGATAGCTGGACCATAAAAAAGGCTGAGCACCAAAGAATTGATGCTTTCAAATTGTGGTGCTGGAGAAGATGCCTGAGAGTCCCTTGGACAGCAAAGAGATCAAACCAGTCAGTCCTAAAGGAAATCAACCCTGAATATTCACTGGAAGGACTGATGCTGAAGCTGAAGCTTCAATACTTTGGCCACCTGATGCAAAGAGCCAACTCATTAGAAAAGACCTTGATGATGGAAAAGATTGACAGCAGGAGGAGAAGGGGGTGTCAGAGGATGAGATGACTGGATGGAATCATTGACTCGATGGACATGAATCTGAGCAAACTCTAGGAGACAGTGAAAGACAGGGAAGCCTGGCGTGCTGCAGTCCATGGGGTCGCAAAGAGTCAGACATGACTGAGTGACTGAACAACAAAGTCACATCTTAAGTGTTTAACAGTCACATGTGGTTACTGCTTAATGTACTGAATTAACAAAAATAACAGAATGCTTTCCTCTTTATACAAAGTTATATTCAGTTCAGTCGCTCAGTCGTGTCCGACTCTTTGTGACCCGATGAACCACAGCACGCCAGGCCTCCCTGTCCATCACCAACTGCCGGAGTCTACCCAAACCCATGTCCATCAAGTCAATGATGCCATCCAGCCATCTCATCCTCTGTCGTCCTCTTCTCCTCCTGCCCCCAATCCTACCCAGCATCAGGGTCTTTTCCAATGAGTCAACCCTTCGCATGAGGTGGCCAAAGTACTGGAGTTTCAGCTTCAACAAAAGTCCTTCCAATGAACACCCAGGACTGATCTCCTTTAGGATGGACTGGTTGGATCTCCTTGCAGTCCAAGGGACTCTCAAGTTATATTGGATATTGCTAATTCCATTGAACCAGAGACAATACTAGTCCTGAAAACAATCTTTGAGAAGCCTGTTCCTGAGATGTCACTATTACAGGAATCTGAAACATAGCTCTGCCATATTCTTTACTGCTTGATGTATATTGATTACATTTAGAATGGAAAGAAAGCAGGTAGTTGTTTTTAAAATTTAACCTTCATTTATTGAGTACATTTTATGTACAAAATGTCTTTTATATTGTGACTTGGTAAAAATAACTATGAGATATACACTGTCAAAACAAAAATCTTTATGCATCATTGTCCATGAGCTAGCTTTAAAGCTGTCATATACTGCTTTGATCTCTACTTTTGGCAATTTCTAATTGTGAAGTGTTCCTCTAGAAGGCAATTTACCATACTCCATTTTCCTCCAATCAGCTGGAGAGTCCTAGAAATTTCATGGGGAAAAATAGTAATTTAGGAAATGGAAATTAGATTTTTCAGTTCATTTTCTCAGACAATGAAAAAACAAACTTAGAGCAACATCAAAGAAAAGGACTTTTATAAATTTAAATAAATAGGAATGCCTAGAAGGATTTAAATAGATCAAGATAAATCTTTCTCATGGCAATAAAGAAATAAATGCTGCAAGCTTCATTTATGTCTGAGTCAGAATTCAAGTTAACTTTTGAATTTACAATGAAAATTTTGGAAGGGGATTGGAAGCCACTTAAGAGGTGGTAATAAATCGTTTATTCTCTGATTCTTCTGAGCTCCGTCATTATTTTATTATTACATACATTTCCTAGGATTTGTAATGGTGCTTTTAGGGTTTTTTTGGTATGAGCTCTCAAATGAGCATCTCTTGGGACAATGACATAAAATACTTAACACTATCATGCTTCTTATTCATTGCTCTCCATTATGTTAATGTTCACACTCCAAACACAATTATTTCCATTTATTCTTCTCCTTACTCCATTAACCTTCCCCATGCTGTCTCATTAGTCAGATTCCAGAAATGATTTTTTTTGCCCTTTCTAAATCTGTGTTTTAATGTGAATTTTTGTTTTTATTTTGCTATCTTTTTTTTTTCTGGTTTCAGTGTCTGATTTCTGCTTGTTCTATCAACTATATCACAGGAGAAAAAGAAGTCACAATATAATTTTCAAAAATGTAAACAGTCTTAACCTCATACAAATACACCACGAACATATGTGAAAGGTTTGGAGAGAACCAGAGGATAACAAAGTTCGTTCTAAACAAATACCAGAGACTGGGATATACAATCTGTGAAAATGACAAAAATGGCCTTGACCTTTCTCTCAGCTGGACTAAACATCAGATGTTTGTTTTTTTTTTTTTTACCTGAAGATCACCTCCCACTGCCCAAGTTCCTTTCCTCAGAGCACTTACTTTGAGAAACCTTGCAATTGTAGATTCTTGTTCTGTCTCTTTGAGACGTAAATCTTCTACAAGCCAGGAATATCTTTCTCAAGCACCTGGGAGGAATCCTTCTGAAATGTAATCATCAAGAAGGACAGCATCCCTGTCCCTCAGTCTCTGTGGAAAAGCAGGAGTATAACTTTGATAACTACCAGTTAGCACAGGTGGTCTAACATGCTGACCAACCTTCCATGCAAGCCGTCCAGTATGTTTCCACTAGCTGAGAGCTGTTTACAAATGCCCTATGGGACTTCCTTCGTGGTCCTGTGGTTAAAAATCCAGGCTTCCACTGCAGGGGGCACGAGTTCAATCCCTGGTTGGGGAATTAAGATCTCACATGCCAAGCAGCCAGAAAAGCAAAACAAAACAACAAAAACAAATGCAGTAGGTTCAATCTCTAGTCCCGACTCCATGAGTCTTGAATGAAGTCTTCTTGACATTTGTAACAACTGGCAGGTGCACTATCTCTTTGACAAAGGAAAAAATGCTGGAATAAGATTGCAAAATTAGATACAAAACTGGCTAATGTCCTACAGGATGATAAACTACAACTCTGGGGTTTGGTTTTTTTCTAAAGAAAGAAAACAACGAAAACAATGCCCAGTTGTGGATGTGATTGGGGATGGAAGTCAAGTCCGATGCTGTAAAGAACAATGCTGCATACGGAACTGGAATGTTAGGTCCATGAATCAAGGTAAATTGGAAGTGGTAAAACAGCAGATGGCAAGAGTGAACATTGATATTCTAGGAATAAGTGAACTAAAATAGACAGGAATGGGTAAATTTAACTCAGATGACCATTATAGCCACACAAGAGCAGGCGGCTGCAATGGTGCACAAGTGCGGCTGAGAGGAGCTACCCCACATCCAAGGTAAGAGAAAACCAAGTAAGATGATAGAAACTGAGAGAGGTCATCATAGGGCAGACAGACTGAAACCACAGTCACAGACAACTAGCCAATCTGATCACATGGAGTACAGCCTTGTCTAACTCAATGAAACTAAGCCATGCCATGTGGGGCCACCGAAGACGGACAGGTCATGGTGGAGAGGTCAGACTGAATGTGGTCCACGGGAGAAGGGAATGGCAAACCACTTCAGTATTCTTGCCTTGAGAATCCCATGAGCAGTATGAAAAGGCAAAAAGATAGGACACTGAAAGATGAACTCCCCAGGTCAGTAGGTGCCCAATATGCTACTGGAGATCAGTGGAGAAATAATTCCAGAAAGAATGATGGGATGGAGCCAAAGCAAAAACAACACTAAGTTGTGGATGGGACTGATGATAGAAGCAAGGTTCGATGCTGTAAAGAGCAATATTGCATAGGAACCTGGAATGTTACGTCCATGAATCAAGGCAAATTGGAAGTCGTCAAAACAGGAGATGACATGAGTGACACATCGACATTCTAGGAATCAGGGAACTAAGATGGACTGGAATGGGTGAATTTAACTCAGATGACCATTATATCTACTACTGTGGGCAAGAATCCCTTAGAAGAAATGGAGTAGCCATCATGGTCAACAAAAGAGTTCGAAATGCAGTACTTGGATGCAATCTCAAAAATGACACAATGATCTCTGTTCATTTCCAAGGCAAACCATTCAATGTCACGGTAATCCAAGTCTATGCCCTGAACAGTAATGCTGAAGAAGCTGAAGTAGAACAGTTCTATGAAGGGACCTTCTGATAGACAGATGGCCTTGGAACTATGGGACGGAAATTCATTGACATTCTTTGCAAACAGGAGACAGGAATCAAGCTCCATCCCCAAGAAAAAAGAAATGCAAAAAATCAAAATGGCTGTCTGAGGAGGCCAGCTATTTACAAATTGCTGTGAAGAATGAAGGGAAGTGAAAAGCAAAGGAGAAAAGGAAAGATATACCCATTTGAATGCAGAGTTCCAAAGAATAGCCAGGAGAGATAGGAGAGCCTTCCTCTGCAATCAGTGCAAAGAAATGGAGGAAAACAATAGAATGGGAAAGACTAGAGATCTCTTCAAGAAAATTAGAGATATCAAGGGAACATTTTATGCAAAGATGGGCTCAATAAAGGACAGAAATGGTAGGGACCTAACAGAAGCAGAAGATATTAAGAAGAGGTGGCAAGAATACACAGAAGACCTGTACAAAAAAGATCTTCACAACCCAGATAATCATGATGGTGTGATCACCCACCTAAAGCCAGACATTCTAGAATGTGAAGTCAAGCGGGCCTTAGGAAGCATCACTACGAACAAAGCTAGTGGAGGTGATGGAATTCCAGTTGAGCTATTTCAAATCCTGAAAGATGATGATGTGAATGTGCTGCACTCAATATGCCAGCAAATTTGGAAAACTCAGCAGTGGCCACAGGACTGGAAAAGGTCAGTTTTCATTCCAATCACAAAGACAGGCAATGCCAAAGAATGCTCAGACTACCGCACATTTGCACTCATCTCACACGCTAGTAAAGTAACGCTTAAAATCTCCAAGCCTGGCTTCTGCAATACGTGAACCGTGAACTTCAAGATGTTCAAGCTGGTTTTAGAAAAGGCAGAGGAACCAGAGATCAAATTGCCAACATCTGTTGGATCATCAAAAAAGCAAGAGAGCTCCAGAAAAAACATCTCTTTCTGCTTTATTGACTATGCCAAAGCCTTTGACTGTGTCGATCCCAATAAACTGTGGAAAATTCTGAAAGAGATGGGAATACCAGACCACCTGACCTGCCTCCTGAGAAACCTGTATGCAGGTCAGGAAGCAATAGTTAGAACTGGTCATGGAATAACAGACTGGTTCCAAATAGGAAAAGGACTATGCCAAGGCTGTATATTGTCACCCTACTTATTTAACTTATATGCAGAGTACATCAAGAGAAACGTTGGGCTGGATGAATCACAAGCTGTAATCAAGATTGCCAGGAGAAATATCAATAACTTCAAATATACACATGACACCACCCTTATGGCAGAAAGTGAAGAAGATCTAAAGAGCCTCTTGATGAAGGTGAAAGAGGAGAGTGAAAAAGTTGGCTTAAAGCTCAACATTCAGAAAACTACAATCATGGCATCGGGTCCCATCACATCATGGCAAATAGATGGGGAAACAGTGGAAAGAGTGGCTGACTTTATTTTTCTTGGCTCCAAAACCACTGCAGATGGTGATTGCAGCCATGAAATGAAAAGAAGCTTACTCCTTGGAAGGAAAGTTATGACCAACCTAGACAGCATATTAAAACCAGAGACATTACTTTGCCAACAAAGTTCCATTTAGTCAAGGCTATGGTTTTTCCAGTGGTCATGTATGGATGTGAGAGTTGGACTATAAGGAAAGCTGAGCACAGAAGAATTGATGCTTTTGAACTGTGGTGTTGGAGAAGACTCTTGAGAGTCCCTTGGACTGCAAGGAGATCCAACCAGTCCATCCTAAAGGAGACCAGCCCTGGGTGTTCATTGGAAGGACTGATGTTGAAGCTGAAACTCCAATACTCTGGCCACCTCATGCGAAGAGTTGATCCAATGGAAAATCTCTTTATGTTGGGAAGGACTGGGGGCAGGAGGAGAAGGGGATGACAGAGGATGAGATGGTTGGATGGCATCACCGTCTCGATGGACATGAGTTTGAGTAAACTCCGGAAGTTGGTGATTGACAGGGAGGCCTGGTGTACTGTGGTTCATGGGGTCACAAAGAGTCGGACACAACTGAGCGACTGAACTGAACTGAACTCAAATGATATCTACTACTGTGGGCAAAAATCCCTTAGAAAAAATGGTGTAGCCCTCAGAGTCAACAAAAGAGTCCAAAATGCAGTTCTTGCGTACAATCTCAAAAACAACAGAATGTTCTCTGTTCATTTTCAAGGAAAAAAATTCAATATCACAGTAATCCAACTCTATGCCCCAACGACTAATACTGAAGAAGATACAGTTGAATGGTTCTATGAATACCTACAAGACCTTCTAGAACTAACACCCCCAAAATATGTCCTTTTCATCATAGGGGACTGGAGTGCAAAAGTAGGAATTCAAGAGATACATGGAGAAACAGGAAAGTTTGGCCTTGGAGTAGAAAATGAAGCAGGCAAAGGCCTAACAGAGTTTGCCAAGAGAACGCACTGGTCATAGGAAACACCCTTTTCCAACAACACAAGAGACGTCTCTACACATGGACATCATCAGATGGTCAATATCAAAATCAGATCGATTATATTCTTTGCAGTCAGAGAAGGAGAATCTCTATACAGTCAGCAAAATCAAGACCAGGAGCTGACTGTGGCTCAGATCATCAACTCCTAATTGAAAAATCCAGACAAATTGAAGAAAATAGGGAAAACCACTAGACCTTTCAGGTATGACCTAAATCAAACCCCTTATGATTATGCCATGAAAGTGACAAATAGATTCAAGGGATTAGATCTGATAGAGTGCCTGAGGAACCATGGACAGAGTTTTGTGACATTGTACAAGAGGCAGTGATCAAAACCATCCCCAAGAAGAAGAAAGGCAAAAAGGTTGTCTGAGGAGGCCTTACAAACACCTGAGAAAAGAAGAGATGCTAAAGACAAAGGAGAAAAGGAAAGATACATCCATCTGAATGCAGAGTTCCAAAGAATGGCAAGGAGAGATAAGAAAGCCTTCCTCAGTGATCAGTGCAAAGAAATAGAGGAAAACAACAGATTGGGAAAGACTATAGAGATTTCCTCAAGAAAATCAGAGATACCAAGGGTACATTTCATACAAAGATAAGCACAATAAAGGACAGAAATGGTATGGACCTAACAGAAGCAGAAGATATTAAGAAGAGGTGGCAGGAATACACAGAAGAACTACACAAAAAAGATCTTCATGACCTAGATAACCACGATGGTGTGATCACTCACCTAGAGCCAGACATCCTGGAATGTGAAGTCAAGTGGGCCTTAGGAAGCACCATTAAGAACAAAGGTAGTGGAGGTGATGGAATTACAGCTGAGCTGTTTCAAATCCTAAAAGATGACGCTTTGAAAGTGCTACACTCAATACACCAGCAAATTTGGAAAATTCAGCAGTAGCCACAGGACTGGAAAAGGTCACTTTGCATTCTGATCTCAAATAAAGGCAATGCCAAAGAATGTTCAAAATACCACAGAATTGCACTCTTTACACATGCTAGCAAAGTAATGCTCAAAATTCTCCAAGCTAGGTTTTAACAGTACAATGAACTGAGAAACACTATATCTACTGAGCACACGACTGAGCGACTGAACTGAACTGAACTGAACTGAGAACTTCCAGATGTTCAAGCTGTATGTAGAAAAGGCAGAGGAACCAGAGACCAAATTTCCAACATCCGTTCGATCACTGAAAAAGCAAGAGAGTTCCAGAAAAACACATACTTCTGCTTTATTGACTATGCCAAAGCCTTTGACTGTGTGGATCACAACAAACTGTGGACAATTCTTAAAGAGATGGGAATACCAGCCCACCTTACCTGCCTCCTGAGAAATCTGTAGGAAGGTCAAGAGGCAACAGTTAGAACTGAACATGGAACAACGGACATTACTTTACCAACAAAGGTCATCTCCCAATACTTTGCCCTCCTGATGCGAAGAATTGACTCACTGGAAAAGATCCTGATGCTGGGAAAGATTGAAGGCAGGAGGAGTAGGGGATGACAGAGGATGAGATGGTTGATTGGCATCACCAACTCTATCGACATGAGTTTGAGCAAGATCCAAGAGTTGGTGATGGATAAGGAAGCCTAGGGTGCTACAGTCTATGGGGTCACAAAGAGTCAGACACGACTGAGCAATTAAACTAAACTGTCCTTTCTTTTGAAGAGAATTCATGTGCATCTCTCCCAGACAAAAATAATTTACAATTTATCAGTTTGCTACAAGTTAACATCTCACTTCACAGAGTCCAAGATAATAATCTTCATCATGTGTTTGGAAATAATTAACATGTTTAGGTTTCAAAAACACCTTGTCAAATACTGGCCAAGCCATTTTACTGATTTTTTTAAAAATTATTTGTTTAAAAGTTTATCATGCCATGGCTTGATTTCCTCTGGAAGTTTTCTAATGCCACATATTTAATCATTTAGTTACTTGTCTGTTTTCATCAATTTCTAGATTCATCAATTCTAAGATGCACATTTTGTTCACATTTTATCATCTCTGAAACTGGAACATCTTTTACAATCACTGTGATAAGAAAGCATTGTGTCATAGTTTATTGGCACAGATATTGATTGTGTCTCTTACAATATTTGGCATCTTACATTTACTGAAATAAGTGCTTGCAAAGAATTTATGAAGGTTGCTAACTATGAAGAAAATGTAGAAATGATGACAAAGCTTTCCACTTATCAAAATAAACATCTGCAATCATGTGTCCAGTTACTTCAATTCTACATAATGACTCAAATTTTACTCTGATATTTCCCTTTTAGATTGTGCATAGCTCTTAGTTCCCAATCCTCCTTGAAGTTTTCTACAGATTTTTCTCTGCTGCGATGGCTTTTCATATCTCCTACTTTGTTTCCTTCTTCTCCCTATTTCATCTAAACATATTTAAATCCATAAAACTGTATGTACCATGATTATGTTAGTGGGGATCATAAATAAAGTATTGAAAAAGTCCGAAAGAAATAAAATCATGCCTTCCCAAATTTCAGGGGAAAAGTACTAAAACAAGCTGATTGACCAGTATCTGAAAGGTAAATGGTAAGGAATAAAAATTTCCAATAGCTGGATTGTAAGCAATTAAATGGCTTTCCCAGGTGGCTCAGTGGTAAAGAATCTGCCTGCAATTCAGGACACATGGGTCCCATCCCTATGTCAGGAAGATCCCCTGGAGGAGGAAATGGCAACCCACTCTAGTATTCTCGCCTGGAGAACCTCATGGACAGAGGAGCCTGGCGGAGTACAGTCCACAGGGTTGCAAAGAGTTGGACACGACTGAGGCGACTTAGCACACACACACACACACACACACACACACACACACACACACACACAAGCAATTAAACATGTAACAGTTAGTGAGAGATGAGATTAAGGAGTAGTAATGGACCCTGGGGACCTGAAAATCTGGTTCACCAGCAACTCAATATTTAAAGAAAACAGATCCAATGGCCTCCATGTGTGTCCCCACCTTAATCAAGTAAGTCACTGTCCTCAAAGAGACAGATTGAGTTCACCGTGTCTGTCATCTTCAGTTTCATAAATTGATGTTAAAACTGTTAGCATCCCTCCCCAAAGACACAAGTACCTTTACTACACATGCATCTCCATAATGTTCCGTATTTCATTCATTCATTCATATCCAGTGCCTACATCTATCTCATATATCAAAGTCTCTATACTATCTGGTATAACATTTCCATAATCACATAACTGCCTTAAAGTCACAGCTTCCCCTTCTCTTCCAGGCATTAACCCAATAAAATCTGGCTCTCCTCTGTGACTATAACCCCCCTGGAGTCACCTCAGTTCAGTTCAGTTCAGTCTCCTGTACAATGTCACAAACCACTGTCCATAGTTCATCAGGCACTCTGTCTATCAGATTTAGTCCCTTAAATCTATTTGTCACTTCTACTGTATACTCATAAGGGATTTCATCTAAGTCATACCTGAATGGACTAGTGGTTTCCCCTACTTTCTTCAATTTAAGTCTGAATTTGGCTGCAAAGAATATATATATTCAATCTGATTTCGGTCTTGACCATCTGGTGATGTCCACGTGTAGAGTCTTCTTTTGTGTTGTTGGAAGAGGGTGTTTGCTATGACCAGTGCGTTCTCTTGGCAAAACTCTATTAGCCTTTGCCCTGCTTCATTCTGTACTCCAAAGCCAAATTTGCCTGTTACTCCAGGTGTTTCTTGAATTCCTACTTTTGCATTCCACTCCCCTATAATGAAAAAGACATCTTTTTTGGGTGTTAGTTCTAGAAGGTCTTGTAGGTCTTCATAGAACCGTTCAACTTCAGCTTCTTCAGTGTTATTGGTTGGGGCATAGACTTGTATTACTGTGATATTGAATGGTTTGCCTTGGAAATGACAGAGATCATTCTGTCGTTTTTAAGATTGCATCCAAGTATTGCATTTCGGACTCTTTTGTTGACCATGATGGCTACTCCATTTCCTTTAAGGGATTCTGGCCCATAGTAGTAGATATAATGGTCAACTGAGTTAAATTCACCCATTTCAGTCCATCTCAGTTCCATGATTCCTAGAATGTCGACGTTCACTCTTGCCATCTCCTGTTTGACCACTTCCAGTTTGCCTTGATTCATGGACCTAACATTCCAGGTTCCTATGCAATATTGCTCTTTACAGCATCAGACTTTGCTTCTATCACCAGTCACATCCACAGCTGGGTATTGTGTTTGCTTTGGCTCCATCCCATCATTCTTTCTGGAGTTATTTCTCCACTGATCTCCAGTAGCATATTGGGCACCTACTGACCTGGGGAGTTCATCTTTCAGTGTCCTATCTTTTTGCCTTTTCATACTGTTCATGGGGTTTTCAAGGCAAGAATACTGAAGTGGTTTGCCATCATGCCCTTTTCCAGTGGACCACATTCTGTCAGACCTCTCCACCATGACCCATCCGTCTTGGGTGGCCCCACATGGCATGGCTTAGTTTCATTGAGATAGACAAGGCTGTGGTCCGTGTGATCAGATTAGCTAGTTTTCTGTAATTTTATTTTTAGTGTGTCTGCCCTCTGATGCCCTCTCACAACACCTACTGTCTTACTTGGGTTTCTCTTACCTGGGACATGGGGTATTTCTTCACGGCTGCTCCAGCAAAGTGCAGCTGTTGCTCTTCACCTTGGACAAGGGGTATCTACTCACGACGGCCCCTCCTGACCTTGAATGTGGAGTAACTCCTCTCGGCCCTCCTGTGCCCACGCAGCGACTGCTGCTTGGGCCTGGGGTAACTCCTCTTGGCCGCCGCCCCCGGCCCCCGGCGCAGCCAGGCTCCTCTCGGCCACACTTCTGCATGGACCGTCGTGCGAGGTGTCACCTCAAGTGGTGTCTATTCATTTCCTCACAGTCTTCACTTTAGAGAGAAGAGTTGCTGCTGATGTCCTTGCTTCCTGTTACGCCTTTCAATAATAACTTAGTAATAACTCTCATCTAAAATCTTGCTCTTTAAAAATTTAAACCAGTTGGCTCTATAATCTTTTGCCCTCTCTGCTCCATTTTCTAGCCACACTCAAGAGATGCTTAGGTACCTGGTTTCAAGGTTTCCTGTTCCCATCAAGCTCTGCCGTCAACCTTGGTATCTTCAACACATAGAAGGATGACACATCCTAACACAATGTATGTTCATCAGGATAGGCTAGACTACCAACGAGCCCCAAATCTTATAGTGACACAATAATAATTTTATTACTCACTCAAGCTACATTTCTGCCATGGGTTGGTTGAGGGTTATGCTATGTCGTCTCAGTCTGCAGGTCTGATCAGTTCAATCATTACGAGCTCAGATCTGATTATACTCTCCCATAACCTTTCCTCTTCAACAGCTCTTATTATTATAATTTTACATATATTTCATGCAATTTTTAAAAAATTTATTTTCAATTGGAAGATAATTGGTTTACAATATTGTGTTGGTTTCTGCTATATATCAACATGGATCAGCCTAGGTATACATATGCCCCCTCCCTCTTGAACCTCCCTCCCACCTCCCACCCCATCCCATCCCTCTAGGTTGTCACAGAACACCAGGTTGAGCTTCCTGTGTTATACAGCAACTTCCCACTAGCTATCTATTTTACATATGGTAATGTACATATTTCAGGGCTACTCTCCCAATTCATCTCACCTTCTTCTGCCCCTTCTGGTTCACAAATTTGTTCCCTATGTCTGAGTCTCTATTCCTGCCTTGCAAACAGGTTTATCAGTACAATTTTCCTAGATTTCATGTATATGCATTAATATACAATATTTGTTTTTCTCTGACTTACTTCACTCTGTATAACAGGCTCTGATTATACTAATATTTCTTGGTCTGTGTTCTGTAAAGCCTTTAAGGACAAAGGATCAGTTTTTACTGGTCTTAGATTCTTAAATAATTAGCCCAGTGTTAACCACATAACAGGTAGTCAATAAATGTTTATTGAATTTAATAATGGATAGAGGGATGAAGAGATGAATGAGTGGATGGTAATGGCATTGACTGGAGGCAGGGAGGAAGCAAGTAGGGGGAGGAGTAAAAGAGAGTTTTAGGGAAGAAGTAAAAATGCTCTGGTCATCGACTGGAAAGTGCTTATGGGTGATCAAAGGGGAGATGATCAGGGTGTGCATGTGTGCTAAGTCACTTCAGTCATGTCTGACTCTTCACGACCCCATGGACTGTAGCTTGGCAGACTCCTCTGTCCATGGGATTCTCCAGGCAAGAATACCAGAGTGGATTGCCATGCCCGCCTCCAGGGGATCTTCCTGACCCAAGGATCAAACCCTCATCTTTTATGTCTCCTACAATATCAGGCAGGTTCTTTACCACTAGCACCACCTGAGAAGCACCGATACACAAAAGAGGTGAATGATAGCTACATAAATAAGATTGTGACAATCATTTAAATTTTTTGTGTTCTTAATTTTTAAAATTATTGATCATTTCAAATATATGCAAAAATAAAGATCTCTAAATAACTCCCATACACCATCACCTAGTTTCAACAATTATCAACATGTTGCTGATTTAATTTTATCTATATCCTTACCCAATGTCCTAACCACCACCTAGATTCTTTTGAAGAAAACTTCTAACACCAATTATCTCCTTTTTCAAAGTAATTTTAAGTACACATTTTAGAAAAGACAGCTTGAATTCTTTGAAAAAGAAAGTAACCCAATACTCTGGTAGAAGCTTGCTAAAGTAATTGAAAGATATTTTGAAATAAATTCATTTAAATTAATTCTTATATAAGCTTGAACTTCAAAAGCCAGAAAGGAAAGAGAAAGTGGGAAGAGAAACCTCATCTAGACTGATAAAGCGGCAGTGCTGGCCCTGTGTATATTTCTGTAGGAATCACAACTTTTTTTCTTTAAAACCAGAAAAATAAGTCTCCTCTCAAGCAGAGAGAAGGAAGAAAAGATCTAATGCTAACCTGACTCCCAGATGTGGTTCAAGGCTTTCCTTCCTTGAAAAAGTCAAGAATAAAGGTTATTTCCCATAAGATAATTAATACACATACTGGAGGAGGTGGAGATCTAACTCAACACTGAGTTCCAGTGACCTGAGGATTTTGTTACAATCAAGTGTCTCATAAATATGTCCTGTGGAAATTTCTTTTCAGCACAGATAAAGAGGAAATCTATGGAGGTAGAAGTGAAAATATACTTTTATCTCTCTAAGACTATTTTTCTTAAAATATGTATGTAGAGTTATTAATTTATTTGATTGAAATGTTACAAGAGACATTTTTTTGGTAGAGAAAGAAAGAGTATATGAAATTTGTACTAAGTACAGATATTTTAGCAAAGTACTATTGCTTAAAAGCAGGCTTCCCTAGGGGCTCAGTGGTAAAGAGATGCAGGAGAAGTGCGTTCAACTCCTGGGTCAGGAAGATCCCCTGGAGAAGGAAATGGCAATCCACTCTAGTATTCTTGCCTGGAAAATCCCACAGACAGAGGAGCCTGGTAGGCTACAGTCCATGGGGTCACAAAAGAGTCAAACACAACACAGCAACTAAAACTACACAACACAACATCACTTAATGACAGCCATTCAAATACAGGTATGGGAGAAATGTAAGTTCTTTAACTAGAGTCACTCATTCATTGAAAATGAACAACTTGATCTGTAGCAACACGGATGGACCTAGGCATTATCATACTAAGTGAATTAAGTCAGAGAAAGATAAATATCACATGATATCATTTATTTGAAGAATCTAAAAAATAATACAGATGAATTTATTTACAAAACAGAAACAGACTCACAGACATAGAAAACAATTTTATGGTTACCAAAAGGACACGGGGAAGAGGGATAAATTAGGAGTTTGGGATTAACAGATACACACTCTTATATATAAAATAAACAACAAAATCTATTTATAGAACAGGGACCTATACCAATATCTTGCAATGACTCATAACAGAAAAGTATCTGAAAGAGAATACATACACACACAGACAACTGAATCACTTTGCTATACACATGAAACTAACACAATGTTGTAAATCAACTATACTTCAATAAAAAAATTAAAAAATAAACAACTTTCTAGGTCTAAGGGCTAAAATACTTGATGTGACTTCTATTTTATTTTTAAAATTTATTTTTCTTTCGAGGCTAATTGCTTAACAATATTGTGTTGGCTTCTGCCATACATAAACATGAATCAGCCACAGGTACACATATGTCCCCTCAAAAATTCTGTACAAGGTTTACGTGCACTTTCCTTGTTGCCTATAAAAAGACGCTTTGATATTTACCTCATTTTTTTTTTCATGAGAGACTCTGAGATATTAAGAGTATCATCCAAGCTTCACCTTTAAATTTTTGAATATCAAGAACTACTCCATGTCTTCTTGTTCCTAGTCAGTGTGTATAGTGCTATAACATAATCCTTTTTTTGAAATAGATACAATTATAAAGAAGCTTCAATATTGGTTTCACACATACAGTAAAACCTTTTGGTTGTTAAAAAAGAAACACATTTTACAACATCTTCAGTATCTATCTACTTTCCGGGAATTCATCCTTGCTGATTCATCCCTAACATTAAATCCACAGTCAAATCATATGAAGGTTCTCAACACTTCCCATCTAGCCCATGATGCCAGATCCCTGACCAAATGGGTGCCGTATAAAGGCTGCTTCCTACACACATCTGAAACCTTCCGCCTGAGGGCTTTTGTGTGGACTTGGGACCAAGCTTAGTTTCCATGACTGACAAGCCAGCAATGCAGGAAAGCTAAAACTTCTAGAAGAAGCCCTCAATAAGGAACAGATGGAGAGTTGGTGGATAAATAGCCCATTTTCCCCTTCCCTTGTGAGTGATAACTCTGAGGGCAAATCTGCATTTTCTTGAGTCTTCCAGTGGATGTACTGTCCAGTTGTTCAAACAGTAACTGACTTTATAATAAAATTTTATTGACTTCCTTCTCTCCCCCATATCACTTTTTGATTTCTCTAGTAATGCTTCCTTGGGGCCTACTTCTTAGGGTGCCCAATATAAGGCAACACTGTAGTTAGGTGGTACTCTAAACCCTCCAATTAACTTCCTTGCACATAGCTGTCAAATGACCTCCCTAAAAGTCAAATCTGATATTGTCATCCATCTGCTTAAAATCCTTCACTGGCTCCCTGAATCTTTTAGTAAAATGTTTTTACCTCTTTAGTTTTGCACCAAGCCCATGAACTGCTAGCTCAGTTGGTAAAGAATTTGCCTGCAATGCGGGAGACCCTGGTTCGATTCCTGGGTCAGGAAGATCCACTGGAGAAGGGATATGCAACCCACCCCAGTATTCTTGGGCTTCCCTGGTGGCTCAGCTGGTAAAGAATATACCTACAATGCAAGACCTGGGTTTGATCCCTGGGTTGGGAAGGTCCCCTGGAGAAGGGAAAGGCTACCCACACCAGTATTCTGGCCTGGAGAATTCCATGGACTGTATAGTCCATGAAGTCGCAAAGAGTCAGACATGACTGAGCACCTTTCATTTTCACTTTCCCATGAACTGATATCTTTCACAGCTGCATCTTACAACAACACAAAATATAGGCACTTTGCTATATAGTCTTAGACAATCAGAAGGCATGTATAATGACTCTAGCTTTATATGATTTTCCCACCCCCTCCAAACCTCCTTTTCATCTATCTAAAGTTTACTCCTGTATCAGAACTCAACAGGCTTTCCAGGTGGCACTAGTGGTAAAAAACCCACTTGCGAACACAGGAGACATAAGAGATGTAGATTCCATCTCTGGGTCGGGAAGATTCTCCTGGAGGAGGGCATAGCAACCCACTCCAGTATTCTTGCCTGGAGAATCTCATAGACAGAGGAACCTGGCGGGCTACAGTCCATGGGGTCACAAAGAGTTGGAATGACTGAAGTGACTTAGCACAGCACAGAACTCAACACTTAAATCATTAAGAGTTTCCTGGTTTTTATTCAAAATTACACCTCATCTATATACCCATTACACTCTGTTCTTTCCTCTCCCATAACTTTTCTCATATTAGACATTAATTGCTAATTTAATTAATTTTATTCTTCAAAATACTATAAAATTCTTGAGGACAATGACTTGGCTTTGATTCTGAGCCATCATCTGACCCGAGCTGAGCTCTCAAAGAACAGTTAAGTAATTGTCTGGATGACATAATATCCAAAAAAACTTTCTCCATGGCATATAGGCCATCCTGGATTACTGTCTCCATCTCTTAAGAAAAAATGAAACTCCTGAGCCTGGTATTCTATCCAAAGACAGTTCTCCTTTCTGCCCACAAGCTTCCTTTCTAGGTTCTTCTGTATCTTCCCACACACCATCGTGCACTCCTCACTCCAGATACATACATCTGTTGTTCTTCCCTTCTCAGAGCACCTCTTCCCAAATCATCATGGCTGGCTCCATCCTTGAAACTTCCCCATTGCTGCAGTAACACTTTGTCTTACCAGAATCTTGAACAAGAAAGTTTGCCCATTTAGTGTACAGATAATCCTTCATGAGTTCATTTTCCCTGGTTGATTGTGGTATCTTCAGGAAATACATTCTTATCCATTTTTCTTTCTATATATCATCAGACAAAACTGTAGGTCTGATGCTTAGTAGATGTTCAATAAATCTTGTTGAAGGTGCAAACACAAGAGAACAATGTTCCAATTGAACTATATTTATTAAAAAATGTATATGTGTTTAAGCATCTGTGTATGTCTGTATATATACTGTTCAAATAATTAAAAAGTTAAATAATGATAAACAATCTGAATATCTATGGCCTGATATTTGCTGATCAGATATCAGCACTAATCAACTTTAAAGAACATGATAGCTATCCTGTGGAAACTAATATTTTTATGTGACCAACAGAGAAAGGGTCTGGAACAGTGGAAATAAATCTTACCTAATAGGAAAATAATCCCGATGGGAAATGATTAAAAACCTGAAATGACCCAAAAATACGTTTTAAAGTCATGGGGGACTTGGCTTAGAAATTAATATTTCAATGAAAAAAAAAACATCAGAGTCAAGGACATAGAGCTTTTTGCACTCCAAAATTAAAGGTTTGAAACTCTAATTTTAGAGTAGTCATTAAGTACTGTTTAAACAAACAAAAATGTTATTTCCTCCAGGGGGGGCTATTAGGATAAAGAGAGAGCTGTCATATTCACCTAATTAATGAAAGCAACAACCAGAGATCAGGAAAGTTTGAGATTTTCAAATCTTTCCTTTGTCCACCAAAGCCTTTGAACAGACATCCATGGCGGGCAATTTCCGTTAGAAGTACAATTACTTGGAAATTGCCATTTAGGAACGAAAACAACATTTTCATTCTTTTGTATGAGATATCTTTGTGGGATGTCTACGCCGTGTCAACAAGGTCAACACACAGGCTGTTACTCTGCACATTCCTGGCTTCCTTAATTAAGAACTTTTCAGAAGGTATAATAATCCGTAGGGCTCGTTCATTTGAAGATCACAGCAGTGAAATCTGGAAGGCTCCCTGCTATGTCTTTACTACCTATGATTCCATTTGTAAATTACATTCATACGAAAAGGTAAATAGTCTTTGGAAGAAGTTAACCACGGAGTACATCTTTAAAATTTTTGAAAGAAGATGTATTCTTTTTTTTTTTTTTTTTAATTAATTTTATTTATTTTAGTTGGAGGCTAATTACTTTACAATATTGTAGTGGTTTTTGCCATACATTGATATGAATCAACCATGGGTTTACATGTGTTCC
The DNA here is from genome assembly GCA_024291935.2 of Okapia johnstoni. Taxonomy (NCBI): domain Eukaryota; kingdom Metazoa; phylum Chordata; class Mammalia; order Artiodactyla; family Giraffidae; genus Okapia; species Okapia johnstoni. The sequence goes on along the minus strand of CM044305.1, from coordinate 23,363,342 downwards.
CCATCCTGAACCCCATTCCCACCTCCCTCCCCATCCTATCCCTCTGGATGTATTCCTTATATTCAGTCATCTAATATTTTATAAGGAGGTATTAATATAGACCTGTATTCAATCACTTCCAATCTACTACATGCTGGGTACCATGTCAGGCTCTGGGTGTCCTCCATCAAGAGACTCTATGTTCTTATGATTTTATAAAGCACTTTGTTGTCCCTGAATTTGGATGGGATATGCTGCTGCTGCTGCTGCTGCTGCTGCTGCTAAGTCGCTTTAGTCGTGTCCGACTCTGTGCAACCCCATAGACGGCAGCCCACCAGGCTCCTCTGTCCATGGGATTTTCCAGGCAAGAACACTGGAGTGGGTTGCCATTTCCTTCTCCAGTGCATGAAAGAGTGAAAAGGTGAAAGTGAAGTCGCTCAGTCATGTCCGACTCTTCGCGACCCCATGGACTGCAGCCTACCAGGCTCCTCCGTCCATGGGATTTTCCAGGCAAGAGTCCTGGAGTGGGGTGCCATTTCCTTCTCCGTGGATGGGGTATAAGTCCCTTAAAAAGATCACTATCTGAATATCAATTGCCAAACAATGTAGATAAGTAAAAACTGGATGCACATTGAACCATAAGGTTCCCAGTCTTTTCCCCCCAGAAATTCTGATTAAACAGGTATGTGGTAGGATCCAGGAATTTATTTTTAAATTAGCCCCTCTGGTGATTATTAAAATCTAATTATTTATCAGAGCATAACCTGATAAACAGTGGTAGTGTAGTTATTATTATTATTATTTTTTTGGTCACAATTTCCTTGAAAGACCTGAAAAACACCCTGAGTGTTTTAAGTTGACATTTATTTTTTCTAAGTTTAAAGAAGTATATATTTGTTAAGGAGGAGGAGAGAAAATATTAAATATTATAAATATCAAATAGGATAACTGGAATAAATTATGGCATCATTTGATGAAAGAAAATTTTCTTTTTCATAAGGACTTCTGTGGTGGTTCACTGGTTAAGACTTTGCCTTCCAATGCAGGGGCTGTGGGTTCAATCCCTTGCACCCAAAAAGCAAAACAAAAAAAGAAAGCAATATTATCAACAAATTCAATATGGATTTTTAAAAATGGTCCACAATAAAAAGGAAAACTCTCTTTTGGGGAGGCAATCATGTATATCAAATATATTAAAAAGACAAAAAATTTACCCTTGGGTTTTATCAAATGCATCTTCAAAATATGATAGTTTTATGTGCTACATGCTAAGTCATTTCAGTCCTGTCCAATGCTTTGTGACCCTATGGACTATAGCTGCCAGGCCCCTCTGACCAACGGATTTCCCAGGCAAGAATACTGGAGTGGTTCCCATTTATTCCTCCAGGGGATCTTCCCAACCCGGGGATGGAACCCTTATCTCGTACATCTCCTGCATTGGCAGGTGGGTTCTTTACCACTAGCGCCACCTGGGAAGCCCATGACAGTTCTATAAAACATTCCAATTACATCTAATTTGTATCACTACTGGGGTTTCTCTGGTGGCTCAGATGGTAAAGAATCTGCCTGCAATTTTGGAGATCTGGGTTCGATCCCTGGCTTGGGAAGATCTCCTGGAGAAGGGATTGGCAACCCACTCCAGTATTCTTGTCTGGAAAATTTCATGGACAGAGGAGCTTGGCAGGCTACAGGCCATGGGGTTGCAAAGAGTCGGACATGACTGAACAACTAACAGACTAACACTTTCACTTTCATTTTTGTATCACCACTATATGTTGTGTATGTGTTGTGTACTATATGTATAGTATCATATACTATATGTTGGCTGCTCTGAATTTAGAGTATATCAACTTGGATTAAGCTTCAAACTTATCAGCAATATTGTAAGACAGGCAGGAGAAGACCTCTGAGTTTAAGTGGTCTTGATTTTTTCAAACTAATATTTCCGACTATGCCTTTGTTTGGCACCTAAGTCCATTTTGCATCCAATACATCATAATGCAATTTCCCTTCTGTAAAGTGAAAGAAGTGCTACTGTGAATTATCAGGCAATTTTATTCAAGAATACATATGGAAGTTGATGTTCTGGAGATGAATCCCCTTCAAAATAACTTTGTGGCACACCCCTTGGCAATTCTTTGTGTAACCCTAGAAATATTTGGATTTCAGTTAGAAAAGTACAGACTTTCAGGGTGAACCTATACACCAAGTGGGCTAGGTTGGCTCGTTAGCTGATTTTAAGGCACCCTAAACTTTTCCTCCCTAAAAACCAGGGCACAAGCAATTACTGTGTGAAAGACTCTTTTCTAGAATAGACTTCTAGCCTAGTCTAGGAAGAACTTAGTCTTGCTTAATTCACTGCTGCGCTCTCAATAGCTAGTTCAATAGCTGGTGTAGAGTAGACACTTCATAATCTACTAGAAAATTCATTCAATTCAGAATGAATACAGTATCAAAAATTCCTATCCAATTCAATCATATCAACTTCAGTGCAACCTATTTGAGAGCTTTGTCAGTAACATAAATAATATTCCTGTTTTATGTACATTATTGGCTAGTTTGCCATTAGTGGATTGGTTTACAATGTCAAGACGAGAAAGACAGCCTAGCTCTCAATACTAGGACAGATCGATTGAAAATTTGTTGCCAGATTATTGTAATCATTCTTCAAATAAAATGCCATCAAAATGAGTTGAAATAATAATTGGGTATAAACTGACTTATTTGAGGCAAAGAAAGGAAAGTCTTCTTGGAATATCAAGAAAACAAGTAAATTATAAAATCTTTTAAAAATCTTTATTGAGGGGTAATTAATGGATATAACTGTACACATTTAAAGTGCACTATGTGATGATTTGATACATGTATATACTGTGGAATGACTACCAACATTAAGATAATACATCCATCACCTAATTATAATTTTTAAATGAATTTTATAAGCATCAGTGATTACACAGAGGAACCAGCTTGATTTTCAGTATTTCTAAATATCAGCTTTGTGGTCTAATATCCTTTACACATTTATCTTACAGGACTCTAGGCAAAATATAACTATATAATATAAACATATTATAGGAAAAGCCAATAACGATTTGATTTCACCATTTCAAAACAAAGGCTAAGAGCCACATGTGGCTATTCAAATTAAATAACATTTAAAATTCAGTTCTATGGCTGCACTAGGACTGTGGAGTGACCTTGTGAATGGAAACCACATGCTAAGCACTGCATCTGGGGCTTGACAAACCCTGAAACTATCATACAAGTTCAAGATTGCATAGCTTAAATTTACACGAAAGAATAAACTATCTTACTGAAGTCAGCCTTCTATAATATGAACTACAGCTATTGATGTGATATTGATTTATAGTGATGTTTTCACTTCTTTTCCTTTTTTTCTTTTTGGCCTTTAGGGCAATACAAAATATTTTCCTGAAACCACTGGACCATATTGCAAATGTTACTCATTTACTCTATAACCCTGACTCTTTTATACAACTATCTTTTATATCATTCATAGGAGAAAATGGGGATCTGTAACTGTGAGATGTAAAGCAATCAGTTAAGTCCTTATTCAATTAATTTTTAAGTTTTCATTTTATAACGTTAGATTCTATATCATGAAGCAGTTACTATATGGAGAGACCCACCTGAAAGCCAGAAATGCTACTATAAAACCTGCAGAAATCGAGGCCATGGTAACTGATGACAAAGGTCTTACTGATTCTTCACCTAAGCTTTAGAGAAGATGACTACATGAAATGTGTATATATCCTAATGAGAGTAAGCTAGTTGTCTATTCCTTTCCTAGAGAATGAGAAGTTTTCCTGGAACCAGAGCTAGAAGTATTTGTGAGAACAGGGATTGTCCAGCCAATCCTTCTTCAGGAATGTTGATGAGGTAATTCATAATTGGTTCTGAGTGATTCTAGGCAGATGGAGAGTATTGAGGGCATGATGTATATGCATAAGTTGTGGGTAGGTATGGCAGTATTCAGAATATTAATACTGCTTAATCCTTTCAGAAATGTTAAAGAAGGAAGGATGTGCAAATAAAAAAATAGAAGTTTGCTCAAGACTATGAATTACTAGCTCTCTTTACACAATAGCTAGGACATGGAAGCAATCTAGATGTCCATAGGCAGATGAATGGGTAAAGAACATATACACGATGGAATATTACTCAGTTATAAAAAGGAATGCATTTAAGTCAGTTCTAATGAGGTGGATGAACCTAAAGCCTATTATACAGAGTGAAGTCAGAAAGAGAAAGACAAAAACCATGTATTAGTGCATATATATGGAATCTAGAAAGATGGTACCAATGATCCTATGTGCAGGGCAGCAAAGGAGATACAGACTTAAAGAACAGACTTTTGGATTCAGTGAGAGAAGGAGAGGATGGGACGATGTGAGAGAATAGCATTGAAACATGTACATTACCATATGTAAAATGGATGACCAGTGTGAGTTCAATGCATGAAGCAGGGCACCCAAAGCCAGTGTTCTGTGACAACCTGGAGGGATAGCGCGGGAAGGGAGGCAGGAGGGAGTTCAGGGTGGAGGGGACATATGTATACCTATGGCCAATTCATGTTGATGTATGGCAGAAACCATCACAATATTGTAAAGTAAGAGCAACTATCCTCCAATTAAAATAAGTAAATACATTTTTTAAAAAGAATATTCATTATTCATTCAACAAACACTGACAGAATGTTTACTACATGCAAGACACAAAATTGGGGATTTCCTGGTGGCTCAGATGGTAAAGAATCTGCCTGCGATGCAGGAGACACGGGTTCGATCCCTAGTTCAGGAAGATCCCCTTGAAAAAGGGCATGGTTACCCACTCCAGGATTCTTGCCTGGAGAATCCCAAGGACAGAGGAGCCTGATGGGCTACAGTCCATGAGGTCATAAAGAGTCAGACAGGACTGAGCGACCAACACTTTCACAGTTTCAAATGGCAAAAACAGGATATTGAGTCATTACAATATATGTAGAGGGATGCTTCTTCGCTGTACCAAAATCAGCTGCTAATTTCCCCTCAATATCTGTTTCCCCTTCTTCCTCAGTGTAGCAGATACTTTTGGTGTTCCACTCAGAAGTGCTTCACCAGCTGTTGTACCCATACCTCAGCCGCTGTGACTGTTGACTGGACAAAGCTCACACCTGTATCCTTTCCTAGAGACTCACCTTAGCATGAAAAGAGCCATCTCGATAGGGATGACTGCAAAGTCCAGGCCCTGCCCCTTTGCTTCAAGGGAGGATAAATTATTTGGTGCAGTTTATGTTTCACAGCTCCCTGTGGGATCAGGATGAGTCTAGACTTTTGAAAACTCTTCTTTTCCTGGCCTTTTCCCCTGTAGGTTTAATGCTGAGTATACTCCTCAGTAGACCATCTGCACAAGAATCCCTGTCTTGGGCTTTTGCTTTTTTAGGGAAATAATTTAAGATCCCCAGTAATAGACCTCTATATTGTTAGGAGGCATATTGGTACTACTAATAAAACTACATATCCCAGCCACCACTACCATTTGATGTATTAATAATTATGTGAACAAGTTCTAGCCAATGAGATGTAAGGAGAAATTAAGCAGATAATCTCTGTGTCTTGTTCTTAAAAGCAGAAAGAGCCATGTTCTTTGTTTCTTTCATTACATACTGCTGCTTATAATAACATGGAGATGATGGATAGAGCTTCATCTTGGAAAAGAAAGATGAGGATCATACCCCAGGGAGGATAGAGTGGGGATAGAAAACAAACCTGAGGCCTAGACAATAGCCATCATGTAAGCTCCAAACTGCCTATATCTGGAATTTTGATTTTGGAACCTTTGAGCAGAAAGTTTCTCACACTTAAACTACTGTTACTTCTAAATTCTTGTTATATACAAATAGCCTGTTCCCAAACCTGACAACTGATCAAAACATTTTTCTTTGCTCAGATCTCAATGGTCATATATACATAACCAGAGATGCAAAGATGAACAAGATATTAAATCTCTGCCCTTACAGAGCTAATGGTCTAAAACAGAAATCTGAATGAAGTATGGATTTCAATTTTTTTTAAAGACTAGTAAGTAGATTAACACACACTAGAAAGGACCCTAGATCTCTTTATTCAAGTGCTGTGTCAGGGAGCAATGGGAGAGAACTCTATTTAAGACTTCCCTAGAATAACTGTTTAAAACTAAGGCAATTTTATTTATCAAGACCCTCAGATTTTGCAGTGAAAAAGTTTAGGTTTATACTGGAAAACTAGTATGATGTACCTCTTGCTTGTTTTTTTTTCCTTTTATTTGTTTCCCATGGCAACATCCAGTAAAGCACTATCTGTGATGTATTTTTAACTTCCAAAAGTGATCTTGAACCTTTTATTCCTTGTTATTTCTACCATTCATACTCTAACCGTAGTCCCCATAACTCCACAGCCTAATTATTGAAAAAACTCCACGCCTGTTTTCCACATTCCCATTTCTGTAAACATTCACATACTTGCTGTAACATAATTCTGGAAAAAACTGCTTTACCTTTCTAAATGTTGCTTTATACTTATCTGCCATTTAGATCTTAGCATCTGTTTTACCCATCTTTACAAGTCTTCTCTTTCATCATATCTCCAAAACCCCATTTTCAAACAAAACTGATCTAATCACTCTGTTACGAATAGGCTATGTTTTTCTTTTTTGCCTTTGTGAATAACAATAGCAGTTTCTACTCTTGGCTTAACTATATGCAGGTTGCAAGCCATTTTCTAGATCAGAGGTCAGCAAACGTTAGCCTGCAGGCTAAATACCTCCATCACTTTGGAAAGTTTTTTTGAGCATAGCCACACTCATTCCTTTATGTATTGTCTGTGACTTCTTCTTGCTGCGACAGCAGAGTTGAATATCTGCAACAGAGACTATATTGTCTGTAAATGTTAAAATTTATACCATCTGGCCCCTTACAGAAAAAGTTTGCCAAACCTTGTTCTAGGTCATTGTTTAATGTTTCTTATATTAGTCTTTAAAAAAAAATTTATTGGAGTATAGTTGCTTTACAATGTTGTGTTAGTTTTCACTGTACAGCAAAATGAATCAGCTATTCATAGACATATATCCCCTCTTTTTTGGGTTTTCTTTCCATTTAGGTCACCATAGAGCATTGTGTAGAGTTCCCTGTGCTATACAGTTGGTCCTCATTAGCCGCCGTCTATGGGGTCGCACAGAGTCGGACACGACTAAAGCGACTTAGCAGCAGCAGCAGCAGCAGCAGCAGATATCTATTTTATACATAGTATCAATAGCGTATATACATCAATCCCAATCTCCCAATTTATCCCACCCACCCCCTTTCACCCTTGGTGTCCATATATGTGTTCTCTACATCTGTGTTGTCATGAGACCTTTCTGACAGGGAAAATTTTCTCCATTATACTTCACCTAGCCATGTGTTTATTTTTCAAAGTCCTGCTCAAATTACAAGCTCTTTGCGAGCCCTTCTATGAACAGTCTCTTTATTGTCTTCTCTACAGTCCTTGGGTTATTGTTACTATTTTTCACTTGGAAACCAGACATAAAATTAGACTGAGAAAGAATCTTGGGTAATTGTATTCAAATTTTTCTGTTTATCCTAAACTTTCCTGATCAGATGCTACTACTTTATCTGGCCCATTCACTTTATCTTTGCTTCCTGCACCAATATTAGCAGTCCACTTTTTTTTTAAGAATACTTTTTATAAATAAAAAATAATCAGAGTACGAAAGTATAACCACCAATAGCCTTACTAGACTGTCAACGGCCTCTAGGACTGGCACATATATTGTTTCCAATTTTAAAATTTCCTCATGGTAGTATCATTTATATCATGTCATAGACATTTAGTAATATTTGCAAAATATGATAAATATACATGTTATAGCCATGACTGAAAAGGGCTCATAGTGATTCATTTTATCTAAAGTAGAAAAAAATAAAAGGGTACAGAAGAACTCAGAATTAAACTTTATACACCTAATTATTTTACAAATGTATCTTTTTTCAATAGCCCACCAATTGCATACTGATTTGATACTTTTTGCAGAAAATTTATAAGTCTCTCTCTCTTCCCTGAACCTGCCACCACTGATTTGAAATAGTTCTCAAAACTTTCTCTCTTATAGGGCTTGGAAAGATAAGACAATAGTTTTCTCAATCTAGTGATCTAAGAAACTACCTCAACATCACTTGAGTAGAATTTATTTCATCTTCTTAGTATTAAAAAAAAATGGCTGCTGAGTGCATTTATTTTCAGCATGCTTTAAAAAATCCATAAACTTACTAGGCAATTCACACAGCTTTAGGCTTTTACTTGCAACAATTGGGTTTGTTGTTTCTGAAAAGAAAGCACTCAGACAACAATCTGGCTTATCATTGCCCTATTGAAATATAGTTTGATCCTTTAGAAAACATCTTCATGTCTCAGGCATGGAAAGAAGGGTAAACTTCAGTATCGGATCTAGGTTGATTTACCACCTCATCATGTTCTCCAAGTATTATCAGAATTATACAACTGAAAATTCTCTTTGAGGCCTATTATGGCAAGAAACAGAGGTTTCTACCAAAAGATAACAGAAAGAATAACTGATGTGCAGTTCTGCAATTTCAGTTTATCATCCATAAAAGACACTGCATCCAGAGTTGAAACCTTATTTTAAAGACTTTCAATTGTATATGGATTGTTTAAAGGGCTACCTTATGTAGGGCTTAACTTAATTTTTTATAACCTATAAATTATAGCTGATATTCTCAAGGGTATACTGTGGTTTCAATCAAAAGAGGTAGTTGAACAATTAGGAGACCAAAAAGTGAAACTACTTCAGGTCCTGAGACACATATGCATCTGATCATTAAGATTTCTGGGTAGGATATAAAACATTTATATGCACTTTGATTGCCCTAGAACAAATGACTCCTTGCGGCATTAATGTTGAAGACTTTCTAAAATGATGCTAACATTATTTATCCTTTGATCCCGAATGACTTGATTTTTAAGCAACAATCACATAAAACAGTAATACATACTAAAATTCTATACTATCATACAGATTAAAATTAATAAAAAGTTATTTCTACTAAAAGCTGTTCCTTGTTGGTCTTTTAGGCCTAACTTATTAGTACTGTTTACTTTCACCTGATGACAGTGAAGGTCTATTACAGCGAGAGAATGAAACTGGTGTTAGTTTCAGAAAAGATGTCTTAAGAAACAGAAGTGTTTTACTCTTTTCATGGAAAATGATAGGAATCTGCGAATGGTATAATTTTGGCTATGCCAGTGTTTTCTACAAGGCATTCTAAGAACACTAGCTCCAATCACTAAGTATTTCATTCAGTAACTATTTTGCAGGTACATTCTCAGTGACAAACACTATCTCACATTGATTCTGTGGGGAAATCATATAAGTGATAGTAAGTTTGGGATGCTACGCATACTCTATCATCCATAAAGGGTTGCTTAAAGGGTCTTAGAGGAAAACCCTAAGATACTTAGCCGTGAAGTTATATGAGGCATACACTAAGACTAGCTGAGCAAAGGGGTGTCTAAGAATTCGGTGTAGTGTCTTCCAGCATCCTGACTTAAAAGTAGAGAGGTATTAGTCTTAAATATATTGGTTTAGCCCAAAAGCTCATTCAGGGTTAGGTAGAAATGCAAGACATTTTTCACTTTCATGAAGATTTTATTGAACAACGTACCCCAAACAAAGGAACTTTTTGGCCAACCCAAATGTTGTGGATGTGGCCTCTGTTAAATGGAACAGCTACATAATTAAATACATAAAAGGTGCACAGCATTTTAAGGAATCTTACTACTTTGTTGATAAAGTTTAAGTTAAAAAGATACTGCTGGGCCCCTTAACTTTATATGGAAAAAAGAGGATGGACCCAAGAACCACAGAGAACCAATCCCACTAAGCAGAACTGGGCCCTAACCAAAAAACTACTGATGTGTGCCCAGCTGGATTTCAGAATGGCTATAGGACAGTAACTGGTAATGAGATCCAGTGAAAAACCTGGCTTAAAACTCAACATGCAAAAAACTCATGGCATCAGTTTTTAAGATCATGGCATCCAGTCCCATCACTTCATGCATGGCAAATAGATGGGGAAACAATGGAAATAGTGACAGACTTTATTTTCTTGGGCTCCAAAGTCACTGCAGACGGTGACTGCAGCCATAAAATTAAAAGATGTTTGCTTCTTGGAAGAAAAGTTATGACAAACCTAGACAGCATATTAAAAAGCAGAGATCACTTTGCTGACAAAGGCCAATCTAGTCAAAGCTATAGTTTTTCCAGTAGTCATGTATGGATGTGAGATTTGGACCATAAAGGAGGCTGAATGCCGAAGAATTGATGCATTTGAACTGCGGTGCTGGGGAAGAATATTGAGAGTCCCTTGGAATGCAAGGAGATCAAAACAGTCAGTCCTAAAGGAAATCAACCTTTTATTCATTGGAAGGACATGATGATGACTGTATTGTTATTTTGGTGGTCCCACCAAAAAACCACATCTTGTGCAATTCAAGCTCTTGTAAAGTTTTCTTCCCTATTAGCTCTAGACTCGACTAATTGGATATTAGTAAGCATGATACAAATAGATGCTTGATAAGTCTCCATACTTTCTGAGTTGCTAACCCTTTAGGATGGACTGGTTGGATCTCCTTGCAGTCCAAGTCTTCTCCAACACCACAGTTCAAAAGCATCAATTCTTCGGCGCTCAGCTTTCTTTATAGTCCAACTCTCACATCCATACATGACTACTGGAAAAACCACAGCCTTGACTAGATGGACCTTTGTTGGCAAAGTAATGTCTCTGCTTTTTAATATGCTGTCTAAGTTGGTTATATCTTTCCTTCCAAGGAGTAAGTGTCCTTTAATTTCATGGCTGCAGTCATCATCTGCAGTGATTTTGGAGCCCCAAAAAGTCTGCCACTGTTTCCACTGTTTCCCCATCTATTTGCTATGAAGTGATAGGACCAGATGTCATGATCTTAGTTTTCTGAATGTTGAGCTTTAAGCCAACTTTTTCACTCTCCTCTTTCACTTTCATCAGCTCTAGCATCAGTCCTTCCAATGAATAGTCAGTGTTGATTTCCTTTAGGATTAGTTGGTTTGATCTCCTTGCTGTCCAAGGGACTCTCAAGAGTCTTCTCCAACACCACAGCACAGGGACAAAAGCAGGCAGCTTTGGTCCTACCAATATTATCTGCATGGTTAACTGAAGCAGTGTGGCCATGTTACGTCTCAAGTCCTGATGTCCCTAGTCAATACTTCTTACCACCTTTCACACAACCTGTTATGCTTCTTTGTTGGGTTATATCTGCCTTTTCAATTGTAAGGAGGATGACTGTGAGGAAGACAGCTGCTCTATCCTGAGAGAACCTCATTCTATTTTAAACTGTGACCACAGTATCTATAATAATTTATTGCACACTTATTTTCTCTCTTGCAAACGATTTGAAGGTAAAAAATATTTCTTTTAGAGTCTTTGTAATTCTAGCATTAGCATATCACCTGGTGATCACTCAATGTTTCTGAAATGGATGACTGAGTAAATGGACTTAACTGAGTACCTTTTGATAGATGAGAAAGAAGAATTAGTCTCTAAAGAGAAAATCAAGACTTGGACAAAGAAACTAGATACTAGATAAAATACATTATATATATGTAATTTGGAAAAGTATGCTTTTAGAAAGAAATTAACACAGAAAAATCAATCATCTTTCTGTCTGATTCACTTTGCTGTACAGCAGAAACTGACACAGCAGTGTAAAGCAGCCTTACTCCAATAAAAAAAAAATCAATCATACGTCTAACAATTCTAACAATGTACATGTTGAAAATGAAATTCAAAAGGCACTATCATTTAGAAATACACCAAAGAAAATGACACACTTATGCATAAATTTCACAAAATGTGTAGAGGATTGTATGCTGAAATTTACCAAGTGCTGATGAAGAAGAAATCCTAAATAAATGCAGAGACCTACTGCACTCATAGATTGTGGGTTCCAACATAAAGACAACAATTTTCCTCAAATTGAGTTATACAGGTTTAATTCAATTCCTATCAATATTATTCCAGTATGTTTTTGTTATTTTTTTTTGTAGACATACATAAGCTTATGCTAAAATTTATCTGGAGAGGAACAGGCCCTGCAACAGCTAAAAGAATCTTGAAAAGAAAGGTATCTAGTCCTACTATATAGCTATAGCTACACTAACCAAGACAGAATGGTACTAGCCAAGGAACAGGCACACAGATCAGAGGTATATAATACTGAATCTAGAAACTGGTTGTTGTTGTTCAGTTCCTAAGTCATGTCCAACTCCTTGCAACTCCATGGACTGTAGTACACCAGGCTCTTCTGTCCTCCACTATCTCCGGAAGTTTGCTTAAATTCATATCCATTGAGCCAGTTTGCTATCTAACCATCTCATCCTCTGCTGCCCACACAAATCCACCCAACTGATTTTGTATAAACATGCAAAAGCAATTCCATGGAGGAAGCTAGACATTTTCAACAAATGATGCTGGAGCAACTGGACATCTATTCAAAAAGCTACACCTTGACCAAAATAAACTTTATACCTCATATAAATATTAATTCAAGATGGAGCAGAGAATAAAATTTAAAGCTATAAAACAAGTGGTAAAAACTCCAATAATTTTAAAAAGAAGAAAAAAGTTTAAGGATATAGACTATGGAAAGAGTTCCTATACTTTGTACCAAAAGCACAATCCATAAAAGGAAAAAAATTAAAACTTTTGCTCTGCAAAAAAGCCTGTTAAGAGGATGAAAAGACAAACTACAGATCGACAAAAAATATTTGCAAGCCACATATCTAAAAGAGGATTACTATCTAGAATATATAAAGAATTCTCAAAACTCAACAGGTAGAACACAAATTATTCAGTTATAAAATGGTCAAAAGACATAAACAGATATTTCACTGATGAGCACAGAAATGGCAAATCAACACACAAAATCCCACCATTAGCCATTAGGGAGATGAAAATTAAAATCATGAGATATCAAGATATACTGATGGTTACAATGAAAAATAGTGACAATACCAAATGCTGCAAGCATGTGGATAAACCAGATCACTCGCATATTGCCGGTGGGAATGTAATAAAATGGTACAGTTACTCTGGAAAATAATAACAGTTTCTTATATGACAGGGCTTCTCTGATAGCTCAGTTGGTATAGAATCTGCCAGCAATGCAGGAGACCCTGGTTCAATTCCTGGGTCGGGAAGATCCACTGGAGAAGGCACAGGCTACCCACTCCAGCATTCCCAGGCTTCCCTTGTGGCTCAGCTGGTAAAGAATCCACCTGCAATGTGGGAGACATGGGTTCGATCCCTGGGTTGGGAAGATCCCCTGGAGAAGGGGAAGGCTATGCACTCCAGTATTCTGGCCTGGAGAATTCCATGGACTATACAGTCCATGGGGTCTCAAAGTGTCGGACATGACTGAGTGACTTTGAATTCTTCTATGACCAAACATGCAACTATCATACAACTCAAGTTCACTCTAGTGCAACTATTTCTGATAAATGAAAACTTATATTCACTAGAAATGTACATGGGTATTCACAGAAGATTTAGTTTCAATAGCCAAAAATGGAAACAACAGAGATGTCCTTCAATGAGTGAATAAACACTGTGGTAATGTCCATAACATGTAACATTACTTAACAGTAAAAGAACAGAGTACGTTGAACAACCTGGATGAATTTCAAAGGAATTATGTTGACTGAAAAACCCAATTCCAAAAGGTGATATCCTCTATGATTCCATTTATAAAACATTCTTGAATTACAAAAAGTAGATATGGAGAACAGATTAGTGTTTGCCAGGGATTTGGGACTGGGGTAGGGAAGTGAATATGGACAATAGAAGGAATCCTAGAAGTGATGACATTGTTCTGTATCTTGAATGTAGCATCATCAATATTCTGATTATGATTTTGTACTATAGTTTTGCAAACTGTCACTGCTGATGGAAACTGTCTAAAGGATTCATGGGACCTCCATTTACTATATCTTGCAAATGAATATGAATCTACAAAATAAAATTTTAGTCAAAAAATAGAGTGACAAACAACCTAGTCTGTTACAATTCAAGGGGCATTAAATTGCTTACACGAGCACCAGCCAGATATGCATGTGAAACTGTTAAAAGGGTATAACTCAGAAGAAGGGTATTTAAAAATTGGGAGTCAAGAGGATAAGAAAAAAAATTTCTTTTAAAAAGTAAACATTCTTTAAATGGCAACGAAAGGAAAAGAAGAGAAATTATTACACTTCTCTCCTTGACTCACTTTTTTCATGTAAAAATAAACACTCAAGGAGGAGAAAATTGAGGAAAGAGCCAGGTACTACGGAACAAAGACTGATGTGGTATTATTCTATCCAAAACGGCTACTTACAGAAGGGAGTAGGAAAGCTCTTATTCATTCTACTGAGAGTGATTTTAGGTGTTTGCATTGTTTACATCACTTAATTGTACATATTTAGGTGTAATGGAGAAGGAAATGGCAACCCACTCCAGTATTCTTGCCTGGAGAATCCCGTGGACAGAGGAGCCTGGCAGGCTACAGTCCATGGGGTCACAAGGGTTGGACAAGACTTGGCGACTAAACCACCACCACCATTTAGGTGTAAATGTTGTACATGAAAACACTCGTTAAACCATTTCATTGATAAGTTAATAGCACAGAGCACTCATCAGAAAGACTAGAGCCTTGGAGTAGCAGCTAACATTTTCAAACTTCTGAAACTCTTTGTAAGTGAATGATTTAAAAACTAATGGTGACAATTTTGTGTCCTGAGAGCTAACAATGTGTCAAAGTGCCAGTGATTCAACTAACAGCCTTGGGCTCCCTTCACATCAACAGCAAGTCATTCTACTTAAACTGCTGTTTTGAGCCCTGCTTTGCAAATTGAAAAAGGGAGTCAGATCAACACTAGCTTCAAATCAATTGGAACACTTGAATTCCAGGGACAAAAGCATCTTTTCCTGCAGTTCATTGCTTCCTCTAGAATACCACTTGACACATACAAAACTTAAAGGTGGTTGTCTTTTACTTTCACCTTCCATTAAAATGTAGACACATGGACATATGGCAAGTGTCATGGTTTCAAAATTTTGTGACCTTCATTCATTATTGCAACTACAAATTCAGAGACATTTTAGTGCAATTTCTCAGAGCATTGGACCAATATGTAAATTTTATATTTAAATACATCAAAGAATTGCAACTTCAGTGTTTTAGAAATTCAGGTTACTAATCTGAACACATCACTATTTTCCCATCAATAATGGAATGAAATGTTAGACTATGGACATCCAGCTCAATTCTAATCTCAGATAAAGGAGGACATAAATTGGTCTATCTTAAAGAACCACCTCTACACATGCATAAACAATCAGAAATCATGTTTTTTTAAAGAAATGCAGATGTGAAATTAAATCAAATTATTATCAGTCAAGTAGGAATAGCCAGTACAAACAGTACTCTCTAACTGTATTGTTGTTCAGTCACTCAGTCGTGTCCGACTCTTTGTGACCCCATGGACTGCAGCACACCAGGCTTCCCTGTCCTTCACTTTCTCCTGGAGTTTGCTCAGACTCATGTCCATTGAGTTGGTGATGCCATCCAACCATCTCATTCTCTGTTGCCCCCCTCTCCTCTTGCCCTCAATCTTTACCAGCATCAGGGTCTGTTCCAATGGGTCGGCTCTTTGCCAACATAGTATGGCAATTAATTAT
Source organism: Okapia johnstoni (assembly GCA_024291935.2). NCBI lineage: Eukaryota > Metazoa > Chordata > Mammalia > Artiodactyla > Giraffidae > Okapia > Okapia johnstoni. The sequence goes on along the minus strand of CM044305.1, from coordinate 23,347,555 downwards.
CATTGTACCTACAAAAACTACTTCTATTAAGAATTAAGTTGAAACATAAAAGGGTTGGATTCCCTTTTTTAAGGGAAAGAACAAAAACTGACAAAGGAATAATGCATTTATTCTTTTACTAATATAATTCATTCGACATTATTCCCCAGCAGAACTTTATTTGCATTCATTTTTATTTTCTAAACTTAACTCTAACTTATATGTTGACAGTGTTTAAAAGATAAAATTATATTTAACCTTCATGTGGCTTTCCCCCATTTTGACAACCTAACATACCTGCAGCCATGACTCTTCATAAAGGTAATTCTTTCAGGTTGATGGTGAATGGGAGACACAATCCTTATGCTAGAGGAATAATAGCTGCCAATGAGAATTTTAGAAGTGAAAGTCGAATTTTGAATTGAAAAAGATACTAGATGATTCTGAGTTTCTCCAAATTGAGAATCAAACTGCTTTAGATTTGGCCTTCTCTTAGTAAGTTGAAAAATAGGGGGACAAAGGGAAAAAATCGATTTTAAACAGTCTTTCTATATGCCTATATCCAGCTATGCCAATGTTCTTATAGGCTAATGACATTCACAAACATTCATGCAGGGTGTGATTCACAGCCCATGTAGGGTTTAAAATGCTTTTAAACTTGAGATTTTTTTTTTTCACTGCTAATGTGATACACAGCTATTGTCTCAATGCATGATCGTTAAGCAAAGTACATATGTCTCTTCCAAAAGCAGACAAAGATATGTAGATATGTGATCAGTTTCTTTGTGGAGTAAGGGCATGGGGGGACCCAAAATATTTTTGTATTGACTCAGAACTTTTATGGCTTCCCAGGTGGCTCAGAGGTAAAAGAATCCACCTGCCAATTCTAGAGACCAGGAGATGTGGGTTCGATCCCTGGGTTGGGAAGATCCCCTGGAGGAGGAAATGGCAACCCACTCTAGTATTCTTGCCTGGAGAATTCCATGGACAGAGGAGCCTGGTGGGCTACAGTCCATGGGGTCACAAAGAGTCAGACACGACTGAGCACATAAGTGCACACACACAGCACTTTTAGTTAACAAAATGATCTGGAACATAGTCTCTGTACTTCTAACAAGGCAAGGCTGCTTTCCTCTTTATGTGCACATACATGTTACTTAAATCATCTTTGCAGATGTGTGTGAACCAGAGGTATCTGTGCACTATCTGTGAAGGGCAATAACAGAATGTTACAACCCATTTAGCAATAAACTATGCATCCTTTCTGCAAGTCTTTGCTTACATTTTATTTGCAACATTTAACCTCCTCTATAAATTTTATTTCATAGTGTTTAGTAATTTCTGGCAACATAAGTAGATACCCAGATGGTATCTCTTTTCTCCATAAGCCAGAAATAATGTCTCAATATAAATTCCAATACCATCTTTTTATAATTTAGATTCTAAATGTTAGAAAGCAGCAACACACACAAATATTGAGGCAATACCTTGAGGTTAAAGAGAGAGCCACGAAATCTAGGTATATAAGACAGCAACCTGTGATATCATTGATTCAACAGTAACAAGATGAAAAGCATACCTGATAACACAGGCATAAAGACCACTGTCCTGCAGTAACGTTGGTCGGAACCAAATGGAGTCTTCTTCCTTGCTCATTCTACTTCCATCAAAGGCTATTGGCTCTTCAAAGTCTCCAGGACCAGTGCTTTTGTACCACATCAAACTGAGTCCAGCACTTTGGGCTAGGGAGTAATTGGCTCTGATATAACCATAAAAGAGTGCACATTTGATGCGAACAGGCTCTCCCACCAAAACTTGGTATTTCTTGATATCGACAGACCAATCTGTGCATCCATCGGCTAGAGTCAAAAAAGAGAAAGAGAAAAAACATTAGAGAAAACAATGGAAGCAATTAGGTTATTCACTCATTTATCCATTCAACAATATTTATTGAGCATCTCTATTGGACAAAATTTTCCCCTAGGCACAAACTGTGCAGCGATGGATAAAACTCAGAAGGGCACTGGAAAGTAATTTATCCTACTAACAAACAATATATTCATCACTTAGTTTGCTTCTGCTGATATTTATTCTTACTTTAATCAGGATGATGGCTACTGGCTTATGGCATTCCCACTCTAAATCCAAATGTTTGCCTGTTTTTTGAAAATGGATCCAGACCTGTGAAAGTTTCCTTTGCTAGCCGCCACTGATGTTTTCTTAGTAAAGGGTGCTGGAGAGAGACTGCAAAGGAAAGGGTTTTGCTCCCTGGCTCTAGTGTGCTTGCTTGGAAGACTCTTGCAGTGTGCACTGCAGCAGCTTGATAATCTTTTAGCAGAGCCTCGGGTGAGACATCTTATGGACAGTTTTTCCCCGATACCTTAGAGGGCAAGGCACCTCTGTCCAATTGCAGAGGGCAGACTTCCAACCAGTTCTACCAGGGTGTCATCTCAGTGACTTTAAGCCTTGCCTTTTCCCAGTGAGGTCTGGATTTCACTCTGGGAATGGAGGATGGGAGCTTCTCCTTGGAGGCTCTCTCTCAGCTATGGGTGATGGCAACCATTCCCCTATTCTTTATGGTTATCTTTTGCTATGGACTGAAGGCGTTCTCTTTAAACTCATATTTTGAAGCCTTAATCAAGAATGTAATGGTACATGGAGGAGGGGCCTTAAGGAAGTAATTAGCTTTATATGAAGTCATGAGGGCAGAACCCTTAGGAAGAGAGTGGTGCTCTTATAAGAAGAGACACCAGAGCTTGCAGTCTCTCTCCTCTTGCGTACTTCTAGAGAAGATGTCACATGAGCATACACCAAGAAGGTGGCCATTTAGTAAGCAGGAAAGAGGGCCCTCACCAGAAACCAAATCAGCCAGCACTTGGAACTTGAAGTTCTCAGCCTAAAGAACTGTAACACGTTTCTGTTGTGTAGGCCACCCAGTCAATGGTATTTGGTTATGGCAGCCCAAGCAGACTAATACATCTTTCTTTCTTACCAGCCAATCCTTCAGTACTCCGATAACCTGTTGCACTGAACAAATCTCTACACACACTTTCTGTGTTCAAATTAGTGTATGATTTTTTTTTCTCCCTGGACACACACTAATAAAGTGAAGAGTAAGTCTTGTACAGCCAAACAAGGCAGAAAGTAATACAACAAAAGTGGGTCATGTTTAGCAGTGGTTTCACAGCCAGAGACAGAGGCAGACCGTTACTTTGCCCTAATTTCTGGGAGCATCAGGCAGAGGAAGTGTAAAGTAAAAACCATGGTGGGACACGGAGCTGATGGCATGGGGACTAGTTGAGTTTTTTTTTTTTTCTGGGGTTTCCTGGAAAGCCACCACCATTTTTTTCAAAATGATATCTTGGTATCATTTTTATCACTTCTCCCCCACTGTATCCACACAACAGCAACAGGTCACCATAGGACAGGTCCATCACCATTATTATGATCACAGAGAAGTTGTGGATTCCTGCTTAGAGAGGGCAGTTGCCCCACATCTAGAAAGATAATCAATTTGCCATGGCTCACAGTATATAAATGCTCAGTAAAACGGCATAAACCAAGAAAAGAGGACCCCTAACCGCAAGAGCATTTGAGTACTGCAAGCAGGGTTTAACTCACTTGAGATTAACAGAAGGGCAACCTAAAGGATCTAAGGACAGGAAAAATAATGGAGAATTCAAGAGAGGGAAAATGATCAAAATGAAAAGGAAGATGTATATTAGAGCAAAGATGACACATTATGGAATTATCCAAATTTCTTAAAGTATTATCTAATATCTTATGAGCACTTAACTACGTGCTGAGCTTACAAATTTTCATTCATCTTTCATAAAAATATTCATTTGCCTTTGAACTCATTGTTCCCTCTACACTGAACTTTTCACACCAACCAACTTGCATGGATTCCTCCTTACCTTCCTCCACATGTCACCTCCTCCAAGACTCCCTAACTGCCCTGCCAGCAAAACCACCTTCCTAGTCATTTGATCCAGATTGTTCTTTCATATTTTTTTCATAGGACGTATTGTTCTCTGACGTCATGTACCCACTTTTTGCTTGCTTAGTCTCCCCAGTAGAATATAAGCCTCCTGAGGTCAAGGACTTGGTCCCTCTAATTCACTTCTTTAACCTCAGTGCCTAGAACTGTGCCTGCTAACCAGCTCAACACACATTGACTAAATCAATGAGTGAACGAAAGAGTCAATGAATGAATTCTTGAGTAAATAAACAAAATACTGTCAACATCAACAAACAGACTGAATACCAGCTAATACGTGAAAGTTCTGGTATTCTCATCCAGCTCATCTGACCCTAGAATTCATTCTCTCTACCACCATAATATTGTCCCCTAATAAAGGTAATTTAAATTTCACACCATTCTTTAGTTACTTTAATTACCAAATTTTGGTCTAAGATTCCTAATAAAACACTGTATTAAGGTACTGTCTAGAGTAGATGTGCTGGAAGCTTGGTCAACATCAGCAATGTCCAAGTCATTACCATCATTCCTATCAATGCCTGCTGCCTAGTGGGCTCACCACACTAAACAGGATGACAGAACTGTGCACAGAGATGTCAAGGTTACATAATTACATGCAGTACTTATCAACACAATTTTGCACATTTATCCCATTGTGTGAAATGCATCCTAGGTGGGATCTTCAAACAGTTAATTCTGGCAATAAGCATGAAATTATCTTGTTTTATCATGATATGGATTACAATATAATTCTAGAATTACATTACTGTAACTGAGGCCATCTGTCACACAGGAGACAGCTGCCAGGGCAAAAGGCTGAAGCACCTTTAATGTAGCAGTATAGACAGTGACATGAAATTACTCAGACTCTCCAACGATTTGTAAGGTAAAGCAGAATGCCTGAAGCTAAAAGCAAAAATATTTAGCTTAGAAACTTCTAAAAAGTTAGTAACAAATACAATTGAGAGAACAGAGGAAGAGTTGAGTTGGGAGACAGATAGAGATATTGATACATACTTTCAGAATCTGCTTACTAAGAATAATGTTGAAAGAAAACCATAAATATTACAGAAAATTGAGTTATTTAGTAGTTTATCTATTGCAGAAAAAAGTTTCAAACAGCTTTGATTCACATGCCAAGGAAAAGGCAGAGGTGAAATGAAGAAACAACACCCCCTTAGGCGTCAGAGACACCTTATGTTCATTTTGAATATGGAAATAGGCACAGGTTCTATGGCTTAGGAAGTTTTCCTACCATTAAACTATAAACATATGATGTTCAAAAGTAAACTGTAAACTTAGTAACATGTTAGTATATCTGGGGGAAAGATGGCAAATAACAATTCAAGATATCTTCAAATATTGTGATAAACATTTAAATAAATTATTTTTTCAAAAATTAAAGCATTTTACTAAATGAAATCAGTGAGGAGTGCTATTTTTTCCTTTGTTAACATGTCACCACATTTGCACACATTCTCACTCTGCATGTATCACAATTTTTTCCTAAATCATTTGAAAATAAAATAGAGACATAATGACATTTCACTGCTGAAATACTTCAGTATGCGTCTCCTTTGAATAAAGACATTTTTTCTTATATAGCCACAAATAATTTTTTTAAATCTCATCCTACAGGATGTCTGAAATCTTAAAGGAATAAGTGATAACTTAAAACCTAATTCTTGATGACAAGAATTGCTACTGATAGTTTTTTTTCAGTTTTTTTTCCTTTACTTCAGTACACAAGCTCTGTTGGCTTGGAAACAGTTATTCTAAGCCAACAATATTTTTATATTTCTAGACACTGTTAATTCCATTATGTAAGTTACCAGGTAACCTTTATTATTTTTAAATTATCATTCAGTAATTCTTCAGGAAAATAATATTTAATCGGTTTTTCTGCCTTTCAGAATAAAATATCCTTCTATAAGCCTCTGTCAGAAAGTTAGATATTGGTATTCTCTTTCCCTGGTGGGAGGATTCCATGGAGATACTCTAGTTGAATGTCTCTTATACAGCACATACTCCTTCAGGGTCAATGTGAGCTTCTGAAGCCAAAACGTTGCACTGAGGGAGTGAGAGTAGGAAGCACCATATTCATTTATTTTTCTTACCACCTGTAATGTTGTAGGAACTTATAGGAAGACAGCAATGGAATTAAGATTCAGAACTAATTTCCTTACAAGTAGTTCATATTGATGTACTATTTCCTAGACAAAGGCTCCATAGATTGGATAAATGTAAATACACTCAAATGATATTCATGAATGCATTTTTCATTGTCACTATTACTACAGATATAAGAGCTCAAAATATATCATGGCAACAAATTTGAATGTTGCATTCTTTAAAATAAAAAGTCTAATAATAGACCATATCTGTAATGTATCCCAATATGACAAAGTAAGACTTTACATATAAAAAGGTAAATTATGTTACTTTTCAAGTAACCACTTGGATAGGTACATTGGAATAATGTAACAATAATTAAGGCATCTGTGATAATGTAATAGAGGTTCCCCATCACCTTTATTGGTAAAGAATCCTCCTGCAATGCAGGAGACCCTGGTTCGATCCCTAGGTTGGGAAGATCCCCTGGAGAAGGGATAGGCTACCCACCCCAGTATTCTAGGGCTTCCCTTGTGGCTCAGCTGGTAAAGAATCCACCTGCAATGCAGTAGACCTCAGTTCGATCCCTGTATTGGGAAGATCCCCTGGAGAAGGGAAAGGCTATCCACTCCAGTATTCTGGCCTGGAGAATTCTATGGACTATACAAGTCCATGGGGTCGCAAAGAGTTGGACACGACTGAGTGACTTTCACTTTCACTATTACCTTTATTAAACTGATCTATCCATCCTCCAGCAACTTTGAGTATTGCCTGCCAACAGTTCACAGTTGTCTCCTTCTCTTAAAAATTACCCTTGATTAACAAGAGCCATCTTGGTGGGAAATTTACATCTCCTTGGGTCTGCCTATTGCCAATAACTGACTGATGTGAGTGTTAAGAAAAAAAGTTTGTTCCTTTACCTCTAGTAGGAACAACTGTACAGGACAGTTAATGCTCCAGAGCCTCTCTGTGTGTGGATCAGATCAGGCCAAGCTTAGAGGTTAACTGTGACCTCCTTACTCAGCGCTCTCTCCTTTCCTGCCCCCCTGCTCCCCCTCCCAGCACTCTCCCTCCCTTGTTTTGGGGTTGTTCTAAGAAATCCAATCTAACACAGATTTATATATTAATGGAACAAGAACTACCTTCATTCCAGTTTCTGTCCGCAGGGCTGGAGACATCAAGAGTTGCAAGGCATAGCCCTTGTCTTCAAGGAGCTCACAGTGTAATAGAAGACACAGACAGAAACTGAAAGCACAATGGAAATGCAATGATAAAGGGATGCACAGAGCTACTCAGGAAAATGTTCTATGAAGAGAAAACATGAGACATTTGTCAGAAGGGAGCCATACAAAGAACTGGCAGAAAGATATTTAATTTGGAGGTCAACATGAATGCAAAGGGACTTCCCTATGGCTCAGATGGTAAAGAATCTGCCTGCAAAGCAGGGGATCTGGGTTAGATCCCTAGGTCAGGGGCAGACTCTTGGAGACCATCTCATATTTTCAGATGTGCTATGCTGGCTGAAATTTAAGGCAGGCATGTAAGGGAGAAGGTTTTAGCCAGGAGAGTGATGTTACTGAAGGTCTGAAGTTAGGCAGTGGTAGTCAAGAAGGAGAAATGGGGTGGATCTGAGGAAGATTTAGGAGGTAAAGTTGGCAGGAGTAGGTGAATGACTGAATAAAAGTATCAAAGAAGAGGCATTATGTTAGTTTACTCTGCAATTCATATCTTTCATCAGACACTAAAAATTGACTATTCCTGTCCAGTGGCGGGATCTGTGAAATGTTTTTTATAATGCCTTCATTTAAAATTTTCAGGCAATGAAAACATAATGATTTTTTAAATGACTCACAGACCTAAATGTGTGTGTGTGTATTCTTTTTAAAACTTCCAATGATCAAAACTAAATACCTGACATATTTGTATCGCTTGTCTCCACCTCTAGTGTGCTTGGAAAAGGCAAGCTTGAGACATGACCACGGTTACAGGGTGTCGGCCATGCACATACAGAGAACAGAAAGGATGGGGCTAGAATTTAACGAGGCAAATTCTGCTCTTTACCTGTACTGGCTGCTACTCGTTCCAAATATGAACTTCATAAATTGAAACCTGGCAATGTTTCAATCCTTCCAAGAAGGAAGCAGAGATGCCCCCCAAATTGTCAGCAGCAAGGATTGCAGCAAATTATATCATAAATTAACCTTTACAGTATATGTTATTTCACACAAGGTTTTGTTTTCATCTCTACTTTTTGGATTATGTTTCTCTGATGTGGGATATTGCCAGATTCTTGTCTTTAAAATATATACATATATATATATACACACATATATACATATATATATACACATATATATATACATACACACACACAGATATCTGTGTGTATGTGTGTATATACAAACAATGTAACACTTTTGGAAGAGCTCATTCACATATGTTGGAGAGATTTGTGTGGGTGTTAAGAACTGAGGTTAACTCAAGAGACTCTGTCAATTACCAGGAATCCAATTTCCAAAGCCTAGAAGTTATCATGTGCTACACTGTCAGTGTTAGGTCGTCTCCAGGTGGGATCGGCCCTTGGTCAGGTGGTGTCAGATTTCTTCTAAGATATGGTCTCCTCTTTATCAGGGGACAGGTGATGGATGCCAAGGCAAATAGGATCCAGGTAGCATAGTTAACCCTCTGTCATACCTTAGCCTTCACATTCTAGCAGGTATTTTAGACACTAATATACAAAACCCTGTGCATTGCATAACACACACTTGGTAAGAATTTATTCTTAAGACTAATTTGTATTCTTATGATAAAAAAAGGGAAATTATAAGACTATTTTCATAGTTTCATAACCTGTCCTTTGGTTTAACAAGTTTCTTTTCTCAGCTGAGATCATAATTCCATAAAAAGTTACATCATGATGTTTTACAGAATATTTTATAATAACTACATAAAAGTCCATAATAGTGTTACATATAATTTACTTAGCTCTTTGGGTGTTAGACTACTTAAAGTTTTCCCCCTAAATTTGACTGTTCTAAATATGCGATAAAATAACTTAAGATGCAGTGTGCTGCAAACTTCCTCTCAAAAAAAAGTATATAATTTCCCCAGGAAATAATTCCTGAAGAAAAATTACTGGATAAAATAATACATTTTTAAAGGCTTTATATGAAATTTTAACATTTTTCAAAAACTGTCTGATAACCTCCTTTCATAATAGCCATCTAAAGAAAGTGAAAGTGGCTCAGTTGTTTCCAAATCTTTGCAACCAAAATGGACTATACAGTCCATGGAATTCTCCAGGCCAGAATACTGGAGTGGATAGCCTTTCCCTTCTCCAGGGGATCTTCCAAACTCAGGGATCGTACCCAGGTCTCCTGCATTGCAGGCGGATGCTTTACCAGCTGAGCCACAAGGGAAGCCCATAGTGATCTAAATAAGTGCATATATCACTTTATGTGCTAAGACGGTATTAACTCCTATGCAATATTTGTTAAATTGAGCACCACGGTATAGTTTGCAAACTTTTGTGTCTCTATTTACAAAAATATAGCATCATCAGAAATATCACTCATCTGATAACTGAATGGCAATGCTGTTACAGTTATTATGTATCAACTCTGAATTCAGTTCAGTTTACTCGCTCAGTTGTGTCTGACTCTTTGCGAACCCATGGACTGCAGCACGCCAGGCCTCCCTGTCCATCACCAACTCCCAGAGTTTACTCAAACTCATGTCCATTGAATCAGTGATGCCATCCAACCATCTCATCCTATGTTGTCCCCTTCTCCTCTCGCCTTCAATCTTTCCCAGAATCAGGGTCTTTCCCAATGAGTCAGCTCTTTGCATGAGGTGGCCAAAGTATTGGAGTTTCAGCTTCAACATCAGTCCTTCCAAAGAACATTCAGGACTGATTTCCTTTAGGATGGACTGGTTGGATCTCCTTGCAGTCCAAGGGACTCTCAAGAGTCTTCTCCAAAACCACAGTTCAAAAGCATCGATTCTTCGGCGCTCAGCTTTCTTTATAGTCCCACTCTCACATCCATACGTAACTACTGGAAAAACCATAGCGTTGACTAGTCGGACCTTTGTTGGCAAAATAATGTCTTTGCTTTTTTATGTCCTCTCTAGGTTGGTCATAACTTTCCTTCCAAGGAGTAAGCATCTTTTGATTTCATGGATGCAATAACCATCTGCAGTGATTTTGGAGCCCCCAAAAATAAAGTCTGCCAGTGTTTCCACTGTTTCTCCATCTATTTGCCATGAAGTGATGGGACCAGATGCCATGATCTCAGTTTTCTGATGTTGAGCTTTAAGCCAACTTTTTCACTCTCCTCTTTCACTCTGAACTTCTGACTTAATTCATCACACACAGTTTGCTCTATTGAAAATTATTTTTATTCAAAATTATAATTTTATCCATTCACTTCTGTATACATTTTCAATGAAAGACTTGGTTAATTTCACTTGTTGCATCTCCACAAAACCCTCTAGTCGGACCACAAAAGAGGATATGTGCATACGAATAGGTCCAAAAGTGTTACCAGTCTCAGAAATTTTATACCTTTGTGACATTTGTTGGACACCAGATTAAATATCAACATGATGAGCAACAAACCAAACAGAGATCAAATTTTATCTCTTTCCCATCTTAGAGACTCCTAACAGGAGAGATGCGCTGGGTGGCAGGACAGGCACCCTGCAAACCAATACTTAAAATTTTTGATTGGAGCATAGTTGCTTTACTGCGTTAGTTTCTACTGTACAGCAAAGTGAATCAGCTATATGTGTCTATATTCCCTTTTTTTGGACTTCCTTCCTATTTAGGTCAACACAGAGCATTAAGTAGAGGTCCCTGTGCTACACAGTAGGTTCTTATTAGTTATCCATTTTATAAATAGTATCAATAGTGTATATATGTCAATCTCAATCTCCCAATTCATCCCACCTCTCTCTTTCCCCTTGGTGTCCAGAAGTTTGCTCTTGATGTATGCTGCAATTTGATCCTTAAAAGAGAGTAACAAGGCTTAAGGCACATATTTACTTGCATTTTGTTTTAGAGGATATAGCTAAATAGACTTCTATTTTTCATTCTTGCAAGGAATAAAAGTCTTTAAATTTTAGAGCAATTCCAAATGAGCTATTGTTTGAAGCAATGGAGACACAAAATCATGTATTCTAGTCCAAATCACATTTCAGTGTGTTTCCACATTTGTTATTGGCCACCTACTACATGTGACTCATTGTCCTACAGCAAAGATTATTGAGGCTAGTGTTGACCTTGAGGAAATCATCTTTTAATAGGCAAGTACATGTCACAAACTATATATAACACAAGGCAGAATGGAGAAATGCTATGAGTAAAAGCAACATTGCTGAGGAAACACAGAGTCAGAGGTTTTGTTCCATCTCAATCCAGAACTGGTTTCTATTTTTCAAGTAAACTAACGGAGGAAAAATATATAATGGGGAAGATCAAAAAGAATTAAGAAGGAGAAGGAATTTTAACTGTGCCTCAGTTCAAAATGATAACTGGGAAGGGAAAATGCCAAGTCAATGAGATATCTCAGATAATAAAGGGTGAGGTTCTAAAACAGTGGGATGGTGTAGGGAGAAAGGCATAACCAGGTAAAAATAAGATCACAAAAGTGGGCTAAACAAAACACCAGGCAAAGGAAACTGAACTTAATACTGAATCCCAGTAGATGACCAATTTCAGTTTGCATCAGCATCATCAGGAGGAATTATCAAAAGATGATTTGTCTTTAAAAATTTTATATTATTATTTTTTTATTTTTAACATTTTAAATAAAACTTTATTTATTGGGGCATAGCCAATTAACAATGTTGTGATAGTTTCAGGTGAACAGTGAAGGGACTCAGCCACACATATACATGTATCCATTCTCCCCCAAACTCCCCTCCCATCCAGGCTGCCACATAACACTGAGCAGAGTTCCCTGTGCTATAAGTAGATCCTTGTTGGTTATCATTTTAAATACAGCAGGTGTACATGTCCATCCCATACTCCCTAACTATCCCTTCCCCCATTATCCCTGCCTGCAGCAACCATAAGCTCATTCTCTAAGTCTGTGAGTCTTTTACTGTTGTTCAAATAAATATACTTGTATCATTTCTTTTTAGATTCTGCATAAAAGAGACATCATATGATATTTCTTTTTCTCTGAAAAGATAGATTATTTGGCTTTACCATTAGTGCTTCGATTCAGAAGGTGTTGATTGGTAACTAAGAATTCGCATTTCTGAAAAGTCCTGGATGATGTTTCTGTGATGACACTTTGGACAATCACAGCTCTATTCAATGTAGACAGTGGAAAATATCCATGAGTGCAGTGGTTTGATTTACATTTTATGAAGATAACTCCAGTGGCACTATCAAGGATAGATGGAAGGAGAGAGCTAGAAACAGGGAGGTCATTTAGAAAGCTCTTAAAATAGTAGTGAGTGAGTGATAGTCGCTCAGTTGTGTCTGACTCTTTGCAATCCTATGGACTGTAGACTGCTGGGCTCCCCTGTCCATGGGATTCTCCAGGCAGGAACACTGGAGTGGGTTGCCACTGCCTTCTCCAGGGGATCTTTCCAGGGATTGAACATGGGTCTCCTGCATTGCAGGCAGATTCTTTACCATCTGAGCCACCAGGAAAGCCATGTACAGCAGGGAAAATAGTAGAGATGAAGTAAAGAAGTGGGGGACATCATAGAGGTGGAATCAACAGGATGGGGAGACTGATCAGACAGGATAGATGAAGGAAAGGAGTAGTCCAGGGTGACTTTGAAGTTCAACCCAGGATTCCTCAGAGGATTGTGACATCATTAAAGGAAATAAGGAGTAGAAGCAGGATCAAGTCAGCAGATGACAAGTGTGGTGGGGGTAGAAGACTCATTTGTTATCTTCCAGCACTTTTTCAGCATTTATCACAGGTGTTTACACAGCAGAATGCATTGCTTGCATTGTCTAGTTTGTGCCACAAAAGCACTTCTGTGTATCTTTTTCATATTGTGAACCCTGCTGGGCATTAGGTTCCCCTAGAGTTAGAGAGAAACATTCAAGAGAAATGGGAATGAAGTCTGGTGTGTATTTTAATATGCATTTATTTTCATATGAATAATATCACAGTGATTAATTGTCTATTTGATTAACTTCTTGCAGAGATTGTGGGGAAAATTAAACACACACAGTTTGTTTGTATTGCTCCTTCAAGTGAATTTCTAAGTGAGAATTTTATAAAAGGTTAGAGCCATTTTTTTTTAGTGATGCTGAGTCTATTTTTATCACTGTATCAGTCTCATGAAAATACATAATACGCTGTACACATATAAGCTTTACACAGAACTATGTGGATATTCACCTGCATTGATATGTGCAATTATATATCTATCATGAAGGGAATCTATTGACAGACTATATTTTATTCAGGATATTATAAGCAAGTATCTGTGTACCTGCTGCATGATCTTTGTTTCTCATGTGTAAAAACAGCAGTTCCATTTTATTCGTGTAGAACTCCTTCATTTACATAGTATTTTCATAAACACTATCAGACTGCAGCAAGAAAAAAGTGGTAATAAATTCAGGGAAAAAAATCATGGGGGATTTTTTTGTATTTTTTCATGTATACTTAAAGAGACAGGAACAGAAAAAAAAAATCAAGTATAGAAGGCTTCCTTGAACCTTAAAGTCTGCTTTCCAGAGGTTTTGTTGGCATGCTCCCAGCTTCTCTTTAAATAATGAAAGCAAGTTTAGATAGTAGGAAATTACATTGATTCAGATTTTGTTGTTTTGGGTTTTGTTTTCCCTGTCTTTGAGAGTGTAGTCTCTGGGTATGAGAATAAATTCATAGACATTTTTTGAGGGCTGATAAATTTGAGAGGAAGCACTTATGTGAAAAAGTGTACTAGGCAGTTGTTAAAATGGACATCTACTAAGTTCAAAGCAAATTTAAGCAGTTTCAGTTTTACTTTGCAATTCAAAGATAAAAGGTCTGGCTTAACTGAGATTATCTTCATAGTCTCTTTATTAATATGGATTAAACTCAAAACTAGAGGAATCGTCTGACCCAGCAGATGTTTCATGATGACGTTCATCGCAGTTATTATTATTTACATAAAAGTTTAAATTCGCAGGGAATGGCAGTTCGCTTTTTTTTTTTAGCTCACTAGTAAGTACTTCTAAAGAGGAACACATAGCGTATGATGCTTCATGGTTCATCCAGCTCAACATGCCTACTTTGCCTGCTGTACCAAACCTAGGTTCCTTGATGTACCTCTCAAAGGTTCACAATTACACCCTTAGTAGTCACACCCTGACCCGTTCCTTCAATATATTTCAAAGAGGAAATATTTGAATTGGGAGGGGGTAGGAATGATTTAACAGTATTTAGTGCTTGTCACCTCTGGAGGGAGGCATTCACTGATTCATTCTTTATTTCAACAAATATTTATGTAGAACCTGTTACCTTGGGCACTGCTGGGGCTGGAAGAAAGCATTTTGTAATCTTATTGCACATCACGTTAAGCAGGGTTCCCTTCCTTTATGCTAAACAGCTTACATTGTTCCCACTGGACTGTTAAGGGCAAGACGGAATATTTGTCTCAAACCTCACTTTATTTTTTCAGTCTGGCATTTATGGATATTTTCAAAGCTAAACAAGGCAGTGTTGTGGACCCCTTGTAGTGATCATTCATTAATGTGCTTTAAAAATTTTTTTTCTTTCATTGTTCCCTAGTTTTCAAAGGCAAGTTCTTATCTTTGGATTTGACAGCAAGGGCCACACTGGCCTATAGAGAGACCCAACTGGGTACCATGCAATTATGAGAAATAAATACGTACTGTGAAATGTATCAAGCCTGTGCATTCTCTTTCTTTATTTCCATTACAGTACCATGAAATAGTCAATCACATATTCTTTTATTCTATAAATTGGAAAATACTGAATAATTCAACAGCTCTGAAACTTCCGAACTTCATTCAGTGGAGGAGCCATAGTCCCTGATCTCTATTTTAATATGCTGCCAGTTACCATAAGTCATAACAGCACAATACAGGGCCCAGGATGAATATCACTCATTCATTGTTGTCTTGAATGGCTTCGGGGTATGAAGTAAATGCTACTACATCACTGTCCTCATAATGAGATCGTTCTGCCTGATAAACAAGCTCCCTGCAGGCCCTACCTGCTGATAGGACCCAGTGAACCCAATATCTAACACTTCACAGAGGCTCCTCCCTGCCATTCAGCAATATCGCATGCATCATTTTTGAGAGAAAATGTGATGCAAAGAAGTAGAAAATTGAGCTACTGACTCCTGGGTCCATTGCTACAACCTGGTTTTGGAACCAAGCTTCAATTCAATTTCTGGGTCCTGGGAGATAATATAAGTTTCAAAGTTTCCAGGAAGATTGTCAAAATCTAAATTCATGTGCTATCTGACTAATTTACACATGGCTTTGGGTGAAACCACCCAAAGGAAACCATTGAAACAAAGCATGGAGTTTATGCAGTGATTGTTCACGTGCTTGCAACAGTCACAGAAGAAAACTGACTCATGCAGAAAATGGAAAATTTTTATTCCTGGGTTTTAAAAGATGACATCTTTGCTTTAAAATCACTTCTACCATTTGAATGAAGGTTCACATTCGAGAAAAACAATGCAGCTGAGAAATAATACTTTGAGAGTTTCCATGTGCAGGGATGTTAGAACACTAAGATTGGTGGAGTGGGGTGTGTATGTGTGTGTGTGTATGTGTGTGTGTGTGTGTGCGTGTTGCTTTTCCACCAAAGTTCAGTATTACAATGTTAATAAACTTACTCTCTCACAGTTTCCTTTCATAAACTACACCACAGAATGATGTCAAAAGCATGCCCTTCTAGTCAATAAGTCTGTCACTCTCATAATGGAAGTACAGTGCCCAAGTTCTTTAATACAGTCATGAAAAGAGCACTATGTTAGTTTTTTCTAGGGGAGTCGGATAAGGACTTCATTGGGGCATGCAAGAGATGGGGCTTTGAGATTTATCATAAATTCGATGACAGCAATTCTAAGAAGCGAGAAAAGGCAGGCTAACGATGTGAGTCATGAAATAATGGGGCTTATTTGAAAAGGAGTTTGGTTTGGCTACGCTATAGAGTTTGCAGACCCAGGGCAGGCAGTGATGAAGGAAGCAGTTGAAGAGGGAGGGTGAATGTGTCCTCATGACCAGACCAGCCATGACTGATTAGTAGGAACATGACCTTTTAATCAATGGCTGCCAATTCCTAAGTAGGCAAACGACCCATGTTTGGTTTCTTGAGAAAAGCAATGAACTGGTTCAATCAGATTCTTCTTCTCTATGGCAAACGTAGGCCAGGGAAGCAGTGATGATCACATGCAATTCAAAGTTAATACAGAATAAGCATCTAAGAATAAATAGAGAAAGCTAGGCCCTGGTGGCTCATACAGTAAAGAATCCGTCTGCAATGTGCGAGACTTCAGTTCAGTCCCTGGGTTGGGAAGATTCCCTGGAGGAGGGCATGGAAACCCACTCCAGAAATCTTGCCTGGAGAATCCCCATGGACAGAGGCGCCTGGTGGGCTACAGTTCATGGGGTTACAAAGAGTCAGACATGACTCAGCAACTAAGAACACACACATTCCTGGAAAAATAATGGGGGAGACAAGGTACATAGAGAAGCTTAGAAAAAGCAGAGACCAAGAGATCTACTAAGGAAAGGACCAGAGACCATAGAAAGTCCCTTGACTTAATTCTTGACCTTTTTTTTTTTTTTTAAAGTTCTGAACCTAAATCCCATGCATCTTTATAATAAAGCACATTTAAAAGTTATTTGAAAGGGTTTTGAACTTTGCACCTAGAAAAGTTCCATTAAAATATTTTGCTAATTGGAACTGCACTACAAGAAGCAGGATTTCATTTTCTGCCTTATCCATTAATAGCGTATAATGGGAACCATTCTTTAAACATTATTTGTAAAGGTTATTGTTAGTGGCTACATATATGTTCATTCAATAAATGCATATTGTTATACATTTAATTTGTTTTAATTTTTATTTTCATATACAGTACTATGATCAATATCATTTTATACACATTTTGTTTGAATTTCTGATTTTGTCTTGGAGATTGAATATCTAAATCAAGATTACTGGGTCAAAAAATATTGTATGTTTTGCCACACTGCTTCAGTAGAGATTGTGTCAATTTATATTCCTGTATGCAGTGTATGTGAGTATCTATTTCACACCATCCTAGCTATATGAGCTTATTTCTGTACCACTACATTCTTCTGCGTTAGTGCCCATTCTAGTCTTGCCACATCTGCTTACAAATCCACAATCAGTGGTGGTCCTAATGAGATTTTCTGTAGTGTGTGTATTTTTGTAAAATTTTTTCCTTCAATCTCCAGGTATACACTGATGACTCTGAATTTACATATCTAGTTGTGCTCTTGTTTGGTGACTTTCAAAACTGTCATGCATTTATTAAACTTGGGGAGCCCAAAATGCAATGAGTTCTTATTATAGTAGTTGCTGATATTCAGGTGCTACAATACTCTGTGTGCCTCACTTCAACCTGTCAGGTCATCACTGGTGATCTCTTCTAATACAATTAACTTTTATTGCTGATGAAAACATTTTGTATTCATCATGTTACATTAATACACACTGATAAACAATTTTAAATCTTTAAGATTACACATTGACACAAGAATAAAAAAAAATTAAAAAGATCCCAGATGTCCCTTTTCCTGAGCATTTTCATTTAATGGATAAATAGAAAATCTAACCAAAAGTTGAAAGCTAAAAAACATAAATCAATTCTGTTTAAAACACGGTAAAGGAAAATCTCATTATCTTAATAATGGCAAAGTATTCATCAATTAATATAAGTTAAAGATATGCCTATTTCTAAAATTGTGAAATCCACACACACAAATGCAGCAAGATATCACTTATTCGCCATAGAAAAAATATCATATATACATACAGTCAGACACACATACATATATGTACACAAGAGAAATTATGCAATATTCCATATTAAATTGAATGGCTTTGCTTAAACAATGCACAATGAGGAGAGAATTGTGGCAAAACCATAGTGAATATATTTGCTATATTTGCCATTTGGTTTCCTCCTGATGGCTTCTAGCCTCAGGCCAGTCAAACACGTAGAGCAGAAGAAGGCAAATGAGTAAATTCGTGCATTACCTTTCTCTTTCAACGTCAAGTCCGTGTGGTTGAAACCTGCCTTGTGTCAAGTTCAGCAGTGCCTTCATTCTTTTATTCCTTAGAATTAACCTGAGAACTTTTACACCTGTCCACTTCTGTTCCTTTCTTGTTGAGGGCAAATCAGAAAGATGGAAGAACAGGGGCTTGTTTTGTGTGCCAGGAATTTGGGCTCATGGTATACTCAAACAGGCTGTAATGTGTTCTGACAGGAAGGGAGCAGTAATTCCCCAGAGCTATCTGAGGGTTCACGGCCAGCCGCCTTGTTCCCCTGCACATTTACCCTGATTAAAGAACTATCTTAAGGCCCGACCTTTTAAATAAACTGATGATTAGTTATGTGAAGCATAACCAAGAAAATAGTTCTTTAATGGGCTGTTTAGTTCTAAACACCTTAGATATGCCTTTCAGTCCGAACAGTCACATAGATTCGTTGTTTAATTTCACATTCACTTAAACATATGCGTATTTTCTACTGCAATTCTGAACAGACCCTCCTATTAAACTATATTTTTAAAAAGCAAAGAAGTGGGGCTAAATCATATTTTTCAAAGATAACTATTAGTAACAATATCGATTATATTGCCAGGAAAACGTGGTGTGCTTTCTCCTAAAAGAGACAAACTACACACTTTCAAAACTGGTTCTACATGTATATTGTCATATGTGAAGCAGAACACCATTCCATGTTCTATGCATGGGACGGATGCTCAGGGATGGAGCGTTGGGATGACACTGAGGGATGGGAGGGGGAGGGAGGTGGGGAGGAGGGTTTGGGAGGGGGGAGCACATGTGAATCCATGGCTGATTCATGTCGATGTATGGCAAAAACTACTACAATATTGTAAAGTAATTAGCCCCCAACTAAAATTAAAAAAAAAAAAAGATAATTTATAATGGCAATGTCAATAAATATAAAAATTTTTATTTATTATTAAAAAAAAAAGAGAAGAAAAAAAAAAAACTGGTTCTATGTTACAGATTCTCTCTAAGTATAAAACGAATACAGTGAAATTCCCATTTTAGGGCACCTGCCTAGATATTTGATAATATTATGATGTATAACCAAATAATTTTCTCTGATATATAAGCATAACTGTATACTCTGTTCCCCTTCTATATTGCAGGAAGTCCTTAACAACACTTGTATTCTACATCAACGGTTCTCATTCACTCACTGACTACTATAAAATGTAAATGAACAAGTGTCAAATTAAGTTAACAGAAAATACAAATATCAACAACCCCAAATAAATGCAACACTCTGGAGTCAATCCAACTAAGACTGACTGATTTTTGAGAGAAGATATTCTTTGCGTATTAGCATTAACAGATATGTCGCATCCAGCAAATTGCATGTTAGTTCACTTCTAATCAGAGAGTTTTGAACAGACACATAATAATTCATGGTTATTTAAATCTTTCTGAATAGGTGAAAACTATGCAGCTTAGACTCCATTGAATATACTTTAAACAATTGGTAGGAACAGATTTCAACAACAGAGAAAATCAATGAAGCCAAATGCTGGTTCTTTGAAAAGATCAATAAACTTGATAATATTCTACAGAAAGACAGATCAAGAAACAGAGTTTAATAAAAACTTCTGTGTAATGATTATCAGGACTGGTGTGTATTTTATCAACAGCTACATGTACAATGATTGAGATCTAGTGCCTGAGAAGAAAGTATATTTTTTCAGTGATTAGGTCAATGCCACATAATACATTTATACTCAAAAATTACAAATGCATATATCCATATAAAATAAAAATTACATTCACACTATTTTTAGCGTTCTATTACAAAGAATCTATGGGAGCCAAAACAAGGCACCCTAAATCTTTCCCACTTCTGCTTCTGAGAATGCTCACTTAAAGATGGAACTGTTACCAATTTCAATCTTCAGTCTGCAACCACAGATGGCTTCACAACTTAGAATAGCTTCATAAAACCGTCCCCAGTGTTTGAGGTCCCCAGTGCTTCACTACTGAAAAGGTACATTACTTACAGAACATTCAAGGACACAAAAATACTAACGTATATATTCCAGAGACTATGAGGAGATTATGCCCCCACCCCAGAACTTCTTAAAAGAAGGAAATTATGATTCTTGTCTCTATTAAATCATACTAAGCTTAGGAAAATTCAGCGCACTTTAGATATAGTCTACTTCCCTGGTGGCTCAGAAGGTAAAGCATCTGCCTGCAATGTGGGAGACCCAGGTTTGATCCCTGGGTTGGGAAGATCCCCTGGAGAAGGAAATGGCAACCCACTCCAGTACGCTTGACTGGAAAATTCCATGGACAGGGGAGCCTGGTAGGCTACAGTTCATGGGGTCATATTTTGGGGCCAATTTGTCTTAACAGCATCAGCAAAAAATAGCATAATATACTATAAGCACTAAGATACCATAAGCAAAGGATAAAAATTGATATCATATAAATTTTATCATTTTCATTATAGAATGAGTATAGTATAGAGCTAGTGTGTTAGTCACTCAAGTTGTGTCTGACTCTTTGCGACCCCATGGACTATGGCATGCCAGGCTCCTCTGCCCATGGAATTCTCCAGGCAAGAATACTGGAGTGGGTAGCCATTCCCTTCTCCAGAGGATCTTCCTGATCCAGCGATTGAACCCGGGTCTTCTGCATTGCAGGCAGATTCTTCATGGTTTGAGCCACCAGAGAAGCCCACAGAGTGCGTTTATGTGTATCTAACGTAAACCTTGGAGAAGGCAATGGCACCCCACTCCAGTACTCTCGCCTGGAAAATCCCATGGACGGAGGAGCCTGGCAGGCTTCAGTCTATGGGGTCGCTAAGAGTCGGACTCAACTGAGCGACTTCACTTTCACTTTTCCCTTTCATGCACTGGAGAAGGAAATGGCAACCCACTCCAGTGTTCTTGCCTGGAGAATCCCAGGGACAGCGGAGCCTGGTGAGCTGCTGTCTATGAGGTCACACAGAGTCGGATACAACTGAAGCGACTTAGCAGCAGCAGCAGCAGTACATGAGAACATGTTTAATCTAGAGAGCTATAACTTTTAAAAGGAAGAGCAAAGTGTTTTAACTTTGCTTTATTGGCAAAGGGTGGGGGGAGAGAGGAAAGGGAGGGAGGGTAGGAGGGAGAGAGGGAGGGAAGGACAGAGAGAGGGAGGGAAAGAGAGACAGACAATGGATAATGAATAAGATTATAAATAAAAAGGGATTAACTGGTGAGCCAATTCCAGGGTAATTTTAACAGAAACCAAATACTTCCTGGACTATCTCTTATTCCCGCTTCCTCTAGGGTCATTTCTATGCCTCATCTGATAGTGATGGTAGGATGTAATAAGGAGACTTCATGCCTTCTTACTTCAGGTGAAGCCACAAACTTGACTTATCCCTGTAAAATAAGCCTATGATTTGAGTAGGGATTATTTTATTTCAATTCTGTACTTTGCACAGCATGTCTGGATATATTGAAGGTCAGAGTCAAAGCAGCCAAATATTTTAGGAATAATCAAGCTTTGTGATCTGGATTCTTCCCTCATTATCATGAGAGAATACTTTCACCAGCCTTGCTGAGAATTATGTGCAAGGCAACTGAGACACAAACACGTCTGCTTCACCCTCCTCATGGTGACTGAGTATTGACTAGTTTGATACTGATGCTTTCACAGTCTGTGTTTAGTAAAATCAATTTATTTGGGGGAAAATAATACTGCTAATAGCATTAGTAACAAATGTACAATATTTAATGCATCCCTTCCAGATGCATAAAGAATAAAATATAATTTCTGCCCTCAATGAGCAGCTCATTCTTTAATGGGAGGGACAAACACATAAACAGATAACTAATACAATATGATTTATTACTAATGGTGAAATGATATAAGCAGAATATTTTGGGACCACTGATAACAGAGGAAAGGCCACTGACCTCTAATCTTACCTAAGCACCTGGTAGAGAGATGAAAATCTTCAAATTGATAGTAAATTACTTGCCAGCAAAAGATTCTCTTAATAGCCATTCAGTCTTTTGGTAACTGACATTTCATTTACATTAACATAAGACTTGGACTCTATGTAATTCAGTTATTTGGGGGGAAAAGGTGAATCTGGTTTATATTTCTGACTGCTCTATTGAACCTGTTGGACACTTCATCAAATAGGTTTGGAAATAGTTATTTCCACAATTAAAGTATTAACGGAGGGAACAATAACATGAGTTGTTTTCTAGATACTCATGCAGATGGGAAAAGGTTCTACCTCTAATAATCAATAGTAAGGAAGTGAAAACCATGATGATGCTGATAATGATGATGATGGTGGTGGTGGTGATGGTTTTGCTCATTAGTAACTGAAAAAAGAATGACACACAATGAACTAGAGATAAAAATGGTACATCCATACACTGAGGAGATAATTATCTACTTACTTATATCATAAAACAAATTCATCCTTTCACTCACTCAACAAATATTTAATGAATACCCATTAGAACAGCAACAATAGTAACTAATATGTGCCGAAAGGCTATACTGTGACAAGCAGTAGGCTAATAACTATATGTGAATAATTTCATTTAATTCTTGGAAAACCCTATATGTTAGGTGTTATTATTGTCATGCCCCTTTTACCCTTGTATCCAAGGACAGCAGTTAATATGTGACAGAGCCAGGACATGAACATAGAGAGTCTAAATGCATATAACCCACTGTGCCAGGCAGTACGTTTAGAAGGGCATAGAGAGAAGCAAAACAGACACAGTAGTGACCTTCTTGGAGTTATATATAGTTGTAAAGAGAGAAATTGGTCAAGTTAACCAAGAAATGCATATTCAGTCATGTTATGCACTGCAAAAAGGGCACCAAAGATGGGAACAGTGCTAAGTGGGGAGAAGTTTAGACAGGGAGTTGGGGAAGACCTCTGTAAAAGTAGAATGCTAAAAGTTACCGCCAAAGGATAAGAAGAAACCAGACATAGAGAAAGTGCAGGAAGAAGAGCCTTCCAAACAGACGAAACAGCAGGCATTCAATATTAGACAGTTTGCTTGCTTGGAAGGGCTGAGTGTTAGCGAGTTACAGAGAAGTGGGAAGTATTTAGATGGCATCAAAAAATGTGGATTTTATTCTAAGGAAACTCACAGCAATGAAGTAAGAGAAACAAAACAATCATGGATTAAAAGGAAAGAAAATGGGGTGTGGAAGAGGTTGAAAGCTGTACACCAGGCTTTTTATTTGAACACGGTGGATAATGATACCATTTACGGAGTTGAGGAGGCCTGAAGCCAAGGAAGATCAAGAATTCAGCTTAGAACATGGAATTGCTTGCAATTCTACTGGAAAGTTGGAAACAAGCATGTGTTAAGAGGCTGAAGGGTTTATCTTTTGGCCTAAAGTTCATCCCCAATAAATAATTCAGACACTGAAGATGTTATCTGCACACAGGTGTTTGTAGCTAAAGTGTCGAAGCAATCCAAAGGCAATTGTGGGGGATCAAGGAGTGACATGCATTATTACAGCCACTAAAACCATACTTAGGAAGACCCATTTTGAGTTGGAAAAAAATGGGGGTATTTTAATGAAAAAGGATTTATTTACATATCAGAATATATATTTATTAAGTATGTGCCTGCTAAGTCACTTCAGTCCTGTCAGACACTTTATGACGCTATGGACTGTAGCCCACCAGGCTCCTCTATCCATGGGATTTTTCACGCAAGACTCCTGGAGTGGGTGGCCATGCCCTCCTCCAGGGTCTCTTCCCAACCCAGGGATTGAACCCGCATCTCATTACATCTACCTGTATTGACAGGTGGGTTCTTTACCACTAGTGCCACCTATGTACAATTTTTATTCCAACAACAAAAATTAGCTGCATGCATAGAGTAAGAATGGTAGTCATACCATACATACATACAGACATATTGATACATATATAAACTAGGGTGATGGGACAGTGAGTGTGATATTTTTCATCTTAGCTAAAATCTTTTAATTCTGTGATTGTGCTTACGTGTGTGTGTGTACAAGTTCACACACCCATACACACATACACACACACACATACATATCCTCTTGCAGGGCATTCTCTTTGGATTCAGCACTATCCATTTAAGTACATTTGTGGGTCTTCCTTCAGGCTACCATCTTCTAGTGGCAATCTTGTTAAGTCAAAGGGTAACTGAACTTTCAATAGGCAAATGGGTTGAAAAATCAAGGAGTTATAATTCTTAATTTATTGTCTATGTCTTGGAATGTAGCGAAAGGATGAAGGACTAAACACTGTACAGCTGGAATGGTAACGGTGTCACCCTCCCAAAGTTGTATTACCTACACTCTGATAAATTAGGTGAAGATGTTGTCCACTCACTCTTACAAATGCCGCTGAAATCTGCCCAATTCGAGTTTTATCCTCAGTTAATTCTTGAAACCTCAGTTAACTCTTTAGTCTGTTTCGTCTACATGCTTTTCATTTCTGTTTTTTCTAAGATCTGATAAAGCAAATTACCCCATAATTTAAATCCCAGGTGAAACGAACTGGGACAAAGAGTAAAAAAAGTAAGGAAAGTTATTGCAATAATTACAACTCTCATCCAAAACAATAAAGTGTATGTCTCAAGAACTATGTCTTAAGAACTTCAAACTCTCCCTCCCTTAAAATCTGTGCCAACACGAATATATACTAAATACCTAAATGAAGAAATGGCACCTAAGATATAAATAATGTTGGCTTAAAAATCTTTATTTTATAGTAAATCAAATGCTTTATACTGTTTCTGCCCAAAATTTGACTATAAACTCAGGATATGAAAAATCTTAATGTACACTTTTCATTCAAACCAATTCATGTTCACTCAAAACTGACTGATTATTCAATACAGAAACAGCAGAAATAATTTTTAAAATGAACTCTGAAAGTATGGTATAATTTGGAAAAACGAAACTTCAAACAGAATTCACTACTATAAGCTGGATATGAGCTCTACTTTTTGTTAGAAATAGAAAAGGCTCACACCATAAACCCTTTGAAGAGCTGCCAAATTAGGGGCATAGAAGTCTGAGCCTAGAGCTGAAGCAAAAGGAAATCCAATTTGAGTCTGACAAAAGAAGCTGAGTCTCTGATATGTGCAAACTTTATGGGATGGAGGATGGAGGAGGGAAGAACCAAAATTATTTTATATTTACCATCAGTTCAGTTCAGTTACACAGTCCTATCCCTTTGTGACCCCATGGACTGCAGCGCGCCAGGCTTCCCTGTCCATCAACAACTCCTGGAATTTGCTCAAACTCAGGCCCATCAAGTCGGTGACACCATCCAACCATCTCATCCTCTGATGTCCCCTTCTCCTCCTGCATTCAATCTTTCCCAGCATGAGGACCTTTTCCAATGAGTCACTTCTTCGCATCAGGTGGCAAAGGTATTAGGAGATTCAGCTTTAGCATCAGTCCTTCCAATGAATATTCAGGACTGATTTTCATTAGGATGGACAGGTTGGATCTCCCTGCATTCCAAGGGACTCTCCGCTTTTACTTTCATCAAGAGGCTCTTCAGATCCTCTTCATTTTCTGTCATAAGGGTGGTGTCATCTGCACATCTGAGGTTATTGATATTTCTCCCAGCAATCTTGATTCCAGCTTGTGCTTCAACCAGCCTGGCATTTTGCATGATGCACTCTGCATATAAGTGAAATAAACAGGGTAACAATATACACCCTTGATGTACTCCTTTCCCAATGTTGAACCAGTCCGTTGCTCCATGTCCAGTTCTAACTGTTGCCTTTTGACCTTCTTACAGATTTCTCAGGAGGCAGGTAAGGTGGTCTGGTATTCCCATCTCTTTAAGAATTTTCCACAGTTTGTCGTAATCCATACAGTCAAAGGCTTTGGCATTGTCAATAATGCAGAAGTATATGTTTTTATGGAACTCTCTTGCTTTTTCGATGATCCAACCGATGTTGGCAATTTGATCTCTGGTTCCTCTGCCTTTTCTAAATCCAGCTTGAACATCTGGAAGTTCTCGGTTCATGTACTGTTGAAGCCTGACTTGGAGAATTTTAAGCATTACTTTGCTAGCATGTGAGATGAGTGCAATTGTGCGGTAGTTTGAGCATTCTTTGGCATTGCCTTTCTTAGGGATTAGAATGAAAACTGACTTTTCCAGTCCTGTGGCCAGTGTTGAGTTTTCCAAATGTGCTGACATATTGAGTGAAGCACTTTTAACAGCATCATCTTTTAGCACTTGAAATAGCTCAGCTGGAATTCCATCACCTTCACTAGCTTTGTTCATTGTGATGCTTCCTAAGGCCCACTTGACTTCACATTCCAGGATGTCTGGTTCTAGGTGAGTGATCACACCATCGTGGTTATCTGGGTCATGAAGATATTTTTGTGAAGTTCTTCTGTGTATTCTTGCCACCTCTTCTTAATATCTTCTGCTTCTTTTAGCTCCATACCATTTCGGTCCTTTATTGTGCCCATCTTTGCATGAAATGTTCCCTTGGTATCTCTAATTTTCTTGAAGAGATCTCTAGTCTTTCCCATTTTTATTGTTTTCCTCTATTTCTTTGCATTGATCACTGAGGAAGCCTTCCTTATCTCTCCTTCCTATCCTTTGGAACTCTGTATTGAGATGGGCATATCTTGCCTTTTCTCCTTTGACTTTAGCTTCTCTTCTTTGCTCAGATATTTATAAGGCCTCCTCAGAGAACCATTTTCCTGTTTTGCATTTCTTTTTCTTGGGGATGGTCTTGATCACCACCTTCTGTACTATGTCACAAACCTCCATCCATAGTTCTTCAGGCACTCTGTCAGATCTAATCCCTTGAATCTATTTGTCACTTCCACTGTATATCGCAAATGGCATTTAGCATCAGTATATCGCAAATGGTATTATGTCATCAAGTAAGTCCTGTGTTTGCATCCCTGCCTTTATTAAGCCACATGGAAGAACTTTAAGATGGCATCTATACCATGACAGGCATAGTCTAATAAAAATATACCTCTTGCAAACCTGCCATCCATTTATGCTATATCTTATAATAGGAAGGAAACCCAAAGAATACCTCTGGAATTGTTCCCACATATGTTTATTATTTCTTCTGAAAATAGCCCATAAATGCTAATAGCTTCTCTGTAGGGGGGGTGTTATTCCAATTAGAGTATTTGATTGGAAATAGGGTACAGAGAGTTAGGAACAACTTAATTTTTAAAAGGAAATAACTCCAGTTTTGTTTGATCACTTAAGTCAAATAAAGCTTATAGTGATGCCTAATTAGTAAACATCAAATATCAGGGGGCCAGAGTGGACCCCAGCATATGTGAGTTAGCTGAACAATGTTCTGTAAAATGAATTAAAACTTCAAGGGCATTATTGGGATTTAAAACTAAAGTACCACCACAGATGAACAAATAGGAAATGTGATCTTAATTCTTGAGGTAAAGTCTTAACCTTTTCTCCTTTTTCATTTGAAAATCAGTTCAAGCTGTCTTTCTTTACCTAATAGCATTCCTTTTTATTGACTGTTTTCTGTTTTTTTTAATTTTTAATTGGAGCATAATTGCTTTATAATTTTGTGTTAGTTTCTGCTGTACAACAACGTGAATCAACTGTAAGTATACATTTTTCTTTAACCAAAAATGTGATGCAAGAAAAATTCTCAGAGCAATTTTATGCAGTTTTTCTGTCACTTGCTGTAAGTCCTGTGTACTTAATATTGCCAAGAGAGAATTTTCCCCCTAAATTTGCTCTTGTGTGTAAAGTGCTATCACTGACAAGTGACATAGGATGCAAGAACTATTCCAAAACTGACCCTCAAATGATCTGGGAAAACCCCAGTTCAAGGGCTGAATTTAAATGCTGAGTATAATAAAGGCTTTCACAAGTGCTGTCAAAGGAATTTCTGTTCTATTAAAACAACTGAAGGATGCACTACTTTCTGGAAATATTTCTATCCTTCTCCGTCACCATTTAGCATACTGCTCTCAAAATAAATTCCCCCAGGACTAATTTTCCTTATAAAAATTACAGCTGGAGAAGTTATAGCAACATGTTATCATAAAATAAACCATGAAGCTCTCTACAAAGGAATAAGTCAGCATTCTAGCAGTGAAAACTTGGCAGCAAAAAAAAGTATCCCCTGAGGAATTGTGTGAGAAATTTTGATGGGATTAAAACATGCTGCATGACATACGGTATATATTTTTAACACATATAATAGGAGACATAAATTGGGAGAAGCATCTAATCATCAATCCCCTAACTCCCATATCTCATCCCATCCATTAGGGATTTATCTCTTTCAGATTGTCATGGTAATGCAAGCATGAAAGGATCTTTGCTACCTTCTGGATTTCAACTTTAGAAAGGGAGATAAAATGTCACTATTATTTATCTGCATCGTTTAAGATGCTGTTTTTGTACAGAACAGAGAGATGTAAATAGATAGATGCAGCAACCTCAATGTACAGTCTGTTGAACTGCAATCAGTTTTACTAATACGTCTTATCAGTGTTAATATCTTTCCACGGACTCAAGTGATGCCATGCATTGGGTCAGACTTTGCTAAAAAACAAACAAAAAAATCATTTCCAAATACACTGATGTTAATATAACTAGATAAATTGCTAAAACTTTCAGAAACATACTAAGCTTACTCTTCTAAAAGGACAGACATTTTTTAAAGGTATCTTGCTCTCTGTCTTTTTAACAGCATTTCTGTATGTTTAGATTTTTTTGTGTGTGTTACAAAAAAAAGTATAACTGTACCTTCTGGATTTACTACTCTCCTATTCCATTCAAGTGATAACTTGTACTAGTGAGAGGTAAGGAAGCAGAGCAATTCTCCCTTATTTATCATTATGAAGAGAACATATTCCATATATAAGCACAGAGCAGATTCATATTACATGTGGGTACGTGAAGTCATTCTACCTCTCTAAGGCCTCAAAAAGGGAATTGAAAAAGTAGCCATCTCACAGGGTTGGTTTAAGGATTAAAGGTGTTAAACTAGGCAAATATAATACTTAGCATAATATCCAGCATACTGTAAAAGTTGCCAATAAATGTTAACTATTATCACGTCATCACCACCATCATCATCATCCAACCAAACAAGGCCTTATGGAACTGACCTCCATCTAACAGAGGTTACTGTTGGGTACATGACCTGAAGTGTTGTAAACCAAGCTATCAGATTACTTATTACAGTGCTACAACTTTAGCATTATCTTCACTGTACAGATGGAAAAACTGAGGCTTTAGAATGAAAAGGTTGGGTGGAATTTAGTGAAACCAGCAACTGTCATGTCTTTCTCTCAGATGCTGAATCCTCCATAGGCGGCTGGGTATTGCCCATCATATTCACTAATAGGAACTTTAAAATGATACTTAGAGAAGCACTCACAACAAAACTGTTGTCCCTTTTAGTTGATTTATTTGCATCATTTTTGCTCTTGATATTATCGTTGTTAGTATTTAATCATATGCAATTTTAATGTAAACAGCCAGAAATCATTTGTGAAAAGGGGGAAAAATACATTAACTATTTAATCAAATAATATATTTTTAAAGGAAAGTTATGCTGTCCTGTAAAGTAAAATGCAGAAACCATTTAAAGTAGAAGAGATTAGAGACCATGAAGATAATTAAAAGATTATTCAAGAAATTTCAGCAGGTTGATATAAGAGTAGGTAGGCGGAGAGTCATGTGAGCCCCTTCAAAAGCGATGAATTAGTTTTTGGAACATTGTGGGAGCTTAATAAAAGCCCAGTGAAGAAAGGGGGGAAAGGAGGGGACGGTTCACCTAGGTGATTAAATGGGTCAGGAAGAAGAGGGAGAAAAACATGCAAAATGATTTTATTTTCCACACCCACACAACAAGGGGAATATAGAATTCTGCTTCAAACTGAGAAAACTGGAACTGAAGAAAACAGAAGAGCTAACATTATGAGTGTTCCTTAACACACACACACAAATATCTTAGTTATTGAAAACTGAAAAGGTTAACTTCACTTCTTAAGAATTGTAGTGTTCTAACAATAAAAACATCTCCAATATATATTTTTTTAATCTAATGACATAACCTCAGAGGGAATTAGGGTCTTGTTTTTTAAAACCTGACACCCACTTTAAAGAAAAAAACAATAAAGATAGATTGAACTAGAAAATTACAATACTTTTATTATTATTCTTGGCATGAGGGTTAAAGAAAATGAAAAGCAATCAAGTAAGATATATATCAACAGATACACTTTTATTTTTAAGAACAATTCCTAGTTGCAGGCTGTTCCCTCAGACATGATATTTTCTATTAAAATATCAATTGCATCTTTTGTGGTTTCACAGCAGCATAATCTCTTGACTCCTGTCACTGTTGAGCTGCCAACATCAATTTTATATTTATTTCAAGTGACTTTGGAATACTTCACCTGTCTTATATATGATTTTCTGCCTTCCATTCAAGTGTTTTGACTTGTCCCCAGCCTCATCATACTAGTAGTCTGTATAAATGCATACACCTAGGATTGGAACATTTCCTTTTACCATTAATATAATCTCATAACTCTCCTATAGCTGTAAAACATTTAAAACTTTGCTCTCTCTCTCTCTCTCACACACACAAGCACCAAAATATCTGTACATGTATATCCCATTTTGTAATGTTTGTGATAATTGTTTCTTATGTCTCTTAGTAGAATATCATACCCACAAATATAAATCACAAATTTGAAATTGTCCCTTGAAAAGATTAGATTTTGAAAGATGGTGGCATTTCTTTTATTTACTCCTGGCTTAAGAGAGGACTCCTGTATCTTTTCCCAGGAAATATATCCAATATAAGCAGCTATTCTTTGTTCAGATTCATTTCAGTTTTGGTTTTCTTAGTTATTGAATTTCTTTGCTACAGTGTCTCTGGTTTCATGGTAAACTCTGGATAAATATTTATGGGTCTACCTCCCTGTTTCACCCTTTTATATTCAGCCTAACTGCAGTGATGCATTTGACCCTTGAACAAAATAGGGTTGACCTGTGCAGGTATACTGATAAGCAGATTTTTTAAAATAGTAAATACTACAATCTTATGTGATCCATGTTGGTTGAATCCCAGGATGTAGAAACCTTGGCTATGAAAGGCCAACTCTAAATTACATGCAATTTTTTACTGCACTCAGAAGGCTGGTACCCCTAATACCCCACTTCCCATTGTTCAATGGTCAACTGAATTTTCATGATCCTCTTTTAAATTGCTTGCTAAATATAAGCCCATATGCTTTCTATCAAAACAAATGTGATTTCCATCCATATCATAGAATCAATAGGCTCTCTACACCAATTTGCCTACCGTTTTTCATGTCACCTAAGTAATTGACCTCCTACCCCAGATTAATAGTTTCACTTTTAAACCCTGATAAAGGTCCCTTTCCTGATCTCCTGACTGAACCCAACTACTATTAAGTGACATGAAATGATGTGCCCAAATGATGTGTGATAAACTCCAACTTTATCAAACACTTTAATTACTTAACACTATAGATTCTAATGTCTTAGAGTATTAAGATCCAATCAACCCTCTTGTTGCTCCCAGTTTTATCATGTGTAAAATGAAAATAATAACAATACCAATCTCATGGGGTTGTGGTCCTGACTGAACACAGAGTTTGCATAAAATTATTATTATTATTTGGGGCTTCCTTAATAAGTTTTCATAGACAATTTACCTTTCAGCATCTGCCTGTACCTTCTTTTGCTTTAATCTGTCTCCTGTCTTTTGTCATTCATATCTTAACTCTTTCTACACAATATGTTTCTATTTATATTGCATTAATTTAGACTATAATCTGCTTGCTTAGATCACTATCCATATTAGAATAGAATATCTGAAAAGTTTTTCAGATCTCACTACCTCATTATTTAACATGATTGATTTTAATCATAAGGGCAATATTTTCCTCTTATCCATCTCTTCATATAATTCACATTTCTCTATATTCCTGTAATTGGGTTTATTCAATTTTATAAACAATAGGTATCTAATAACTGTCTTAGACATGTTAGGCTCACTTTCTTGTTGCCTCTCAGAGATGTAAGCCCTCTTGTTGGATAGACAATTACGCACATTATTTTTTTAATTACTTAAATTATGATTTTGGACTATAAAATATAGTTCATCTCAGTTGACTACAGGGTATTTTAACCTGAAATATTACAGGACATAAGAAAGTGTTTACTAGATCAAAAAAAACTGCATTAATCCCAATGTAAGAGTTTGCAAAATGACTTATAAAAGAGTCAGTGGATATAAAGAGATAATCTATATACTCAATGAACTAAGTTTCTTCTTGGTACATGAATAATTCATTGTGATTTCTATTTAAAAAACATACTACAGTTGCCAACTTGACTCTTAGGATTGAAATAAAAACATATCAATATCATGAAAGCTTCACTATGGTACTAGATAATTTGAAAATGACATAATATTTTATAATCTACAAGCTTTTTAAAGATTGGATGGAAATACACATCAAGTGAATCAAGTGTGGAAATTTGTTTAATAAAATATGAAGAACCAACATGATAAAAATTAAAGACAAAAGCATGTTTGGCTGACAGAGAAGACAAGCAACAGCAAAATTTTTTGAGTTATTTTGTTTTAATTTCCACAAATAATTGGTATTCTTGATCACTTATTTACTTATTTAATCAGACCTATGAATTTTTTTATTTCCCTTTATATCCTGACTACTGGGAAACTTAAAGTGAGATCAGGTGCTCAACTACAGAAAGCATATTAACATTCTTGTACACTATTTATGCTTCAATCTTTTTACCATGGCCATTGTTTTCTACTTTAATTACCATATTGATACATATCACATATTGTATACATATACATATTACATGTATAAATTGGGCTTCCCTGGTGACTCAGATGGTAAAGAATCTGCCTGCAATGAAGGAGACCTGGGTTTGACCCCTTAGTTGGGAAGATCCCCTGGAGGAGGGCATGGCAATACACTCCAGCATTCTTGCCTGGAGAATCCCCATGGACAGAGGAGCCTGGCGGGCTACAGTCCATGAGGTCTCAGAGTCGGACATGACTGAGTGAGTAAGAACATACATAATGATATTTAAAAGAATCCATTCTCAAATCATTCCAGAGTCATCAAGGACCTATTTGACCTGTTCCACAACCACC
The DNA here is from genome assembly GCA_024291935.2 of Okapia johnstoni. NCBI lineage: Eukaryota > Metazoa > Chordata > Mammalia > Artiodactyla > Giraffidae > Okapia > Okapia johnstoni. Next base: position 23,314,055 of record CM044305.1, on the reverse strand, counting down.
CTGTCTCTAACATCTCATTTGCTACAATTTTCCCTCAACTCTTATCACTCTCTGTCTTAAACATAAAACATGCTTTCATCAGAAGTCTTTGCATTTGCTGTGTCCTGCCTTCAATTCTCTTTGCTCCATAAGGCTACATGACTCCTCTTCACTTCTTTAAACTTTCTTAAAAGTCACCCTATACAAGTATCATCTTTCACTTCCTTGAAAGTGAAAGTAAAGGTTGCTCATTCATGTACAACTGTTTGCAAACACATGGACTGCAGCACGCCAGGCCTCCCTGTCCATCACCAACTCCTGGAGTTTACCCAAACTCATGTCCATTGAGTCAGCGATGCCAACCAACCATCTCATCCTCTGTTGGCCCCATCTCTTCCTGCCCTCAATCTTTCCCACCATCAGGGTCTTTTCAAATGAGTCAGTTCTCCGCATCAGGTGGCCAAAGTATTGGAGTTTCAGCTTCACCATCAGTCCTTCCAATGAACATTAAGGACTGATCTCCTTTAGGATGGACTGCTTGGATCTCCTTGCAGTCCAAGGGACTCTTCAAGAGTCTTCTCCAACACCACAGTTCAAAAGCATCAATTCTTCGGCGCTCAGCTTTCTTTTTTTTTTTTTCAGCTTTCTTTATAGTCCAACTCTTACATCCATACATGACCACTGGAAAAACCATAGCCTTGGCCAGACAGACCTTTGTTGTCAAAGTAATGTCTCTGCTTTTTAATATGCTGTCTCGGAAGGCCATAACTTTTCTTCCAAGGAGTAAGCGTCTTTTTATTTCATGGCTGCAATCACCACCTGCAGTGATTTTGGAGCCCAAAAAGATAGTCTGCCACTGTTTCCACTGTTACTCCATCTATTTGACATGAAGTGATAGGACCGGATGCCATGGTCTTAGTTTTTCACTCTCCTCTTTCACTTTCATCAAGAGGCTCCCTTAGTTCTTCACTTCCTGCCATAAGGGTGGTGTCATCTGCATATCTGAGGTTATTGATATTTCTCCCAGAAATCTTGATTCCAGCTTGTGCTTCCTCCAGCCCAGCTTTCTCATGATGTACTCTGCATATAAGTTAAATAAGCAGGGTGACAATATACAGCCTTGATGTACTCCTTTCCCTATTTGGAACCAGTCTGTTGTTTCATGTCCAGTTCTAACTGTTGCTTCCTGACCTGCACACAGGTTTCTCAAGAGACAGGTCAGGTGGTCTGGTATTCCCATCTCTTTCAGAATTTTCCACAGTTTACTGTGATCCACACAGTCAAAGGCTTTGGCATAGTCAATAAAGCAGAAGTAAATGGTTCTCTGGAACTCTCATGCTTTTTCGATGATCCAGCGGATGTTGACAATTTGATCTCTGGTTCCTCTGCCTTTTCTAAAACCAGCTTGAACATCTGGAAGTTCACGGTTCACATATTGTTGAAGCCTGGCTTGGAGAATTTTGAACATTAGTTTACTAGAGTGTGAGATGAGTACAATTGTGCAGTAGTTTGAGCATTCTTTGGCATTGCCTTTCTTTGGGATTGGAATGAAAACTGAACTTTTCCAGTCCTGTGGCCACTGCTGAGTTTTCCAAATGTGCTGGCATATTGAGTGCAACACTGTCACAGCATCATCTTTCAGGATGTGAAATAGCTCCACTGGAATTCCATCACCTCCACTAGCCTTGGTGGTAGTGATGCTTCCTAAGGACCACTTGACTTCACATTCCAGGATGTCTGGCACTAGGTGAGTGATCACACCATCATGATTATCTGGGTCATGAAGATCTTTTTTGTACAGTTCTTCTGTGTATTCTTGCCACCTCTTCCTAATATTTTCTGCTTCTGTTAGGTTCATACCATTTCTGTCCTTTATTGAGCCCATCTTTGTAAGAAATGTTCCCTTGGTATCTCTAATTTTCTTGAAGAGATCTCTAGTCTTTCCCATTCTATTGTTTTCCTCTATGTCTTTGCACTGATCACTGAGGAAGGCTTTCTTATCTCTCCTTGCTGTTCTTTGGAATTCTGCTGTATAGTCACTGAAATTCTCCAGGCCAGAATGCTGGAGTGGATAGCCTTTCCCTTCTCCAGGGGATCTTCCCAACCCAGGGATCAAACCCAGGTCTCCTGCATTGCAGGCAGATTCTTTACCAGCTGAGCCACATGAGAAGCCCAAGAATACTGGAGTGGGTAGCCTATCCCTTCTGCAGTGGAGCTTTCCAACCCAGGAATTGAACTGCGGTCTCCTGCATTGCCGGTGGATTCTTTACCAACTGAGTTATCAGAGAAGCCCTTGACTTCCTTAATATAACATAAAATCTATATCCATGAAGATATATATGGATATGGATATAGGTATGTTATATGTAATATAATTTTTTTTACCCATTTCCACAGATATACTGTACTGTTATCCTCTATACATTATTTTTCTTCTCACAGTTATCACTACCTAAACCATAAGCTCCATCAGAGTTAGGATTTTCTTTTGTTTTTGTTGGTTTCTTTGCTCTATTGTTGTTGCTGTTTAGTCTTGAAGTCGTGTCTCACGTTTTGCAACCCCATGGACTCTAGCCTGCCAGGATCCTCTATCCATGGGATTTCCCAGGCAAGAATATTGGAGTGGGTACCCATTTCCTTCTCCAGAGGATCTTCCTTACTCAAGGATTGAACCCATGTCTCCTGTATTCGCAGGCGGATTCTTTACTGCTGAGCCACCAGGGAAGCCCTGTATTCTATTAGCAGTGCCTTAAACGTAAAAAGTACCCACAAAATATTTGTGGAATGTGAGAATGACTAAATGGATGAATACAAAATACAGAATCCAGACACATGAATTACATACATTGATTTATTAGTGTAGAAGAAAACAATGTAAAATCAAAAATAGCAAATGTTCAAGTGCTTTGTCTTTCAAGATACAAATTAACATCAACCTAGCTGCAAAACAGAGGTTATAAAATCCAATTTAATTTTGTATCCTTGCTATTTCAGCCTAATTTAACTTCCTTCTCAATTTTCCTTTCCTGAACTTTGAATCATTCCAGAAAAGAAATGATCCAAAATAAATGGTTCCTGGTTTAGAATTAGCATGGTTGTTAGAAAAAGTAATGCATTTCTCACAAGTGAGAAGGGATTTAAGTGGCTCAAACCAAGGCAAAAGCCAGGTAAAGTGAGAGATTTTCATTAAAAGGCTTCTTCCGTTTGATGGGGGATTTTGGAGTCCTGAGATTTCATAATAACATTATCTGTTATAGGAGATTAGGCAAACGAGAGCCAATTAAACTCCTGGACCACAGCCAAGGTACCACTGCTGACACAAACAGGAATTTACTTAAAAGTATCAAAGGAAGCCCCTGGTCTTAGCTGAACACCTTTCTTTTTCCTTTTGGAAAGCTTCTTATTTTTAATGATACAATGCAAAGAAATAAATCACACTATTTTAGATATGATGCAGCAGAAGAAATGAGAGAACAATATTACAGAAGAGACTAAAATGATGATGAAATTGCCTCTGGTGTTATTTGAGGAGAAATCCTTCTCTAGTTTGGATTCCAAATGCTGAAAGGTAATGAGAAGCCTCAAAAGAGCAGCATTTCCACCATTCACTAAACTGGCTCTCTAGAATCATATCCATAAGCCACAGTTTAATAGTTTCCTGGCTTCATGCTTTCTTCTTATTTCCAAAACGTGAGAAGCATTGAGTGATGCCCACCCTTCTCTCAAATGAATTCATTAGGCTGGACATTACCAGGATGCTCACCAAATCTCTTTCATTATTTAGGTATATTTTTGTTGTTGTATCTATTTTTCAATTGTGGTTTTCTTTCTAACTCCCTTTTAGGACTTCCATCCCTAAGTAGCATGGTAAATGTAAGTGTCAAGTGTGGTAAGAAAACAAAGTTCAATAAAAGGAAAAAAAAATGTCATATTCTCATCAATAAGTTAGAGAAGTACATTGAGGAGAAAATGGATCAGCAATTCTATGTACAACTAAAGTTTACATATCTAAGTTATGTCACTTGTACATGATTTTCTAAATTTTTACCTGAAAATAATCACTTCAACACCTCAAGGAAAGAGATGGCATATAAAATGATGTGAAAACTTTCTGATATATTTTATGCTACCAATTAAAATAACATTTTGATGTAAATTGGGTAATAAATGGGGATTCCTTTGTCTTTATTTCTTATATCTCTTCTTTATTTCACTGTTTTGGCATTTGGAATCCTAAGTTATACATACATTTCCATACTTTTCAAAAACATCACTCAGTATTAATGAGGAAAATTAGGCCATTGGGGCATTCTAATTATAAGAAAAAAATGTTCTCCCCCATTCATATAAGACTTTGACTTGTTCTCCATTCTTTTCATACTCTGAAACCCATTTTTACTGTTATAATCTATAACTGCTATAAGATATACATATTTTGATCACTGTTCTGAATACAGAATGTGAGTCTGATTCATATATTGCTTAATAACTGGAAAATGGTTAAATAACTGAGACTCCAATGCAGAAAAATTTTAAAGGTAACAGAGTGCTGTCAGTGCTAATGGGATATCATTGAGATACTGTAACGAATTATTGCATTGCTGGGTCACAACATCCTCTCCATAATCATTTAAGACATATTAACCAGGCAGAAACTATCAAATGATCTCAATATGATGTCAAAATATCTGTGAAAGTTTTTCATTCTCCTGATTCACGTTCGCTATTACCAGATTCCTAATACAGTGAAAGTAGCTCAAGTTCATTGTACACATTTGCTCCCAGACAGAATGCATCTTAGAACTCGTATCTTCCCCTAATTGCTTTGATTTCTAATTATTTTTAGTAGAGAGACATACAATAAGATATACAATATAAAAGGTATGAAAAAGTGTCTGAACCAAAAACTTAGTCTTCTTCCCAGTCCAATCTCCCCAACCAACCAGTCTTATCTTCTGGAGGTAACCTCCTCAACCAATTCGAATGATAAACAGGCCAGAGATAGCCTATGCTCATCATAGTGTATACGTGTGTGTGTGTGTGTGCACACGTGTGCATGCACCTGAGCATATTCTTTTCCCAAACCAGTAGCATATTTATATCCATTTTTGCACCCTCTATTTTTCTCATTTAATAATACATTTTCAAGATCTTTCCATGTAAGTACATACAGGAATGTCTTTCTCCTTTATACCTAAATGGTGTCCATTGTGTGGAGGATCTAAAATTTTCTTGACCAGTCATCTGTTTATTTACATTTAAGTAATTCCAAATCTTATGCAATGCAAAAGATAATGAAGGTAGTCTCTCTCTTACACATAAACAGAAATGTAGGCATGGATGAGTGTAACTTCAAGATAAATTCGAGAATTGCTGAGTCAAAGAGTATGTGCCATTTGGGTCTTAATGTGTGTGTGTGTGCTTAGTTACTCAGTGACCCCATGGACTGTAGCCCACTGGGCTCCTCTGTCCATGGCAGTTCCCAGGCAAGAATACTGGAGTGGGTTGCCATGCCTTCCTCCAAGGGATCTTCCCAACCCAGGGATCAAACCCAGGTCTCCTGCATTGCAGGCAAATTCTTTACCATCTGAGCCACCAGGGAAGCCGTTTGGTCTTAATAGATAGTGCTAAATTGCTCTGCACATAGGCTGCATTGATTAAACTCCTATCAGCAATGTATGAACATCCAACTGTTTACACACTTGCCGTTTTTTTAACTTTGTTAACCTGATGGATGACATTGTTTCTTTAGATTTATTTAATTTGAAGGAGGTTGGATATTTTCACATATTTCAAAATTAGCTGATGTCCTTTCCTAGGAACTGTTTAGTCATATAATATGTCCACTTTTATCTTGAGTTGTTGGTGTTATTGATTTGTAAGAGCCTTTTTAATGCCTGTTAGATCACGGTAATATGAACTGCATGCAACTTTCTATTTTTTTTGTGCATGCTTTTTTCTTTTATTAATTTACAGCAAATTTGAAGCATCCAGAACTATGTCAACTCTTCAGAACTACACCCTTATTCCTCTACCTCTCCTCAAAGTTACCTACAATATAAAAGTACCCTCCCAAAGTAGAGAGTGTTGGGAACCCTGGCAGGTTCCACTAACTGCTCAAAATGCCACATCAAAACACACTTGGTCTTACATGCCCTGTTTTTAATCTCTTCCTGTTATTCCTGCCACCAAATAACCCCTCCTTTCCATGATGTCTAAATTAGACCCCAAAGAGGACATCCTAAATTGGATACCTTTACTATACAAAGGACATTTACTTTATGTTCTCCAAAAGCTTCTGATTTTTTAATGTGCTTTTCTTTCACTACTATTGGCCCAGTTTTGTATTTATCTCTTGTTCCTTTATTTCTCTTTGTATTATTAGAGTGTGGTACTGTAGTGTCTTTAATACCCGCGTGATAGGTCTCTAGGGCCAGGTGAGTTGTAGTTTCATTTGTGTAATAGTCCTTGAAATAATGGGATCCTACTGATTTTTTTTTCTTTTTTCACCGTCTAATCAGACTAAAATAAGTAAACTAATGAATATATGTGCTTTGTTTTATAAGTTATTTTCCCCAATATCTAATATACTTTGTGATAGAGAATTTTGATGAATTTTAGTCATATATGATTTTAGACAATTGTAGGTTATACTGAATATCTAGGCAGAGCCGACAACCTTACAAAGCTAATTTGTATGCCCCAGATAAAACAAAATATATGAGCCTGATTGAGTTATGATTGCACCATTGGTTGTTGATTGGTTCTTTCATGTTCGATGCGAAATTGTTTTGTGTGTGTACGGCATTTTTATTTTTATCTTTTTAAACTTTTTACTTTGTATTGGGATATAGCCAATTAACAATGCTGTGATCATTTCAAGTGAACAGGAAAGGGGCTCAGCCATACATATACATGTATCCACTTGCCCCCAAACTCCCCTCCCATCCAGGCTTCCACATTACATTGAGCAGAGTTCCCTGTGCTGTATAGTAGGTCCTTGTTGGTTATCTGTCTTAAATGTACCAGTGTGTAAAAAAAAAAAAATTTAACATCTTTTGAGATAGTGGTTCATTTCTGTGCTTCACCTTATGTTAAAAATAAACAGCATGTCCAATTAATTTAACCATGACCAAGATAGTCAGTTTGTATGCACACACATATGGGTACACACTACTCTCTTCCCTGCCTAAGGCCAGATTTTCAGAACTCTCACACTTGGAGAACAGCTCTAGATTGCAGGACAACTGGGGTGAGAGAAGGAGGAGCTGCAAACCTTTCCTCTTTAGGAAGAATGAAGCATTCTCTGTGGATCCAAGCAATAAACCAAAAACATAGAAAACTATAAAAATAGGGCCCACCATGCTGTGATTATTTGACTTTCCACTTGAAAGGATATATATTCTATGATGGTTTGGTAATCTAGACACAAGCCAGCTTTTGACAGAAAATTTGGAGTAGCAATAGAAGGCAGAAGAAAGAAAAAGGGGATGGGGAAACTGAGGCAAAAGGAAACAAATCCATGGCAATGATTCAGAGAAGCTGCACTGGCTGTTATGAGAACTCTCTCATCAAAGGCTAGGCTGCGTGGTGGTGATGAGAGGTAGGTCAGTAACGAGAGCAGGGTGGGGAAGGAGTGACCTGTACCTCATCACTGTGGCACCTGGAGGCATAAGACATCTCTACTGTACCTGGCAGAGATTTTGTGTGCTAAGTGTGGAGTCTAAGGTGGGGGCTGATTGCCTGCTTGCATTTGGCTCAACTGTCCTTCAGGCACTGATTGCTCAAGGCATCTTGCACAGTCACATTCGTAAAAAAGGGAAGAAGAGCTTTAAGCCATTCTTATCCTGTACTTGTACCTCCACTAAAAGCACCAGGCAGATCAAACAATATCCACAGATGCAACACAATAATAATAGTAGAAATCACTACGTGATAGAATTTAATTTTACCACCAAGAGAATATAACAGGAATTTATGTTTTGAGATTTACTTTGTATATATTAAGAGTCAGGAAGTGCATGTTGTTAATAAATTCTATGGGTGGTTAGCAATATACATGAAGGTGTTTCTTTTATAATATCTGAAGATTGCCAAGTTTGTGTTCGATTCATCTATTGAATACAGAAGAAGTTCCAATGGTTAGAGGAACCTCAGTAAACGTAATACACAGGTAAACTCCATTACACCAACTTTATTATTGCTTGCATACATGTAGTGAATGAAAGAACATAGTCCTCAATATATATGATGTAAATGCAATTGCATTTCAAATGCAAAAATAATCATCATTTAACAGTTTTGCAAATGATTCAGGGATGGAAGATGAGAAGCTGACTTTTTAAAAGGCATAAAATAAAATCTTTAACTCACTTCTCAGGTGAGCTGAATGCTCTGGATAGAGTAATTCTGCCATCAAATGCTATTAACATCTAAAGAAAATCTTTTCAATGAATTTAAGAATGCTCATCACCAAGGTCTTTTTCTACATAGTTACTTTGTTCAAGTGTTTTGAGACTCAGGTTTTGAGGATCCAGGGGTCTATATAAAATGGCTTTCTAATTTAGTTCACTTTCTGTGTCAAAGATTCACCAGACATATCCCTGCGATGTCATGTTTCATTGCAAAGTCACTCTTGCATTGGTTTCTACAGCAGCCAATTGTAAAAGTTTTAATGCAGCTCTCAACTTCCTATTCCAGTGATGACTGCAACCATCAGTGTCAGGGAAACTGTATATTTGTCTTAACAATCCTCCATCTGAATACAATACAGATACAGTTACACTCCTAAGCAGTAAGTCACCATGATACTGAAAAACAGATATTAATAGATAACAGGGATACACACAAAATTACACTATGCTGTGTGAGGAAGAGTGAGGCGAGAAGGAGAAAGAGATAAAAGGTAGAGATGCAATCCTCTTTCCAAGAGTGTCACTTAATAGGCATAAAAAGCTGAAACCACATCATTATTTGGAGAAAGGAGAGAGAGACAGTTCACTTCTTATGTGAGTGCCTGAATCAGAGGAGGCTCCAGATCTTACAAAGAGTACGTCTTCAGAGGTAGACAAGAGAAACAACATTGAAGTGATGAAAAACATGAGCAGAGCAACAGGAAAGGGGAAAAGGTCATGATTTTTTTTAAGTTAAAGTCACACATGTCGAAAGTTAATTGCATATCTGTTTCTATTCACTCCATCACCGGACTTCTAAATATACTTTTAACAGTCTGATCTGAAATTGAATTGGTATAGCACAGAGAGCTTTGTGCTCTGTGATGACCTAGATGGGATAATTGGTGACTGATGTTGAGTAGCACCAATATTTAGCCCACCCTTAATAGTATACATTATCATATGCAATTTAAGTATGAAAGGTTGAACAGAGCTATGTGGGAAAGAGTAGCTCCAGTTTCAATCCTGACTCTGTAACTAACTGGCTTCATGATCCAGAATGAACCATGAAGCCTGTCTACATGTCCTATCAATTAAATGCGGGCATCAGATAGATTGTTTGTGGTTCCCCCATCTCTACTGCTATAACATTCTCTGATTTGTGTTGCATCATGTAGGATCATTTATCTTCCCCTAGGAGAGCAGCTTCAATTCTATAAAAGAAGTAAGTTGGGGGAAAAAATCCTATACAGAGGATTTCACTTTGCTATCAACTTTCTAGCATCAAGTCTATTCCATACACAATAAGGCAAAACTATAGTAAAACATCCTTATGCTACTTCTTTTAAGACCCCTTCACATTTACCAATGCCATTGGACTTGAATTCAGAAAACAGTAAAGTATCAAGGAGATGTGCCAAAGAGCTCTTTTAAGCTTTCAGCATTTCAGTGAGCTCTGTTTTCTATATTCGCAGTTGCAATGTCTTTGTGATGTCACATCTAATGCTGTATTACTTTTTTTGAGTCCAACTCCTTTCTTTCATGAGCCACTACAGATGCTCTGAAGCATATGGTGGCCATGTAAAAACTGGGATTATAACACAACATCACAGAAGCTTTGAATGATAGAGGGCTTCAGCAATAATTCCAGCTCAACTCATTTTTAAAATGAAGGAAATGAGGCCAAAGGATTATCTTTTAACATGTTCAAAAGGATACAGATAATTAGAAATGGAGCCAGGACCGAAACTAAGTCTCCTGTATTCTAATCCACTATTTTTACCATGATATAATGGTGTCTTTGTGTTAAGAACTACTTAGCTCAGCCCAAAAGGGAGTTCCCTAAATCAATTCCTTACCTCAGTTGATGTCATCACATAGTATGCCTCCTTTAAGAATATAGCAGTGTACCTTATGACCCTATCAGTTACTATTTTCATAGGAACCCTCCAAATTATCACAGCTTCTAATCTCCAAACACAAAACACTGTTGTAGTGCACACAAAGTTTCATGGGTACCTGTTCTATGCAACAATGCCAAATGATTTCTGGATGAGAGTGACTGAGAGTCTGCTCCTAATCCCTCAATTTAGGACTTTAGAATTGGGTTTGAAAATGGTTCCACTTGACAGAACAAGAAAAAGAAATGGTGTCTTCATTTGTGGAACACAGTATCACAGAGATGTCAGTAATGTTTAGCGGCTTGTAAGGAAAAGTTTGGAAATGTTAGCAATTCTGTGACTTCAGTCTTTGGATTCAAAGTACATACTGTATCACTGGGCTTATTTCCTTTCATCCTATAGGTAAAAAAAATCTACTGCTAAATAACAAACTAAAAAATATTTACTCTTTTCTACTGATATTTGTTTTAATAGGTAGATTTTGGGGACAATATATTTACATACCATATACTACTCTGTGGTAGTTTAGTCGCTAAGTTGTATCTGACTCTTACGATCCCATGGACTGTAGCCCATTCTCTGCTCATGGGATTCTCAAGGCAAGAATACTGGAGTGGATTGCCATTTCCTTCTCCAGAGGATCTTCCCGACCCAGGAATCGAACCCTGGTCTCCTGAATTGCTGGCAGATGATTTACCAACTGAGCTATGAAGGAAGTTCATACTACTATGCGGTAGGCAGAATAATGCCCCCTTCCAAGTGGTCCATATCCTAACCTCAGGAAGCTGTGAACTGGTTGGATAACTTGGCAAAGGGGTATTATAGTTTCAGATAGAATTAACATCACTCATCAGCTGACCAAAATAGGAAGAGTACACTGAATTTTCCAGATGGTTTAACGTAATTGTAACTTCCTTAAAGCGGAGGAGGAAGACAAAAGAATAGAGTCAGAGAGGGAGATATGCCCACTGAACAATGGTCAGAAAGATGAAACACCGCTAGCTTTGAAGATGGAGAAAGAGGCACATGGGCCATGGAACACATACAGCTTCTAGAAACAGGAAAAGGCAAGAAAATGAATTCTTCCCTAGAGTTCTGCCAACAACTTGATCAGTAAGACCTGTGTCAAATTTCTAACTCCAGAAGTGTAAGATAATAAAACTGTGTGGTTTTAAGCAGGCATCCCCAACTACTGGGATCGAATGCCTGATGATCTGAGGTGGAGCTGATGTGATAATAATAGAAATAAAATGCACAATAAATATAATGTTTTTGAACCATTCCAAAACCATTCTCCCCTTCCCAGGTTCATGGAAGGAAAACTATCTTCCATGAACCTGGTCCCAGGTCCCAAAAAGGTTGGGTAAGCCACTAAACTTGAAAAGTGTTTTCAGCAGCAAAGGAAATCAAATGCACACTACTCATTAAAAAAAATCATTTAAAACTGGAAGTTTAATGTGGTGTGATACCCAAGGCCTTTATGCAAAAAATTTGATTTTTCAAAACTAATGTAATTTAGTAATAACAATTCTCTATCACATGAGAAAGCCAGACTAATGAGGAGGAAGATAACTACTCCATCCTTTTCAACACAGATTAGAGTATAAAAGATAAATTCTAAATAGGTTGCAATAAATGAGCTACATTATACAATTTTAATAAATACAATAAAATAGTTTCCTATCAATACTTTCATTTTTCTAGATTACTAGGCATATATGGTATATAAATCTTAATCTTAAAGGCTGTCATGTTTTTGAATGAATGATTTGTAACATATAGAGAAACATGAAAATGAGTTTAAATGCAGGTTTCTTAAAATCTTTAAATCATAATACACAGTACTAATTCAGTGGATATTAAGAGGTCTTTGTTAAGGAAAAGATGGGATTACACACACATTTTGTTTTGAAAATTAAGTTCAAGGCCATGCCCTAATAAAACTCTATTCTTGAAGACAATCACATCAGCCTCTGACCTCAATAGCATTTGGTCTCCAGATTCCACATGTCCATGTCCGCCCCCTTAAAGTTGATGATTCTACATGATGGCAGGTTCACGGTGAACCAATGTGAGCCACTGAAGATATCTAGACAATGATGTTTCTACCCTCCCAAGCCCAAGGGATGACCAAACTGGGTCTTGAGGATCTCTAATGGCTAGAAATAAATAGAGACAACTAGGAGATAAAGAACCACGTGAGAGGCTGCTGTCATGTAGGACAAGAAGATCACTCAAAAATTCACAAGTGCTTGAGTAAAGAGTAAAGCAAGGATGGCCTTAAGAAATGGTATACGAAGAAAAATTACACAATTGTGACTGGGCAAGCGGTGGCCAACGATCACAAAAACTTGTCAAAATGCCTCCAGGTAACAGGCCTCTAGGGTCAAAATGATTGTTTTTCATAGATGGTGAGGGAAGAAACAGATATGAAACTCTGAAGGATATGATTATAGATGTTGAAAATATTGTGTGATCTAAAACTTTCAACCAACATAATCTTCTTTAATTTCTTGAACACATGCTGCAGGGTGTAACAATTCCAGGTGATATTTAGATAGCCAGATGATCTACCTTCCCCCACATATAAGGAAACATTAGCAGAGAGGAAAGAAAGGCTATTTATAAACTCTGTAATCACCATTCAGCATGAGAATAACAGAAGCAGGTGTATAGGTCTTTCTCTAATATTCATGAGCAATAGGGATCTACTGTACTGAGAAAAAAACACAGTTTGCTGCCAAATCTGTTGCACTGTGCTTTCACATTCTTTTCCATTCTCAACAGTAAGGAAGGCTCCACATCATAGCTATTGAATTCACTCATCTGCTGTTCTCATATTGTTTCCACCACAGTCTCCCCATAAATTTCTATTGTGCCAACATGCAGAGAACTGATTACATTCTTTTTTCAGTCTGTTCTTTGAAACTTGCAATCAAATTATACTATGCAATTAAAAAAGCATGCATGAATATTTTCTTCCTTGGTAATACCTCTCCACACAGCCCTCCTAACTCCATACTCTTGTCATCTTCTGCCCCATTCCCTTCAGAGTTTCTCTATTACTGGTTTAGAATCCACTTCATGTGTCTACTTTAGGGAAGCAGTGTTACCCACTTCCAGTCTAACACATTTGTTTCATGATAACTAAAAACCACAAATCATGAAACTAGAGATGATGTTGGTAAAGATGTAGTTATTATGTGGTAACTAGTATTTGAGTCCCTTTGATGCAAACACAAATAAGTGCCTGTCACTGCTTCTAGAAGTTCCATATTGAAAATACTTGCCACTCAAACTCACATATCAAACATTACATTAATAAAATTAGTTATCATTTTGTATTTTTTCAGGATGTGCTATGTGCAAAACACGGAGCAAGGCACACTCTTTTATAACTGCATACAAACTGGACTCCCACTTTGACATACCAAAGAATTCCCAGATCAAGGCTCCTGGCATTTCATAGCTAAGAACACTATAATAACTATGCTCGCTGCTATTTAATGATTGGATGTTGTATCTAATTAGTTAATGCTCTTTTCCAATTAGCATATCCTAGGGTGTTGATAAGACTAACTTGGGTGCAAGAGGAATGAGTGCTTTTTCTGCAAGACTGACAGGACTTTATCTGGTAGGGCTATTGGTAGTTTATTAAATAAGCAGCAATTCTAAATTAGGTCATGCTGGTTTTGACAGTTTCTGCAAACTGACATTTTCATTTGCTCAGTTTCTTGGAACAACCCATCATGCAGATATATTACTTGTTGAAACCTCATAAAAACTCTGTTTTTCTCTGGGCTGTGAGCATGAATTTCTAATGAATTTGGCTCTGGGTGAAAGGCAAGTTCTCACCCATTACTGCAAAGGATGGTTTTATTTTACCGAATTCTAATTTAACAGTATCAATGCAATACAGATGTCCTTATTTCTCATGTTGGCTATATGAGGTCACCGTTGTGACCTCAAAATGGGAAAAATATTAACAAACAGAAGGAATACAAGGATAAAAATCCCGAGTGGCCTTGACATTTGCTGCTTGTACGTATAGTTTATCTTTTAGGTGCAAGTCAGTGATGGCAAGCACAAATTACAGCCATTCTAAGCTAACCAGAAGAGTGCTCATCATTTTGTTAAGGATCTCAGAGCATGGTTAGTCTCCCCAACCCAACACACAGCATTGACTACCATATCTCTGCTCAGTGAAGTAGAGAAAAGTTATTTCCTTCTAAGTTTGCAAACTGAAGTTGTATTTAAATATCTTGAAAGAGCGACTCCATCCACAAATGGGAGTTTTATTTCAGTCAAACTTTCTGATTATGTTTCCATGATGATGTGTTAAGTTTATCTCCATAGAGAAGCATGTTTATTAGACAGAGACCCAAACAACTGAAAAATTAGAGAGTTCTCAGTCAACCGTTTTTCCTGCAGAACGATAGAGAAATGGTCTGACTAATATTTCCATTGATGTGGCTGGTTGTTTGCTGCCACTTAAACACATCCACAGAGCACAGAAATCTTGTTGCTCAATATTATGTTCAATGAGGCATCCGGGATGATTCAACAATTGACTTTCAAAGAGAAATCTGGTGGAAAAGTGGCTAGCTAACACGTAGATTCAGTCATACCTCCAGGAGGGAAGAGAGTACCAGTTTCAATATCAATATCAGTTCATTAAACCATAGACTGCCTAGCACATGTACTTCCTTATGCTACAGCAATCAGGATATTTTAACCAAGTGAGTGATGTAAGAATCATTGTATTTTCCTTTTTATGAATTGCATCTATGATCTATTCAATGGCAAGAAATGGGACTCACTGGACAGGATTTCCAAACTTGCTTTCTTGTCTGTTTCCCTGTATCAGATTTTTTCCTGACATCATCTATTAATTCTCACCAGTAAGACACTTATACATACACTTAGAAATATGGCACATCAGTGCTTATTATGTAAGTAACAACCATGGAAGACATTTATATATTTATTTTCACTTCTCTTTTCAAGAATGAATTAAAGGTAAAGTACCTAAATACAACAGGAAAACATATATGAGAAATTGGTAAGGGAAAAAAGGGAAATAAAAAGATACAGAGCAAGGTTTCCACTAAAGCGAGTATGGATTTTTTCAGTTAGCAGTCAACTGGAAGAAGAAAGCCTGGTCAGATGAAAACAAAAACAACACGTGGACTCAGAGCAACACAATTACTTCTAATAAAATGAGAGAAAGTTTTCTGTGGTTCTTCAACATGTTATGAAAAAACACCCATTATATCATCCTTATAGTAGATGGTCTCATTGGCCAGTCTGAGCTGTAGTTCAATGTGACTGCTTTGTGTAGAGATAGGGTGAAGGCTAATTCTTGTGCTATATGTTACAACTATTCCCATTCCACAGACAGACAAACTAAGGCTGTGGAAAACCTTGTTCAAGGTCCGATAACCAGTTCAGAGCCTGAAAATGAACCAGTATTCATGCATTCTACTCTTCATCATGCCACAAATGCAGGCGACATAGAGGTGCCTGCTTCATATGGCCAGTTGACAGGACAAAAATATAGACAGTAGAGGGGCTTCAATGCTATAACCACAACCAGCACTTACGGATCTATTGCATAGGCTAGGCATTGTCTTAGTTAATCTTTAAAACCATCATAAGTGGAAATCATTATCACATATCATGTTTTATAAATGAGATAACTGAGGTTTAGTGTGGTCATACAAATTCTAAGAAGTCACAAAGCTAGGAAGTATCAGAGCTGGGGCATATTAGAGAAAGGGTTGGAATTTGAATTTTACCTCTAGAATCCATATACTTGAGCACTTTATACATAGCTTTCTTGTATCAGAAGGATGTCTCTCTGCATGTAATGGAGGACCACCAATGGTTTGGGTGTGTGTCAAGGTGGATGGATGATATGCATTCATCCACTCATCAGTCAATAACTGTAACCTACATACAATGTCTTAGCATTCTTCTAAGATAAAGTATTTTTCTAAGATTCACACAATATTCTAGTTTTCTTCTAGAGATACAGTTTTTAACAAAACTACCTCATTGAGCTTACATTTTAGTCTGTTTTTGAAGATGACTCTGGCTGCAAGTATATAGGATTGATGTATATAAATGAGATAAGAGAGCTTAGTTTGAAGGTTACACCAATGATCCAAAACACAAGGTAATCTATTAGTTACCTATTGCTGCATAGCAAAGAACCAAACATTGCATGGCTTACAACAACATACAATTTATTATCACCCAGTTTTGTGGTTCAGAAGTCCAGGCATGGTTGAACTGGGACCCCTGCTCTGGGTCTCTCAACATGATGGTTAGGATGAATTCTTTTCTGGAGCTTGGGTCCTCTTCCAAGCTTCTGTGGTTGTTGGCAACAATAAAAAGTTGTAGTAATATTTAGAAGATTTTAATGACATAGGAGTAGACAAGCAGGTTAAAGGAACACATTTGGTTCATGGTGGTTGTAGGCCTCTGTTCTCTTGTTGGGAGCTCTCCCAGCTCCTAGAGGTCACTTGAAGCTCATTCCTAGTCGCCCTCTCAGAACCTGGCTGTTGATTTCATCGAGGAGAACTTCGCTTCCAGCAGAGAACTTTTCTCTGGGGAAAGGGCCCTGTACCTAGTTGAAGGCTCTTCTACTGATTAAGTCAGGCCCACCCAAAATCATCTCCATTTTTATTAGCTTAAAATTAACTGATTTGCCACCTCAAACATGTATGTAAGTTTCCTTTCACTTTTGCCTGTTCAGTGTCACTGAGTCAGGGGAGCAGTGTATCCATCATAGTCACAGCCTCTCTGACGCTACAGAGGAGAGGATTATACAGTGAACCTGACCACCAGGAGGGAGTGAGAACCTTGCGGGGGGGGGGGTCCTCGCAGAGGCTACCTGCCTTGCAGTGGATCTAACCTCACAACCCCCACTTTGCAGTGTATCCCAAATGAATGACGCCAGGTAGATTTTATTAACAGAATGTAACAGGAGAAAAGTGGGAAGAGGATTAGAAAGAAAGAGGATTCAAGAGGACTGGAATCTTTTCTTCTTGTTGACTTGAGCAACTTTTCAATGAAATGTACAACTGAAGAGCTGTCATCCAAAATTTCCTAATTTGATGTGGAGATGTCGAGGTGCTGTAAGATATCAGGAAGGGATGTCCAGAGGGCATTGGAAGCCTGTATCCTGAAGCGGGGTGTGTGTGTGTGCGCGCGCGTGTGTGTGTGTGGAAGGAAACCTAGAAGTTACCTGTGTGTGTGTGTGTGTGTGTGTGTGTGTGTGTGGAAGGAAACCTAGAAGTTACCTGAATAGCAGAGTCACCTATAAGCGAGATCCCAGGAGTCTGTCTACAGGAGAGGGAGATATGACCCAGCATAAGAACTTGATACAATGTAAGCTGTGATAGAATATTTTCAATTTAATTTAAAATGGTAAACTTTTAAAACGCTTCTTGTAAAAATACACTGAAATTAATATAAAGGCTTGCAAAAATGAATGTCTCGGGCATCTTGTTCTCCTATAAATTTGTTTTTCTCTTTATGGGTAAAAGACAAACACTGTCACTCAAATGTTTTAACTTATCATGACTGCATTATAAAAGTAACATGCACAAAACCAGGAGGATATTTGTTTGAGGAATGAATACCTAATGGCTATAAATCATTTGGTAAGTAGCATGATGTATATTTTTTGGCAGTGCCCAAATCAGCTCAATGCATGTGTTACGGACTGTTAAAAAATTCAGAGTATAAAAAAATGGTAATGTATCTTATACTGTGAATCCTTCACACTATGTCTGTATCCTCTAATTGCATAAACTATTTTTAAGTCCTAAAATTCCTCTTACATTCAATTCCAGGGAACATTTAGTGGGAATTATAAAACCATGCTTTAGTTACTTGCCTATTTTTATGTCCTTACAATTAGAAAGCTTTATTTCATTAAAAAATCACATGTTATTCATCTCTGTATCCATGTTTCATACAAGGAGTTAAACTACATAAAATATAGAATGTTATTTATAAAATGATGAGAAATTATTTTTGAAGCAAAAAATCGTTAAAATTTAATGGATTTTTACATTTATATTTTTATATAATAGAAATATATAAACATATATATTTAATGTATATATCTATACTTAATTGTATGTATATTTAAATCTATATTCTGAGAAACCCCATAAGGCAAAGAGCTTTGGATAAGATGCCACATGTCTGTATGCTTATCCACTAGATGGCTCCCTTACAATTCTAACTTGTAATCTTGTCGTTCTAAGGAAAACTCAAAATTCATTCAAAATGACTATGCCCAATCTAAGCAGCTTCTTCCAGTGCCATCCATACTAGCACTATTGCACCAGATAGTGAGAAACTTGAGCCATCTTACAGTAAACCAAAAGAGGCATGTCTTGTGCACCTTTATTATTCAGCAAGAGTTAGAAAATGATGATAGCATATAAGACAGTATTTCTAAACAGAAGATTAATATTCATATAGGAAAGACACTCACAGTGCTTACTGACAATGTGGAGTTTGGGTATTCACATTGTATCTACTGGATCAGAATCACCAGAGTTGAGGGAGAGCCAGCAGTCTGTACTGTCGGCCAATTTATGTACAAAGTTCAAGGATGACAATATAAAAAAATATACTTTTTAAGACACATTTTGTTTTGCCTATTCTTGTGGAGACTATATGTACTGATTCAACATGTTTGTCAAATTCAGTTAATACTTTTCTTTTTAGCTCCAGAGATAGAAAATACTATAACAAAAGATTTGGGAAGAGATTAGAATCATATAATCTTAGGACTGTAAGTTCAGTTCAGTTCAGTCGCTCAGTTGTGTCCGACTCTTTGCGACCCCATGAATTGCAGCACGCCAGGCCTCCCTGTCCATCGCCAACTCCCGGAGTCTACCCAAACCCATGTCCATCGAGTCGGTGATGCCATCCAACCATCTCATCCTCTGTCGTCCCCTTCTCCTCCTGCCCCCAATCCCACCCAGCATTAGGGTCTTTTCCAATGAGTCAACTCTTCCCATGAGGTGGCCAAAGTATTGGAGTTTCAGCTTCAACATCAGTCCTTCCAATGAACACCCAGGACTGATCTCCTTTAGGATGGACTGATTGGATCTCCTTGCAGTCCAAGGGACTCTCAAGAGTCTTCTCCAACACCACAGTTCAAAAGCATCAATTCTGCGGCGCTCAGCTTTCTTCACCGTCCAACTCTCACATTCATACATGACCACTGGAAAAACCATAGCCTTGACTGGATGGACTTTTGTTGGCAAAGTAATGTCTCTGCTTTTAAATATGCTATCTAGGTTGGCCATAACCTTCCTTCCAAGGAGTAAGCGTCTGTTAATTTCATGACTGCAATCACCATCTGCAGTGATTTTGGAGCCCCCAAAAATAAAGTCTGACACTGTTTCCACTGTTTCCCCATCTATTTCCCATGAAGTGATGGGACCAGATGCCATGATCTTAGTTTTCTGAATGTTGAGCTTTCAGCCAACTTTTTCACTCTCCTCTTTCACTTTCATCAAGAGGCTCTTTAGTTCTTCTTCACTTTCTGCCATAAGGGTGGTGTCATCTGCATATCTGAGGTTATTGATATTTCTCCCAGCAATCTTGAATCCAGCTTGTGCTTCCTCCAGCCCAGCTTTCTCATGATGTACTCTGCATATAAGTTAAATAAGCAGGGTGACAATATACAGCCTTGACGTACTCCTTTTCCTATTTGGAACCAGTCTGTTGTTCCATGTCCAGTTCTAACTGTTGCTTCCTGACCTGCATACAGGTTTCTGAAGAGGCAGGTCAGGTGGTCTGGTATTCCCATCTCTTTGAGAATTTTCCACAGTTTATTGTGATCCACACAGTCAAAGGCTTTGGCATAGTCAAGAAAACAGAAATAGATGTTTTTCTGGAACTCTCTTGCTTTTTCGATGATCCAGCGGATGTTGCCAATTTGATCTCTGGTTCTTCTGCCTTTTCTAAAACCAGCTTGAACATCTGGAAGTTCACGGTTCACATATTGCTGAAGCCTGGCTTGGAGAATTTTGAAGGGCTTTAGAAATCATGTAATCTATTGGTTCTTAACCCTGGCTGCACATTCTAATAACTAGGGGAGCTTTTGAAACCTGTCAGTGCCCTAATCTCACCTCGTTTCCTTTTTTAATTACTCTGTGATGGGGGCTGGTTATTAGCATATTTCAAAAAGTTCCCCCAATGATGTTAATCTGCAACTGGGGTTGAGAACCATCAATTCAGGAAAAGCTCCTCATTTTATATGTACAGAACTATGGTCACAAATAAGTTAGGCGTCTTCCTGTAAAATATACAAGTTCTTGGCAAAGTTAGGACTAGACTCCGGATGTCTGACATGCAGGCCATTCCTTTCCCCACAATTCCTGTTTATTCAGAAGTGCGTGCACTCTTCTGTGCCCTAAAAGGTGCTGCAAATATGATAATAGTACATTCAGAAAGAAAACGTATTCAAATATTTTTAAAGGTATCACATATATTGGCCATCACACTATAAAAACCGTGTTGCTAGAGAACAGACTTAAGGACTTGGTTTGCAGGGAGAGGGTGGGATGTATGGAGAGAGTAACGTGGAAACATACATTACCGTATGCACAATAGACAGCCAATGGGAATTTGCTGTATGACTCAGGAAATTCAAACTGGGGCTCTGTAACAACCTAGAGGGGTGGGACGGGGAGGGAGGTGGGAGGGATGTTCAAGTGGGAGGGGATATATGTACACCTATGACTGATTCATGTTGATGTTTGGTAGAAACCAATACAATACTGTAAAGCAATTATCCTTCAATTAAAAATAAATAAATTAAAACTAAAAAAAAAAAAAAAAACCCAAGCCATGTTGCTATATCACCCTTTCTTTGAAATATTAGAGGATGGAATTTAAACAGAAGCCTTAACAGTTCAGAGCAGATAACAGACATGTAATCCATTCATCACAAAGCACTTGTCAGTGACTCGATACTAAATGAGAGAGATGGAAGAAAGGCATCCACTGGGCCTACACGAAACAAAGAGTAGAAAGAAAGCAGAACATGCCCAGTATCAATTAAAGGGACACCCAGAGGAGGTATTATCCTTGAACCGAGACAGATGCAAATTCATTATAAATTTGGATAAATCACCTACAGAAATTACCTCAAAGATGGAAGGAAAGAGATGCAAGGACAACTGACAGACACCACAAGGCTTTGTTGTAAATAAAATCAATTTTATGGTTTCACTCAGTCCTTAATTTGCCAAAATGTTCCAACTAAAACCTATATACAAGCTTCAGCAAACTCAGCGGGGTGGGTAGTTTTTGTCGGAACTAGTTGCAAACTGCCGAGCAATATGGGATAAAAGCATTTGCAGGGCTCTCCTCTCACCCACAGAGAAGATGTTCCTCATTTTGAAGGTCAGGCCATACATCACTGGCCCAATGTCAGGAAGCATGCATCGCCTCCGCCTACACTGTGCCAGGTCAGTTAGAAAATAAACAAAAGCCACTGCATAAAGCGGCTATGCCCCCAACCCCCTCAATTGCCCCATCCTGCTTCTCAACCATTCCATCTCCAAAGGGAAGAAGCCAGGCAGCAAAATTCAAGCCTTTTGCTTAAGATGCCAGTATGTCTAATACCTTGCAACAGTGGAATTTTTTTTTTCTTCCTGATAAACACAAAACAGACTGAACAAGTAATACTGGATTATTTACAGCAGATCTCTTAAAAATGTCACTGGGACTTTACAAGGCTTTGCCTATGTCCATTTCAGACTGCTGTGAGTTAGAGGCTTTCTGCTACCAAAGGTCTCATGTATCAGTCATCGGGCTCCTGGGGTCCCATCTGTCATCAGACTGTCATCTCAGAAAATTCTAAACTTTCAATTCCAGTTACCAGACTTGTCTATGGAGGATGATTACTAAGTTACAATTAGAACCTGAGTGGTTGAAGATTGCCTACTGGTCAGGCACTGCTCATTAACAATTGAGTAAGAATTAGTTCATCAGATTAGCTTGTGGTCATGTGACAGACTAGGAAAGAACTTCTGGCAGGCCTAGAGATCCAGAAGAGAATGGGATGAGGTTTTTACAAGTTTCTTGTTGTGGAAAGGATTGTAGGAAGGTGTAGAGGGGAAGGAGGCTGACAAAAATTCCTGGCTGTCTAAAGGATATACATATACGTATATTTTTTAAGGAATATAATGATAGAGTACCTAGAGGGACCGCAGTAAAGCGAATGGGCTTGAAAGAAGGGGATGCTGATATAGGGAGCACCCACACTGGGAATGCTGACATGTTATCTAAATAAGGTGTCAATTTTTCCATAGGATTCAGAGTAAACTTTCAAACAATACTAACCTTCCATATACTCTGAAGCTCCTCATCTAGTGCCTCTGTAGAACACAGTTAGTGCCAACCCCTTTCACAAAGTTTCTCATTTTTAATAGCTGGCTTCATCCTATTTCCTTAATACAGACTTTCTGTATACAGATATGCTTTGAAATTCCTGGATGAGGCTGTCTTAATTTGAAATGAAAGTCTACCCTCTCAAAGACATTACAACCAGTAACTTCATAACAAATCAATCTCATGACATCTAAATAGGTGAGCTGCATGTCCATTATAAATTTCTTCTGATGGGTTGAGTCATTTACCACGAGGGCAAAAAGACCTGGAGCAACAATGCCACATTATATTCAATGCTATGTCAGCCAGCAACCATGGACACTGAATGAATAGCAGTATGCTGTGACTGACTGTGCATAGCACAGTCTGCAAGTACTGAAGATGTAATAAGCTAAGTTTGAATTGCCATTCTTCCACAAATACAAAATCACACAGATCACTCTATTTAATATGTATGCTGAGAGGATAGGTTCAATTTAGTTCAGTTGCTCAGTCGTGTCCGACTCTTTGTGACCCCATGGACTGCAGCATGCCAGGCTTCCCTGTCCATCAACAACTCCCGGAGCTTACTCAAACTTATGTCCATCAAGTCGGTGATGCCATCCAGCCATTTCATCCTCTGTCATCCCCTTCTCTTGACTGCAATCTTTCCCAGCATCAGGGTCTTTTCCAATGAGTCAGCTCTTCACATCAGGTGGCCAAAGTATTGGAGTTTCAGCTTCAGCATCAGTCCTTCCAGTGAATATTCAGGACTGATTTCCTTGAGGATTGTCTGGTTTGATCTCCTTGCTCTCCAAAGGATAGGTAGAAGTGGCTATTTTTTAAAATAATTTCTGCAATTCAGAATACCTCCCTCAAGAAGCAAAACTGATTCTGTACTAAGAATTGATGTTGGCATTACAGGCAAGGCATGGACTTTTCAAGGCAGCAATTTGACTGAAGAACAGGTTCCGAAATGTCCACCTTTCCCTCCATGAGATAAACTTTTAAGTTTCTTGTATCAACAAAGGAATGGTGCTTTTTTTCTTTTTCATAAAGGGGAATAGCAGCTTTAGTGCTGAACTACATTTGTGATAGAATTTGAGTTGTATTCAAAAGCTTACACACACACACACACAAAAGCTTACACAAATCACAGGTACCTTTCTTTAAGACAGACTTTAGAGAGAATTTTTTTTCAAATTTTTCTCAAACAGCATTGGTTCAGAGCAATAATTTCTTTCATGAAAATGAAAACTGTGATTGTTGGTAGGACAGTTAGACTAAAGGAGTATTTCCAAAACTTTTGAACTTTGTAAACAGCATAATAAAAAAGAATGAAGGCCAACACTGGATTTTTATTTCATCCAAATAAAAATATAAATAAAGGGAAAATGATGATAGTAAAATGATGACAGCTGAAATTTCACAATAAAGAATACCCTTTTTAAAAGGGTAAATTTAACTTTAAGAAAAAAGCGGTCCTTATTTTTCTCATTCTACCCTGAAACCATATAGAACTCTGTCATCCCTGGAACTTGACCTTGGATGGGCATTTAGGAACCAATGCCCAAAGCCAAATACATGTGGGCTCATAGCTGCTACTGGAGAAACAAGCGATTTCAGCTGAACCCTGTTAGCTGCCACCCACATCTAGAGTGGACCTGAGTGCCACAGGAGCAGGGCAGGTAAGAAGAGCTTACAGGAAATACAGGATAATACAAAGGACAGGAACAAATACCAAGGGCAGTGGGACAAATGAAACTATATCACAAAAGCACAGGCAGCAAAAGCCAGACCATGGAAAACTTCATAGAACAAACAACGCTGCTTGTTCAACAAATGAACCCTTTGAAAATGACAGAGAGGTATGATGGTAAATTTTATGTGTCAACTTGACTAGCTTAAGAGATGCCCAGATAGCTGGTAAAACATTTCTGGGTATGTTTGGGAGGGTGCTTCTGGAAGAGATTAACATTTCAATCAGCCGACTGAGTAAAGAAAATCAACCCCTGGTCCAGTGGATAGGACTCCACACGCCCACTGCAGGGGGCACAGGTTCAATCTCTGGTCAGGGAACGGACCGCAAGCCATGCAGCAAGGATCTACTCTCACCAATGGGGGTGAAGGTGAGAAGGGCATCATCTAGTCCACTGAGGACCCAAACTGCACAAAAAGGCAGATGAAGGGAGACTTCCTACTCTCTTCTTGAGCTGAGAAGAAGCTCATCTCATCTTTTCCTGCCCTTGGACACTGGAGCTCCTAGATCTTGGGTCTTTAGAGACCTAATTTTACAACTGGCAGCCTCCTGGTTCTCAGACTTTCACACTCCAAGTGAATTGTAACACCAGCTTTCCTGGTTGTCCAGTTTGAGGACAGCAGATTATCAGACTTCTCAGACTCTATTAGGCTTCCCTGGTGGCTCAGACAGTAAAGCATCTGCCTGCAATGTGGGAGACCCAGGTTTGATCGCTGGGTGGGGAAGATCCCCTGGAGAAGGAAATGGCAACCCACTCCAGTACTCTTGCCTGGAAAATTCCACGGACAGAGGAGCCTTGTAGGCTACAGTCCATGGGGTCACAAAGAGTTGGATACGACTGAGCGACTTCACTTTCTGGCCTCCATTACCTCGTGAGCCTAATGCTACAATAAATTTATTATATATTAATATCTATATATCTCTCTATATAGTCTCTTGGTTCCCTTTCTCTGGAGAACTCTAATACAAGGGGAAAACCTGCAGATTGGAAGAGACTTAAAGTATTTTGAACATTAGACAATTAGTGTTCAGAGCTGTGTATTTGACTGTTAAAACTAAGAAGAAAAGCAAGGCTGCAATTCTAGAAAAGCCACATACAAGTGTTTACATTTGTATATTTGTGTGTTGGGGGTACTGGTGAGTAGGAGGCAGGTGGAAGGTTTCAGGAGTGGTTGGCAAGAGTCTACCTCCCAACTTTGAGGACAGGAAAAGTGGTGTCTGCTATAATTAGTAACTAATTGGATATTCATTAACTGAAAGTTTGTTTTACAAATATTTTCAGTATTTGTCTTTCTTATAAAAACACAGGACATACACACTTTTTTAAATGAAGGTTCTAGAGTCAGATGACCTGGTTCAAGCCAAAATTCTGACACAGATTACTTACGTTTCCTTGGCTGTAGTGTGTTCTCAGTTTAATAATATGGATATTGATAATTCCAGTGGTACTCATTTCGCTGGGAAATAGTGAACATGAATAGATGTAAAGGTTTTTGAACACCATGTGGCAGATAGCAAGTATTTTGAGGGTATTAGCTCTTATTACAGGAAATGGTTCCATCTAGGAAACAACCAGAAGTAGCAAACTAAGAGATTAGGGAGAAGCTATGCCAATTGTGGTGGATGTATGATGGTCTAAGAGATGTTCTGCATCTAATTCTCTCTTTTTTCAATTTCCAACTTCCAGAGTTCATTTCAGAGAGTGATGTTTGATATATGGAAAAGAAAATGTACCGTTTGACAGTGAAAATCAATGGAACATAGAATTCACTTGATTATTACTTTGCATACAAAATCATTGGAACTCATCCATTTTATTACCAAGGCAAACTAAAGAGGAGGTTCTATCTGTTAAAAACGAGGCTGCCAAATTAAATGTCTTGTTCTGACTGAACGTCCAATGAGTGCAAATTAAAATGTTAGGAACTTTTTGTTCGAGTCCTAAAACTTGAATTAGGTTTTCAGTGGATTAAAAAATCCATTCATATAAAGCTAGTCTTTTAAAAATCATATTTTTGGCTTTTTAGCTTTTGATGAAAAGAAGGCAAAGCTTTCTTAATCCTATTAATGCATTGATTTATTTTCTTCAGTTTTAATTAATTATGCTTTTCTGACCTTTGGACTGGGTTATCATTATATACTTTTAGTGTTAGCAATTTAAAGCTTGTTTTTTGAGTGCATTTCAGAATTCACTGTTTTTTATATAAGATATGTTAATGACTGCATTTTAGAATGCTGATTATTCTAATAAGAACTCTTTAAATTATCACATCAAATTTAATAGAATAAAAGCCAGTGTCCACACAGGTGATTCAAATGCCATATAAGTCTTTTGACTCACATTTTTCAAAAAATCCTCCATTTTTATGCAATTAGGAAAATTAGTTTATAGTAATGTCCTTTGGAGAATTCAATGTTTTAACAAGTCCCCACAGTATTTTATTATTCTATCTTTAATAATTTTCTACAGTTTTGGCATATCCATCTAGTTATTATTTAAGACATTGACTTTATCAGATAATAACTGTTTATAGAATTGAATTGTACTATTTGCACTTTCACTGACTCAAACTGACTACAGGTTTTTTTTTTTTTGTCTGTTAAAAATGGATGATGTGACCTATTTGTTAGGGGGTTAGAGAAAATAATTAAAATATACCACTGGAACTTCACTTATCACTTTTTACTCTTAGTGAAATGAGGTCAATGTCAAATATGTTCTGGACCCTGGGACCTGCCTTATTCCAAAATTCATCTCATGAAGAGAGACTCATGGGCATTTTTAATAGTTGCAGCCATGAAATCAGAAGACATTTGCTCTTGGCAGGAAAGCAATAACAAACCGAGACGGTGTGTTGAAAAGCAGAGACACAACTCTGCTGACAAAGGTCTGTATAGTCAAAGTTATGGTCTTCCCAGTGGTCATGTATGGTTGTGAGAGTTGGACTGTAAAGACGGTGGAGTGCCAAAGCATTGATGCCTTTGAACTGTGGTGCTGGAGAAGACTCCTGAAAGTCCCTTGGACAGCAAGGGGATCAAACCAGTCAATCCTAAGGGAAATCAACCCTGAGTACTCATTGGAAGGACTGACGCTGAAGCTTAAACTCCAGTATTTTGGTCACCTGAGGTGAACAGCCAACTCATTGGAAAAGTCTCTGAGGCTGGGAAAGATTGAGAGCAGAAGGAGAAGAGGGTGTCAGAGGATGAGATGGCTGGATGGCATCACCGATGCAATGGACATGAACTTGGGCAAACTTTGGGAGTTGGTGATGGACAGAAAGACCTGGCGTGCTGCTGTCCATGGGGTTGCAAAGAGTCAAACATGACTGGGTGACTGAACAACAACTAGAAGGACAATGGTATTGACCACTTTAAATTCACACTTCTATACATACTCTTGAAGCTAAAAAATAAGTTAACACTGTTCATCAATATTGAATATCTCCTACCTATCAATACAACAGTGCACACCTGTGCTATTCAGTGCAGTTTGCAGACCAGTGGCATTAATACGACCTGGGAGCTTATTAGAAAGGCACATTGAACAAGACTGCCTTAGTGCTCCCCTTAACTTGACTAACTTTGAGACAGGGTTCTTCCTGACTATAGGATCCTAACCTCCCTTTTCTTAGGGTATTTACTTTAGAAAACTTGCAACTGTAAATCCTCTCTCTGTCTCTTTGAGATGGAAATCTGCTACAACCCAGGAATGAGTTTCTCAAAGACCTGGGAATCATCCCTTTGAAATGTAACTATCAAAAAAAATAGGGCTCCTGTCTCCAGTCTCCTGGCCCCACTGTCTTCCAGTACTTTCCCACTGGTTTACCCCAGCATTTAAGATTCTCTCACCTTTTTTTTTGGTGCACTTGAGTTAACTTCTCTCCTCTATTGGATTAGTCCTGAATAAAGTCTTCCTTGACTATTGAACTGGTCAGGTGCATTTTGAAAATAAGATTCTTAGCTTCGTCCCCTAATCAGAATACCATTTTAATAAGATTCTTGAGTATTCCCAGTGTCAAAAAATAGTTGAGAAGTGCTTCTCTAGACTGTAACATCGATCACTCTTTGCTGGTATATAATGGGGCATGGGTACAAATAATAAACAACCTGCAAATATTAGATAACCACCATCTATTTCAACATTATAGTAAAAACCATTTCTATTTCAACTACCTGACCATCTTGTTCTTTCTTTACCTGAATTTTCTTTTGATTATATTCTGAAATAGTCTAGGTTCTATTTATACACTTTGCTGTATTCAATTAAAAAAAAATCAGTGAACGCTTTCAAGAAGACACATATGAACCAATCCTTTACACCATTACGAAGAACATAACACCAAGGGTGCAGAACTGGTGCACAATATTGCATCACTAGATGTGGGACAGTCAACTGTGTATACTAAGATTTCCTTCATTCATTGAAAAATACTGACTCAGTGCCTATTATAATAGGTACTGAGCATTGTTCTAGAGGCTTGGGATCAGGGAACCAAACATTCATAACCCCTGCCTTCATTGCTCTTACCTTTTTGAATCCTCCCAAGAATTCACTGAGGCATTGAACTGTATCACAATTTTATCAATGAAACTGTCAAGGCTCATAAAATTTAGGCAGGTGTAAGATTTGAATTAAGTCTCACGATCACAAAATCAGTACTATTTTTGTGGGCATGTGTTTGGGAACATATTCTTTCATGTATCCTTAATTGTGGCAAAAAATAAACCCTTGCAAGTGAATTCTCTATTGGAAAGAGGTCTAGTAGCCAACTTAATTTTTGTTAACTATATCACACTGCTGTAGAATGAAAAATTCTGATAACTGATTAGTACCTTAATTTTTATGTGGAACTTTATGTTCACCTGTGTCCACCAGTGAGTCTCCACCAGAAACACACAGCAGAATTAGATGCAGATCTTATTATAAAAACAAAACTAATGCTTAGGCATCATCTCAGACCAACTGATGCAGAATACCTGCCAGTGGGGCCCAAATGTAGGTTTATTTTAAAAGCTCCCTAAGTAAAAAAAAAATAAAAAAAATAAAAGCTCCCTAAGTGTTTCTAATGTGGAGCCAGGGTTGACAAACTATGATTTATACATCGCATGCTAACCTTTATTTTTCCTACACAGGGTTTTAGCTCCTGCTTAAAAAAAATGAGACTCTCAGAACATCTCAGAACATCTCAGAACAAGTATTAGTTATATTATGTTAGATTTTCTGCTCTGCCAATATTTGCACAGCTGTTTAATACTCAGAATGAGCTACCACATATTTCCACCACAATTAAACTGAGATCTGACATTTACAATTTCCACATAGCCACCATCCTTTCCTAGACTCCCTGTTGCAACCAAGAATAGCACGCTCATTACTGTAATGAAGCCAGTTTTTAATCAAAAGAGACACAGATAAATAGAACAGTATTATGGACTCAATGGGAGAGGGCAAGGGCGGGATGATATAGGAGAATGGCATGGAAGCATGTAAATTATCATATGTGAAACGAATCGCCAGTCTAGGTTCAATGCATGATACAGGGTGCTCGGGGCTGGTGCACCGGGATGACCCGGAGGGACGGGATGGGGAGGGAGGTGGAAAGGGGGTTCTGGAAGGGGAAAACATGTACACGCATGGTGGATTCATGTCAATGTATGGCAAAACAAATACAATATTGTAAGGCTAAAAAATAGAAAATAAATTAATTTAAAAAAAGTTCTATATCAGAAAGGATTCCGCATTATTCAAAATTATAATCTAATTATTAAATTTCTATCCTATATTCAATTTGAACTGCACTTATCATCTTTTAGAAGATAAGGTAAAGAGTCTCCAAAAATTTAGTAACATTAAATGCAATTTTAAGCTATTTGGATATGTCCGACATGTAAATATCTTTCACTTCAGGCAGACTTTTAATTGTAGACAATTATTGTGTCAAATTCCAGTGGAATAACATGAATAGTAAAATATATCAAATGACAAAAATAATTGTCTTTAAGATTCAATATCGCTTATTTGTCAACCATCTGAGCAGGTGAGTTTCAAACATACTTGTCAATTAACTTAGTTGTCAACTTACAAAAGATTAAAGCCATCACCAAATAAACTAGAGTCTTCTTTAAAAGTATGCTGTTTCAAACTTCCTTCACACATAAATAAAGCAGAAAAAGAAACTGCCAAGAATCAAAATAATCCTTTCTTTTGAATTTTCCATCGGACTATCTGGTTTTCCTTTTATTCTATTAATATTGAACTGGTCAAAATGAGCTTTAAATAATATGAAGATCCCCTTTTTATACCCAATTTAATAATTTAATCTCTAGAAACCTAGTAGCAGATAGGAGTAAGTAATTTATTGTATTCATAAACTTTCACGTTTTCAAGGGAAAACAGTTTTGCCCATTAAGGATCAGAGAAATGAAAGAACTTTTATCCCTAACTGTACCTACCCCTGCAACTTTCACTTTTCCCACAGGCCACCAACACTGTCACACCCCCTTTCATTTTCCAAGGATGGCTTTGCTCCCACTTCACTGAGTTAATGGTGGCCTTCAGGATAGAATGCTCCCAAACTTCATCCACCCATGCCGATGGGTAACAGTAAGTAGTTCTATGCTGCTGAAGCAAGGATGTTTCTGGAAGAGCAACAGAAAGTAATGCTGGAATGACTGACTGCAGTCAGATCATGAAAGGTCTCATGCTAAGATAATGAATTTGAACTTAATGAATTTGAAGAGCTGGACACTCATCAGAGGCTCTCATGCAGGCAAGAGTTCTGATCAGATTTCAGAAAGACCACCCAGGCAGCAATGTGGAGGATAGATCTAGAGGAAAGTCGAACTGGAAGTGTAAAAATCACTTCTGAGACAACAAGGGTGCTTCCCTGGTGGCCCAGTAGTTAATAATCTGCCTTCCAATGCAGGGGACACAGGTTCAATCCCTGTTTGGGGAACTAAGATCCTATGGGGCAACTAAGCTCCTGCACCACAACTGGAAAGCCTATGTGCCACAGCTACTAAATTTGAATGCTCTTGAGTCCGTGATCCGCAACGAGAGAAGCCATGCCACAACTAGAGAAAGCCTACCTATCACAACTAGAAAAAGTCCACCTGCCACAACTAGAGAAAGCCCACTCATCACAATGAAGACCTAATGCAACCAAAAAAAAAAAAAAGAGAGAGAGAGACAACAGTCAAGTTATGAAAGGTTGCAATTCAAGTGAGTGCTCCACCCTGCCCACCAGCCAAAGATTCTAGGCACAATCCCAATTCCCTTCGATGACTTTCAGCTTGACCAATACCACATTTACCATAATAATGCTGTCTTCTTTCTCCTAATATTAGCTCTCTTCCTTGCTAAACTACATCTCTCGAGGTGCAGACCCTTGTCTTTTCTATTTTTATCCCCAAAGCCTAGATCAGGGTGTGGCACAATGTAGGTATATGAAAATATCTGCAAAATATTCATATGAATGAACATAACTATTTAAATGATGTTTCTTTGTACAGTAGAATACATACTTTACCTAGGTTTAAATCTTTGCTTTCTCAAAAGCTAGTTGGGAGGGCTCTGCCATTTCATTTATCTCCCAGTTTTTCAAATCTGTTAATCAAGGGGTACGAATTAAATTATTTCTAATATAGGTTCTGACTCTAATATGCTATAGGACTGGTTTCTATTAAAAATGTATCACACACAGGCAATTATAAATTGGCATAGGTTGACTCAAAGACTGCATTTCATATAATCAACTATTTGTCACCTATGTCCATTTTAATAGGCTCAAAATGATTTGTCTACTCAGAAATATTAGAAGTATGTGAAGTGACATACAGATGGAGTGTTAAATCAATATTTCTTGCATATAAAAACCCAGATTGCTAAAATATGTACCTTTTTCATTAAATGATTTTATTTTTAAGTGACTAAGGTGCAGTAACATTAAAATGTTACAGTTTGATGCTACTAGCATGACTGCTAATGCTGAATCGTATTTTTCCTTAATATTCTTCAATATCCTTTGCCTTGTTTGACATCAGCACTATTTCCCAAATAAAGATGAACAAGCCAAGTTTTTAAAGTGAATATACAGATGTACATGATGGCTTTTTTTTAAATAATGCAAACTTTTTGCCTACACTATTTTCATAATGATTATCACTTTATCTTTAGGAAGGAGTCAATATATATGGCTGACTTCTTCAAAGTCAACTTTTGACTCCTTCAAAAACCCATGTTTCTGGGTTTTTAAAAGTTAAGACCACAGACCTACTGAATAGAGCAACAGGACTTAATTGCTCATCTTGAGTTACATAGTAACCCCCAGACAGTGTGACTACAGGGTGCTTCAAATATTTGTCAACAAGATTTACTATAAGGAAAGGTTTAATTTTGCCATGCTTTCGATATACCTTACCTAGGAGATACAATAAAATAGCTATTTTTTTTTTAATATTTTAGGCTTCCATATTTTTCCAAAGACTATAGAAACAAGGTAGCATAATCACTTACAAGTCAAAACAAAGATACTATACTAGCCAAACATTACAAAATAAAAATTATAGCCAGATAGGTCCAGATTGATAGTCACATAAAATGGTGCCAAACTAAAGAACTTTTACTGGACAATAGTTTCATGCACTATCCAGCAGGACCCTACATTATAAAGTAACAATATTTATTTCACATTTTCAGGGTTCTCAAATGGTAGAGGAGACAAATGGGATTCATTTCAGTACAAAGAAAAGCAATTACACTACTTGACTGTCTTTGTCTTTAAAGATTTTAACTGGAAAATCAGTGAAAATTAAGTAATGTTACTCATGCAAAATTGCAAAGCTGCATATAGGATATAAGGCTACACAAATTTATTTTTTTTAAATCTCAGAGCTCTTTGGTTTTCTTTGGTTTTTTGCTTCACTGGGCTTCAAATCTATTTTATATTCCATTAACTGACTAGTGCATAGTACAAGCTTGTGTGTATATGTGTGTATGTGTGTGTGTGTTTAAAAATAATTCTGGGTATACATGATGTGTGTTTTCCAAGTTCAAGGGTTTGGTCAATAATTTCAATTTTCATGCAGTTTCTTAGAGTAGCTCTCCAATAGTTCCTTCTTGGGTGTAATTTTTCACTGCAAACAAATCCACAGAGATAGACCATTTAAGACTAATGCCTGACACCCGCCAGGCATTTTACAAGGCACCTTACCTAGAATATCATGTTTTTGCTTCACAAGAATAAAATAAGGTAATAAAAAATAAAGTACTAAACAATGGCAAAATAAGTAGCAAAATGGGAACTTAAACTACCATTGATAAAAAAGACTATGATCCACTTGCTATAACACATTGCACATTCAGCATGGAACTCACTATTCAGCAAATATTTGGTGTTTAATAATGGTTCATTTGATCAGAAGGGCAAGGCATTTGCTAGGTACATGAGGCAGTGATTTTCAAACAGTGAGTTGTATCTATTAATGGGTCATGAAATCAATTTATTTCTCTTAACCAGAACTTTCTCAAAATGGGATGAATTAATCAGTATAATTTCTGTCAAGGGTAGTCTGTCATAGGCAACACCCATCCTTCCATGTTCTTTTTTGAATGTGCCAAAATGCATGCCATAACATCCCCTGTGTGAACTTCATGCAATTAATTAGGTGAAAGTGACCAAAGTATGACTACCACAAGGCTGCTTGATCCTTGGGGCTTGGGGAGGATTGGGGGATGGGAGGCTATCTTGTTAGTTGTTTGCAACAAAAGTGCTGAGTCCTTGGCCCTGGTTTCTTCATCGGTGGTGCAATCCACTGTGTCTATAGTCATCATCTCAGCATATTGTATTATTCTGTGGTGCTTGGGGTAAAGAAACCAGTGCTACTATGCTGATGTTCCTTCTAGTTGCTGTATTGTGAATATTAAAACAGTCGTGCTCTGACACACGGAATCCCACTGTCTACTATGAGCACCTATGGGACTGCAACACGGCAATCTGGTACTTGCTTAGTCATCTCCTATGGAGTCTTGCTATTCTTTGACATCCTCGAGCAGGTTGGGGTTCTTCCCTGAAATGGAGTAAAAATAAGTGCTGGCTCAGGAGACTTGTGTTTCAATTACAGGGATTGTATAAGGATGTGCAGGTTAAGCACTGCACAACTCCAGGGGCCAGCACTTATGGAGGTGTCAAGGTATCAAAAAAGAGTTTGAAAACCATTGCTTTAGAAAATGCGAAGAAATAAGCAAGGAGTATTGGTTGAGAGAATTTGTGTTTAATGGAGAAGTGATCATTTCTAGTGGAGCTCAGGTGAGAATGTGGGAT
The DNA here is from genome assembly GCA_024291935.2 of Okapia johnstoni. Taxonomy (NCBI): domain Eukaryota; kingdom Metazoa; phylum Chordata; class Mammalia; order Artiodactyla; family Giraffidae; genus Okapia; species Okapia johnstoni. The sequence goes on along the minus strand of CM044305.1, from coordinate 23,279,287 downwards.
TTAATCCATCTTTCAGACTGAAAAAAGGGACCAGGAGATAGCATTTAGTGTGGTCCCAAGGGCGGGGTTAGGGAGAGATGAACAAGACCAAGCTTCAGAAATGTTCAGGAGATTATATGCAAAAATAAAAATTAATAAAATAAAAGTTAAAAAATAGCAACAACTAAACAACTTGAGACCATGAAACAAACATGACAATATAAAACACAAGGAGGTGTTCACCATCTCTGATTTTTTGGAACTAATTTTGTGCACCATATCAGGATATTTTCTCATAACAAAAGGAAGCAGCTTCATGAAATAATAGTTAAACTAATCAATTACCTGTGTTCTGTCCTTATCAATTTCCTTAGATTTCCAAAGATTAAAGATAATACTTCACTCTTGTGCCAAATCCCAAATATTTTGTCTTCACCTGTCTTATTTACAGTGCTGTGCTTCCATATGTTTTATGGGATAAGACCATTGTCAAAAAAGTTACATCCATGATCTCATCGCTTTCTCCTCTATGTTTCACCAACACAGTGACTCATGATTCAGAACTTATTCAGCTAATGGTGCTTCATTGCTTGATTACACAATTACGCATCTATACATTATTTATTACACAATTTATATCCAGACCTATGTATCTACGTACATACATGCAGAAGATAAATAATAAGAAGCCTTCTTTTAAAATATCTTGACAGTCTTCAGTATTTATATGTGCAATGATACATATCAGTTCAGTCGCTCAGTCGTGTCCGACTATTTGTGACCCCATGAACCGCAGCATGCCAGGCCTCCCTGTCCATCACCAACTCCCAGAGTCCACCCAACCCCATGTCCATTGAGTCGGTGATGTCATCAAACCATCTCATCCTCTGTCGTCCCCTTCTCCTCCTGCCCCCAATCCTTCCTAGCATCATGGTCTTTTCCGATGACTCAGCTCTTTGCATGAGGTGGCCAAAGTATTGGAGTTTCAGCTTCAACATCAGTCCTTCCAATGAACACACAGGACTCATCTCCCCTAGGATGGACTGGTTGGATCTCCTTGCAGTCCAAGGGACTCTCAAGAGTCTTCTCCAACACCACAGTTCAAAAGCATCAATTCTTCTGTGCTCAGTTTTCTTTATAGTCCAACTCTCACATCCATACATGACTACTGGAAAAACCATAGAGATTCATAGACTCTTCTCCAATACCACTTATAATACATAGTTTAAGAGTTAGTTTTTTGCTCAAATTGTATACTTATTTCTATTAAATAGATTTAGTGAGAATTGATTTAGAAAACAATATGCTCCATTTTGCTAAGAGAAATGCAGGATACCTATTAATACAATTGCTAAATGGGCAAACATCATTTACTCATTTATCTGCATTAATTATTCAAAATGAATGGAAATTTGGTTAAAATTCTTTAGATAGAATCACATTTTGAACAAAAATTTTTTATAATTGAAAAGTTAAGCTTGGTTTATAAATGAGGTTATATTGGATTTTCTGTCTTTATGTCTTCTTTTCTGTTTTAGTTATACTGCTGTTGTTCAGTTGCTCAGTTGTGCCCAACTCTTTGCAACCCCATGGACTGCAACATGCCAGGCTCTCCTGTCCTTCACTGTCTCCCAGAGTTCACTCAAATTCCTGTCCATTGAGTCAGTGATGCCATCCAACCATCACATCCTCTCGGCCCCCTCTCCTCCTGCCCTCAATCTTTCTCAGCATCAGGGTCTTTTCCAGTGAGTTGGCTCTTTGAGATGAGTTATATTGAAGAAAGACCTTTATTTGTCTTGGGGACATGAATGAGTCTCTTAGTACTGGTGAATCAAACAATCTACTTACAAAATTCTGACTGCAATAGAAGATATTCTGAGTAGGGAGGGATTTTAGAAACCACACCTTTTAAACTTTTTCTATGGAAAAATGCAAATATACACAAACTAGAGAGAATAGTATAACAAGCCCCATGTGCCTGTCACTTCACATCAATCATTTGCCCATTTTTTGATCTATTCCTTTTATTTTGCTCCTGGAACATTTTAAAGAAAACCCTAGATCTCCTATCAAATAAATACTTTATTTTGCATCCCAAACAGGTAAGCCCTTAAAATTTTACCAAAACAAAACTATTACACATATTGATATTAATTATATATATATGGCTATGCCACATGGCTTGTGGGATCTTAGTTCCCTGATCAGGGATTTAACCCAGTCCTAGCAGGGGAAGTGCCAAGTCCTAACCACCGGATCACCATGGAAGTCCCTAACGATAATTTTTTTAAAACAATGAATATCAAGCCATGATCAAATATATTCTGTATCAGGGGCTTTTTCTCACTTTTTCATTTCTGCATCCTGATCAACACAAGATGCCCACATTTGCAGTGAGTTGACATGTAGAGACCATTTTATTTAACCCCTTCAGTTTCTGCAACTTGAGGCGTGATGAAAGTAATTCATTTACTCAAACGTCACTAGGCTTTTTGCTTTATCTATTCATTCTGCAAATATTTATTCAGCATGTAGTAGATACTGTTCAAGGTACTTGGGAAGTATATATAAGCAAAAATGACAAAGCCCTCTGTCCTTATGGAGTTTCTATTCCTGTTGGAGGAATGTAATATAAACATTAAAAGAAATCAAGTGAAAACTATATTTGAGGACGATAAACGACAGGGACCAAAGAAAATTACAGCGGGCCTGTAAGTGCTTTGATGATGGTAGGAAGAAGGGCTGCCTGAATTTTTGAGAAGGGCTGCCTGCCCACTGAGAAGGAGACATGCAAGGAAAGATTTAAGGTGAAGGAGGTAATTTGGGGTGATCTGGGAGAAGGGAAAGCAGGCAATGTCAATGCCTCAATGAACTTGACCTTTTCTTCTGAGTAAAACAGAAGCCATTGGAAAGGTGGCTACAGAGCAATGACACCTTTTGGTTTTTGCTTTAAGAGGAACATTCTAGTTAATATATGGAGACTAGACAGTTTAAGGCATGGACAGGGAGCACAGAACTTCAGACAACTTGGGAGGCCAGTGCATTTGTTGAGACAAGAAATAACGTTAACAATGAAAATTAGTAATGGAGATTCGAAGTGGTCTAGTTCTGGGTATATTTTAATGTTGAGGCTGACTGACTCGAGGTGGGGTATATAAAAAGAGGAGAAAAGTCAAGATTACACCAAAGTATTTGGCCTGAGCAAGAACAGGATAAAGCTGCTATCTATTAAGAATTACAAGTCACAGATTTTGGGCTAGAGAAGATCAGGAGGTCAGGTTTGGAGATGTAGAGATGTTCACTGACTATCAGTCAGAGATGCTGAGTAGGAAGTTAGATATGCAAATCTGAGTCTGGAATTGAGCAAAAATATCAATTTTTGGGGGTCATCAGCATATAACTCTTTTATTTAAGGTAATGGAAATTTTCTGAGAATACAAGAATGTCAACAAAAGAAGAGCAGAGAGACCCGAGGCATGAAAGATTAACCCAAAGCTTGCCAACATATAGAGATCAGAGAAACCAGAAAGGTAACAGCAATGTCCATCACTATTGTAATGATTTATTTCTTCTCAAATTTCATATTGAAGCTCTCAATTGTTGCATATTGAGATCAAGTCTCAGATAGATTAGCAATTCCATCTCTACTGTGCACTCTCCCTACCTTTGAATCATTTTACTCCCCACTTCAGCATCATATAGGCTTTACTCCTTCTGATTATATGGTTTTCCTTACCACCTTGGCCACTTTTCAGATGCTTTTGCATCAAGCATAGTGGCTTTCTGATCTCTCTAGTCACTGTGGTGATAGCGACTTTAAAGGCCATTCTTATTGATGCTTCCTGAGGACAGGACCAGCATGTTTTGTTTCAGCCCTGTTGTCAACAAAATTATTAATAGGACACAAAATTACCCAGAATGCCTTTTAAATTTTATGGTTATCTTTTTAAAAACACTCATGGTCAAGCATAAGCAATAGCACAGAAAACAGGATGCCACCAATTCTTTAGAACAGAGAAAGGTTTATATCAATAGTGTTGAACAAATACTTTGGGAAGAGATGCTCACTCTAAACAAATGATTTATGGGTTGTTGTTTTGCTCAATTTTTCTCTTTACCTCAGCCCTGTCCCCATGTGTATTCTAAAAACAGCTACTAAAATCAGTTATACACACACACACACACACACGTACACACACATATATATGAGAATAATGTGACAGAATATTTCCTTTAGGATTCATGTATCCATGTGTGCATATTTGGCAAAGCATCAAAGATAGAGAAAATATTAGAAGATGGAACACAACTAATCTATCACTCTTAGATTATGTTCTTTGCTAATATAAACAGCTAGACAAGGAAAAGTCTTAGTCACTCAGTCTTGTCTGACTCTTTGTGATGTCATGGACTTTAGCCTGCGAGGCTCCTCTGTCCATAGAATTCTCCAGGCAAGAATACTGGAGTGGGTTACCATTTCCTTCTCCAGGGGATCTTTCCCACCCAAGGGTCGAATCTGGGTCTCCTACATTGCAGGCAGATTCCTTACTCTCTGAGCCACCAGGGAAGCCCAGACAAGGAAAATGATGACATTAAAGTAAGTGCACACACAAGTGCGAGGTAAAACATGCAATGAATATCTGGTTTCCATCAAGAGCTGAAGAAAAACAGTTTCTACACAGAGTCTAACAATGGAAGATTTCTTTTTCTGTTTTTTTTTTTTTTTAATTACTCAGTCAGTTGGTATTTACTGAGTTCCTGCTATTTACCCAGAATTATTGTATAGAACAAAGGAAGCACAGCTCTGAGGTCACACCTGGAATGAAATTTTACGATCCAGGCTTAGAAGAAAGACAATTCCAACAACAGAATGAGTGGACCAGTCAGGGTCATTTAAGAACATTAGCCTTTTCCTTCTCCAGGGGATTTTCCAAACCCAGGGATCGAACTCAGGTCTCCCACATTGCAGGCAGATTCATTACCAGCTGAGCCACAAGGGAAGCCCTAGTAATAACATGACTGAATAAGTACTTTTCTGTATCTGTCTGAAGTCAGATAATCATCCTTTATTTTATTAGGAACAATAAATTCAATTGACAGATCAAAATGCCTAAAAGCACATTTAAATGACACACACTTGAATGATCTCTTCATTAGGAAATATCTAAAGTATTATCAGATCAATGACAGTATCTCTTTGCCATAAAAGTCAGACCTCTGAGCTTAGAGGGACAACAAATATTTTAAGAAGAGCCTCACCATTTCTATTCTAGTAACTTCCCAGACTGCAACAATAAATCCTCATGATCCATGGCATTCATACGGAACAGATTTAGAAACAATATATTTATTTTCACCATTTTTGTTGTGTCTTAGTCACAAAACCAAATAATGGGTAAAATTAAATCATTACATTTAGTTGGATGGAATAAAGAAACAAACCAGAGATAAAATCAACTCAAGGTATAACAAGCTTAATTTAGGCCTGATGCAGAACACTGCTTAACTCTAAAAACGTAAACTAAATACCAAGTGTACCTAACAAGACATCTGATCGATTGGAATCAGCTTGAATGTTGACTGATTTTTATCTGCGGGATTAAAGTATAATCACTGGAGTTAAATAATTCCTAGGACTTGTAATCCGGGCCATTTTAAAAGTATGAGACATAGTCTCTTCCTCCAGCATTACTGAGGAGATAAGGCAAGAATGCATGAAATTTAAGAGAAATCACATGGATATGGTAACAGAGGAGCTTTGGTGCTCTGCTGGTGGCAGTGTAAATGGTAGCAGCAATCTGCCTAGCCATCTGTTATTACTTAGTCAAATTAAGTATATACATACCCTTTGACATAGCAATTCTACAATTGGCATTTATCCCAGGGAAATTTTCTCACAGGTCCATAAGACATATATGCCAGGTTATTCAGTACAGTGTTATTCATAATGGTGTGAGTTGGAAGTAAACAGGCTATTCATCAACAAGAAAGAGAAAGGTAAAATGTTCTGGATACAAAATCACGGCCCTCACCGTAGATGTGTACAGATGTATAACTTGTGCCTGTACAGGAACATCTAGCCAAAGGGTTCCCTGGCAAGGACACTGGAGAGCTGGGAAATTAGCTGCTCCTAATTCTCATAAGGGTTTTAGTAAGTACACAACTTAACTCTATGAGGGCTTCCCTCATAGCTCAGTCGGTAAAGAATCTGCCTGCAATGCAGGAGACCCAGGTTCGATTCCTGGGTTAGGAAAATCCCCTGGAGAAGGAAATGGTAATCCACTCCGGTATTCTTGCCTGGAAAATCCCATGGATAGAGGAGCCTGGCGGGCTATACTCCATGGGGTCACAAGAGTCGGACACCACTTAGCAACTAAACCACCACCCACAACCTAACTCTAGAAGATAGGGTTCTATCCTAACTACCCATCACTATGAAAAATTCTAACAAATAATAGAGCTTATGGAAAAGGGTAAACAATGAAATATTAATAGCATGCATTTTACAGAAATGATAATTCACAAACAGAAAACAATTCACATTTTGAAAGGTCACCATTCAAATAAAAAGATACACCTTAAATACAATAATTGTACTTGATATAAAAGAGAAAATGAAATATGGGTATGGAGATAATTAGGGAACACATATGTACACCCACACTTAAAGATGTTGATGAGACTAATACAGATATGCCATCATGGATATTATGGTTCCCTCTGCCCACATGACCCCTTGTATCAAACCAATGGCAAAAGAATCAAAAAACATACCTTTAGACAGTGCTATCAACATGGTGTCTGTGAAAGACTTGATTAAAAGATAAGAGAATCAAGCTCTACTAGTAGTTTCATTTAGTTTTTCCCTATATATAAAACCTTCTTAAATTATTTACCACTTCAGCACCTCAATGTTTTTTCATTGTAAAAATAGGAATGATGATGACTTCTTTGTCCTAAAGCAGGAAGAAAGCCAGAAAACATCTGGATGTCTAAGGTGATGTGACTACTATAAACACTTTACTCCACCTCTTATACCCCACTTGCTTGGACCTTGTAATGTATTCCTCCTCTACTTTGGGAAGTAGTAATGGAGAAAGATCAGCCAAGATTTTAAAATCCTCAACTACTTAAACATGACTGCAAGTCAATAGATTCTTGCCCTTTATGCTCAGTACTCTTTCCTAAGGCTCTGTTCCTTGTCACCAATTCATTTTGGGTTTTGAGGTTAAAGGTGGCTGATACTGACTGAGTCTGTTCGAATTCTCATCACAAATTCAAAGAGATGCTATTTCATGAGAGATTTGGGGACCTCTCCATTAGCCTGTTTAGTGTGTTTCTACCACTGACAAACCAAAATCAAGGCACAAGATTTCTAACATGAACCTTGTTTTCATGATTCTGTTCATATCCTGTCTAATCTTGCATAACATATTCCACTGCTTATGTTAGGTATATATTTATTTTGCACCAGATATAAGCCAATATGAATGTTAATAGTATTTCCACAGAAAGGCAGACAAATGTCTCTCTTGCATCTCCAAAGGGAACAAATGTGATTTCAAATCAGTTGAAAATAGCCAGCTAGATCAAGTTTCATATTCTTAAGTTGTTTTAACTGTTTTTTTGAATTACACTGCTCATGTGTTAATAGGAATTCTTGCTTTAATATTAATATCTCCCCTTATTTGTAAAATAATATGCTAGTAGGTCACTATTCTTTCTGGTACAAATTGTTACCTTCATATATCCATGGTTTTTTTCAATCTATGTAAGGTAACTAGACTGAAACCGAAGTGGTATAACAGAGATAAATATGATTAAAACATTCTTTCTTAGGTAAGTACACATATTCTTCCACGATATTCTCTGTTAGGTCAGTATGGGTAGAAAGGTTCTCTTGAGAAACCAGACTAGAAATCACAAGAAGGAAAGCTATCAGGATAACATATTCATCCATTGAAACATTAAGGAGCATTTTTCAACAAAGCATTAGCCAAATGTAATGGAACACTACACAGCTTGAGAAAATAAAAAAATTATCATTGTCCTTTCTACTTTGAGTTAGAAAGCAGACAAACACGGTCAAACTTTAGATTTTTGAATAAGAGCAGAGTTTTTCAAAGAGTTTAGGCCCTGAAGGACACATCTATTCTATCTTCATGAACCAGGATTTGGCAAAATGAAAAGTGAATTTGTTCTTTTTGCAGATCCTTCGACCTCAATCAGTTACATTTAATTTTATCTTATTTTGGGGGACTTGAGAACAATCTCTATAATTGTAAATTTATTCCAGGAAAAACAGTTTATACCATGTCTTGTTTCTTGAATTTTAGAAAAGGCAAGATACATTAAAACTTCTACCTTCAGAACAAAATTTTGAAATTTAGCCATACAGTACCATTCCTTCTTTCAGAACCCAAAACAAGCAAAACTACATAAAAATACATTTCCGGCCCACTGGATGACAGGTAGGGAACACAAGGAATTTTCCTAGCTTAGATGATATCTCAATTTTGGGGAAAACGTTTTGTAAAAAGTTATGTGTCTATTAGGTTAAATGCATATTGGCCAAACTGGAATGAAGTTTACAGGATCTTACAGCTTCTACTTTGTGTATAATTCACCACTACTTAATCTTCTTTTTCTATATATTATTCCTTTCAATTTTCATATATATATATATTTCATCTTTTTAGCCATATATATGTATCCTTGAAGGAGGTGATCCATTTGTTTGGTAATAAAACAAACATAAAGGTTTATGTACGTATTATTTTTTTCCTTCAGGGAGAAAATATTTTATAGTTATCTTACAAGATTTTTGTCACAAGAAGATAATCCAAGTAAAATTACGTCCAAATATATTTTACTCACAGGAAATATAATTACTACCATCATTATTTATCTACAAATGGAATAAAATCATTATAGTTGGGTATAAAACGCAAATCTAACAGCACTTGACAAAGAGTTTGGAACTATATACAACCCAGCTGCTCTGAGCCCAAGATTAACACTGCCAAATGCATTTGTTTTCTTAAGCTCTGTTCAATCATAATTTAAAATAAACGTCAGTCCATATGTAGGTAACACATTTTCAAAGATCTACTCTCTCAGGTGATTAAACTATATTTCTTGGCACAGTTCTTGTTAGCAAAAAAAAATAAATAAATATAACCCTGGAAGTTGAGAGAGGTCTTGGGAGGATATTAGGTAGAATTATCAATCACAGCAAATGCCTCTAAACATATGTTTTTTTCAAGCCTCTCATGATAGAAATCAGAATGAAAAAGATTTTCACCTGTTGTTGAAAACAACAGAATTCATATTTAACTGATGAATGTCTGACTTTTAAACATGACACATTTTCAAATCTCCGTTGCATCAAGGAAATAACATAGAAAGGAAAATGAGCTAACAATAGCAAGTATACAGAGCAAATGAGAGAAAAATGAAAAATAAAAATTTGAAATCTTTTATTGCCACCATTTTTCAAAATTAATGATATGTATGGATCAGGTAACTTCTATCTCCAGTTGTACTTATTTGATACTAATGATATCTAATAAATTTATAGAAATTAATATTTCTTGAGTACTTCTTCCTTACCAGGTATAGCGCAAGCTCTTGTTTCATCCAATCTTCACAGTAATCTTATGCAATACAATTATTTATTATAGTATCCATCGGACAGATGAAAAGTGAAAGTGAAAGTCGCTCAGTTCTTTCCGACTCTTTGCTACCCATGGACCATACAGTCCATGGAATTCTCCAGGCCAGAATACTGGAGTAGCTAGCCTTTCCCTGCTCGAGGGGATCTTCCTAACCCAGGGATCTAACCCAGGTCTCCCCTCATTGCAGGCAGATTCTTTACCAACTGAGCAACAAGGGAAGCCCAAGAATACTGGGGTGGGTAGCCTATCCCTTCTCCAGTGGGTCTTCCTGACCCAGGAACCAAACTGGTGAGGAAGATTAAAATTAGACCATTTACTTAACTTCACAAGACATACACCCGGTAAGAGACAGTCATTTTTCGAGACCACATAGTCTGAAGCCAGAATCCATTGCATCTATCATGAAAAATGAAGTTGAGAATGCTATAAGGAACTATGGTTTTTCCAGGGGTCATGTATGGATGTGAGAGTCGGATGGTCAAGAAAGCTGAGCACCGAAGAATTGATGCTTTTGAACTGTGGTGTTAGAGAAGACTCTTGAGAGTCCCTTGGGCTGCAAGGAGAGCCAACCAATCCATCCTAAAGGAGATCAGTCCTGGGTGTTCATTGGAAGGACTGATGTTGAAGCTGAAGCTCCAATACTTTGGCCACCTGATGCAAAGAGCTGACTCATTGGAAAAGAACCTGATGCTGGGAAGGATTGGGGGCAGGAGGAGAAGGGGATGGCAGAGGATGAGATGGCTGGATGGCATCACCGACTCGATGGGCATGGGTTTGGGTGGACTCTGGGAGTTGGTGATGGACAGGGAGGCCTGGGGTGCTACGATTCATGGGGTCGCAAACAGTCGGACACGACTGAGCGACTGAACTGAGCTGAACTGAACTGAACATCAATGTTTATGACTAGACTTGCATTGTAACTCCACACATTTGGGGAGAATGTTGCAAAATAAAATCAAATATTCTTGTCTAAATTGTTATCCCTTCAATTCAGATGTTTGAATTGAAACGGTAACTTTAGGAAAGTAAAGCATTTACTAAAGTTATGTTCACAAGTATAAGCCAATACTTGTGGATGATTTTCCCCAGATCAGGGGAAGGGTTAGACTCTCCACTCAACGGACCTGGAGTCAAATTCCTCTGAGTAATCCTCTCAATTAGGCCTCAACTTTAGCCTATAAAAACTGCAAGTTTCAGCACAGATGATTTTATCTACCCTCCACTTCAAGAGTGTCAAACAAGGTTTAGCATAATTTCTAACAGTTCAAGGCCAAATCCCAAAGATGATATCATCGTTCCTTTAAGTTCCTCCCTAGAAAAATCAACACTGTCAAAAGAAAGTACTGTTTGCTCCTATCAAAACTTGACTATAGGCCTCCAGCCTTCCTTTTCTTAGAGTGCTTACTTTAGAAAACTTTCAGTTGTAAATCCTTTATCTGTCTCTTTGAGATGTGTCTTCTACTGGGTTGGCCAAAAAGTTTGTTTAGGGTTTTCTGCAAGATGTTATGGAAAAAGCCAAACAAACTTTTTGGCCAACCCAATTCAGTTCAGTTCAGTTTCTCACTCGTGCCCAACTCTTTGTGACCCCATGGACTGCAGCACAGCAGGCTTCCCTGTCCATCACCAACTCCTGGAGCTTGCTCAGACTCATGTCTATCGAGTTGGTGATACCATCCAACCATCTCATCTTCTGTCATCCCCTTCTCCTCCTGCCTTCAATCTTTCCCAGCATCAGGGTCTTTTCCAATGAGTTAGTTCTTTGCATCAGGTGGCCAAAGTACTGAAGTTTCAGCTTCAGCATCAGTCCTTCCAATGAATATTCAGGACTGACCTCCTTTAGGATGGACTGGTAGGATCTCCTTGCAGTCCAAGGGACTCTCAAGAGTCTTCTCCAACACCACAGTTCAAAAGCAACAATTCTTTGGCACTCAGCTTTCTTTATGGTCCAGCTCTCACATACATACACGACTACTGGAAAAATCATAGCTTTGACGAGACAGAACTTTGTTGGCAAAGTAATGTCTCCGCTTTTTAATATGCTATCTAGGGTGGTCATAGCTTTTCTTCCAAGGAGTATGCGTCTTCTTATTTCATGGTGGCAGTCACGATCTGCAGTGATTTTAGAGCCCCCTAAAATAAAATCTGTCACTGTTTCCACTGTTTTCCCATCTATTTCCAATGAAGTGATGGGACCAGATGCCATGATCTTAGTTTTCTGAATGTTCATCTTTATGCCAATTTTTCCACTTTCCTCTTTCACTTTCATCAAGAGGCTCTTTAGTTCTTCTTCACTTTCTGCCAGAAGGGTGGTGCCATCTGCATATCTGAGGTTATTGATATTTCTCCCGGCAATCTTGATTCCAGCTTGAGCTTCATCCACTCCAGCGTTTCTCATGATGTACTCTGCATATAAGTTAAATAAGCAGGGTGACAATATACAGCCTTGATGTACTCCTTTCCCTATTTGGAACCAGTCTGTCATTCCATGGCCAGTTTTAACTATTGCTTCTTGACCTGCATACAGATTTCTAAAGAGGTTGGTCAGGTGGTCTGGTATTCCCAGCTCTTTCAAAGTTTTCCAGAGTTTGTTGTGGTCTACAGAGTCAAAGGCTTTGGCATTGTCAATAAAGCAGAAGTAGATGTTTTTCTGGAACTCTCTTGATTTTTTGATGATCCAACAGATGTTGGCAACTTGATCTCTGGTTCCTCTGCCTTTTCTAAAACCAGCTTGAACATCTGGAAGTTCACGGTTCACGTATTGTTGAAGCCTGGCTTGGAGAATTTCGAGCATTCTTTTACTACTGTGTGAGATGAGTGCAACTGTGTGGTAGTTTGAGCATTCTTTGGCATTGCTTTCCTTTGGGATTGGAATGAAATCCGACCTTTTCCAGTCCTGTGGCCACTGCTGAGTTTTCCAAATTTGCTGGCATATTGAGTGCAGCACTTTCACAGCATCATTTTTCAGGATTTGAAATAGCTCAACTGGAATTCCATCACCTCCATAAGCTTTGTTTGTAATGATGCTTCCTAAGGCCCACTTGACTTTAGACTCCAGGATGTCTGGCGCTAGGTGAGTGATCACACCATCTTGATTGTCTGGGTCGTGAAGATCTCTTTTGCATAGTTCTTCGGTGTATTCTTGCCACCTCTTCTTAATATCTTCTGCTTCTGTTAGCTCCCTACCATTTCTGTCCTTATTGTGCCCATCTTTGCATGAAATGTTCCCTTGATATCTCTAATTTTCTTGAGGAGATCTCTAGACTTTCCGATTCTATTTTTCTCATCTATTTCTTTGCATTGATCGCTGAGGAAGGCTTTCTTATCTCTCCTTGCTATTCTTTGGAACTCTTCATTGAAATGGGTATATCTTTCCTTTTCTCCTTTGCCTTTTGCTTGTCTTCTATTCACAGCTATTTGTAAGGCCTCCTCAGACAACCATTTTGCCTTTTTGAGTTTCTTTTCCTTGGGGCTGATCTTGATCCCTGCCTCCTGTATAATGTCACAAACCTCTGTCCATAGTTCTTCAGGCACTCTGTCTATCAGATCTAATCCCTTAAATTTATTGGTTACTTCCACTGAATAATCGTAAGGGATTTGATTTAGGTCATACCAATTGATGCTTTTGAACTGTGGTGTTGAAGAAGACCTTGGACTGCAAGGAGAGACTGCAAGGAGATTCACACAGTCCATCCTAAAGGAGACCAGTCCTGGGTGTTCATTGGAAGAACTGATGTTGAAGCTGAAACTCCAACACTTTGGCCACCTGATGCAAAGAGCTGACTCATTTGAAAAGACCCTGAATGCTGGGAAAGATTGAAGGCAAGAGGAGAAGGGGATGACAGAGGATGAGATGGTTGGATGGCATCACCGACTTAATGGACATGGGCTTGGGTAGGATGGACAGGGAGGCCTGGCATGCTGCAGTTCATGGGGTCACAAAGAGTCGGACACAACTGAGAGACTGAACTGAACTGAACCATGGAAAATTACAAAAATTAATGAAAAAGAAATTGTAATTCTAACTAAAGTGAAAATAGTTTGATGCAAGTTGAACTGCCTATAAATATGTTCAATAAAGAGAGAAAAATAAAAGTGCTAGTTTGACAATGGTGCCATGCTATTTGCATATGCACAATTGTTTTCTAAATTGTGTTACTGAAATGGAGATCTCCCTGGAAGGGATTATTTATATTACATTTTTAAGACTTTTTATTTTATATTGGAGTGAGCCAATTAACAATGTTGTGATAGATTCAGGTGCAGAGGAAAGCAACTCAGCCATACATATACATGTATCCATTCTCCCCCAAACTCCCATCCCATCCAGGCTGCAACATAACACTAAGCATAGTTCCCTGTGCCGTACAGTAAGTTTCTGTTGGTTATCAATTTTAAATATAGCAGTGTGTACATGTCCATCCTAAACTCCTTAACTATCCCTTCCCCCAATCATTCCTGCCTGGGGATAAAGAATATCAATTCTTAAAGATGGATAACATAAATTGTCCTAAGATAAATTACAGACTTGTTATATTTTTACAAAAGAGTTACAACAGCTATAAAAATTGTCAAAATTCTCCAACATGCACAGAACCAGCTATAGTGAAAAAGAGTTATCATAATAAATTTTATTTTAGAAATTAAAAAAATTCAATTCTGAGAAAAATCAATGGAAAATATAAAACAAACAAATAAACCAAAATTTAATGAAAACTGTATTAAGTAGAAGATATGGTTAATTATATTTGCAAAGTACTTGATAAGATATAAGGTTTATAAATATCAGAAGATTCATATTGTGAAATGAAACAGGATTTAAGACTGAATTATAGATTCTACAAATGGAAACTATCAGATGGAAAGAGATATTATCTTTATTTTTCCTTGTGTTTTGTGCTCCTCCTAATCAAATGCCACACATCGTAAACCAGGTAAAATAATGAGTGAAAAATCTACATGCCGTATATGATACAAGCAGCACAAACTCTCATATTGCATAGTAATATTAATATGAGCTGAATAGTATGAATATATAAGTATTAATATGAGGTTACTTGCTTTTACAGTAGAGAAAGTAATTATCATAGCTTTAGCTTTATATCCTGCTCAGATGCAGTATAAAATATCACTGTTAACACACAGAAATTTATGGCAAAACATTATTTTATTGAGAAAAAAGTAGTGGTTCACTGGTGAACCCACAAATGTTCAACTGTGGCTGTTTTCTCTCTACTTTTCAATATGATTTTGAATTGAGAAAAATAACCTGTTAAAATTTCAGATGAACCATTTGCAAGTCATATATTCAAAGATGACAAATCATGTATTTTTAGCAAGAGTGATCATTCCATAGAGTTGAAATTTATTGCTGCATCATTTTTTTTTTCTGATTGGAAAATGCTAAGCTCCTAGTCGGAGTATGAGATACTAAAAGCAACCAGGCAGGGGCTAGGTCAGAGTAGGAGAACCACCCCCACCTTCAAGTGGATAGTTTTAGCCAAAATGAGCCTTTGAATGGCTCTGCCCTGGAACACAATGGCAATGATAAAATCTGGGCAATGTAAAGCAGTACAATTTTCAGGGAATGTTTTCTTTATTATAATACAGAGTTGCCTCTTCAATTGTTAGAGTTTGGTTTCTTTTAAATAAGCATTTTATACTCAGTTCTATATTCCAAACCTTCAATTTAAAACTTAGAACATTATTTTTTTAATGCATAGGCTTAGAAACTTACATTAATACAGCAAGAAGCTATATGCATGTCCTGAGCAAGCAGTAGGTGCTTAATGAAAGGAAATGGAGTGAAAAAGTATCAGTCGCACTTGCTTCAGCAATGTTTTAAAAGTAAAACTTGGAACATATGATTTAGCAATTGAATTTTATGACAGTCTGTTAAGATCCAGAAATAATTTTCCTAAGTCTAGGCTGAACGCACTTCCAACTCCTTTCATATGATCATTCCTTGCATCTGTCTATTTTAGGAAAGATCATAATATTTTTCATCATCTAGAGTATACTTTATTTTTTGAGGTAATGGGTAATTTCCGTTTTTTTTTTTTATTAATGCTGAAAAGTAATTTAACTATATGAGAGAATATTCACAAAAAGAATATTTTGCAAAAATAAAAGTGGTTATAACAACATTAATCAAACAAAATCACTCATCACTGTGGTGCATTTTCTGTTATTCTTTAACAGGCATCTTGGTTTTTGACATTAGTAATAAAAGTATTTGTACAGTTTTATACCTTAATTTTTACATTACTATATAACAAACATTTTGCCATGTTGCTATTTCATCTTCACAACAATTTGTTAACTGCTAATGGATATTTATTGCATATTCATGAATAACAACCAAATAAATAACTCTAATTCACATATTGTTCAATTATGTAACAAATTGATGAAGGCCTCCGGGAGCCTTCTCTTGTATAAGCAAAGATATTCTCTACATACGTTACTCTTAGACATGATCTAGCTCCCCGTTTTCCTAATAGTTGCTTTTTTCCTGAATGCAGGGTACAGTCCACATTTCTCTTAAAGTATAACAAGAATAGAATACAATTACCTTGGAGTGATAAAACAGTAGAAAACAGAATAGTGTCATAATTGCCCTCCTTCTATTTCAATGGATAAAATTTAATTTACATAAGAACTGCCTAGGAAGTTTTTTTTTAATGCAGATTTCTGGGCCCCAACCTTAGAGGTTAGGTTTCAGTGAACATCGTGTTGGGTCCTGAATGTATACTTCTAGGTCATTCTGATGCCATTGGCCACACTCTGAAAATACTGACCCAGGTAATATATTTATGTTAAGGTGACCAACAATTGTCATTGCCTTCTTAACAGTCACATCAAAGTGTCAACTTACACTGAGCTTACTGGTGCATAAACTCCCTAAAGTCTTGTTTGCTGAATCCAGCTGTATCTTCCTTATTCTTCATTTGTGTAGCTCATTACTGTGGACTGCGTTGAGAACTCTGTGTATCCTTATTAATTTTCAGCTTGTTACACTGGCACTTCCTTTTAGTCTGAGGGTATTTTATAAATCTTCATTCTGCTACTTTGCTTTGCATAATCCCATAAATTTAATAAACAAGCCTTCTATCTTTATCCAAGTCACACACCAAAATATTGTACCACAAGAGCCAAAAGAAAAGAGTGGAAGCATGATCATGACTGTGTTTTAGAAATGCGAGCATTCCATCTAGACTATTTTTATCTCAGATAAATAAACTGTCATCTTTTGGACATCATTATTTACTTATAGGGAGACTAAAATAAAAACAGTATTCCTATAATGTACTTCATTTTAATGTACATAGCAAAATCTTCTTGATATAGTAATTTGACCTCTAATGAATACAGATTAAAAAATCTTTTTTAACTTTTAAAATTCCTGGTTTACACTCTTTGATACAATAAACCACACAAATGCAGGGTCTGTGAAGTCTCAGTTCTAAAATAAGTAAATCCTTTAGCATGAAAAACATATTAACACTCAAAATAGTATCTCATTACAAATTTTACTCATCTAAGCTGCTTTATACACAAGAAATGTGTTAACTGTCCATTTCTGTCAGGTTACTCTTATAGCTCAATTGATCTGCATGATTAACATTTCATGATGAAAAAGCAGTGAAACGGTAAGGGCTATCAAATCATCTCCTACCACTGTCCATTCAGAAGGTTGTGAAATTCTCTTCCTATGGATTTTGTTATAGCACGTTTTTTTTTTTTCTCACTTTCTTCTATCCTATTTTTTTCATTACGTCTTTTCTATCTCTGGCTTCACTTACTTGGAACCCTCTTATATTTTATAGGACTCCCCCTTCCAGGATTTACTGACCCTAGGCTTCTGTCTTCAACCACACCCCACCCCCCGCCTTTTTTTTAATCATATTATGTACTTCTATGGGCTTCCCAGGTGGTGCTAGTGGTAAAGAACCCACCTGCAGTGCAGAAGGCCTGGGTTCAATACCTGGATTGGGAAGATCCACTGGAGAAGGGGATGGCAACCCACTCTAGTATTCTTGCCTGGAGAATCTCATGGACAGAGGAGCCTGGCGGGCTACAGTCCATAGTGTCACAGAGTTGGACATGGTTGAAAGGACTTAGCACGTATTCTGTATGTTCAAGTTTCAACCATTTAATACATCATCTTTTGGCAGGTAGAGCATGCCACAATGCATGTGGGATCTTAGGTTCCAGACCAAGGATCAAACCCGAATTCCCTTCCTTGGAAACACAGAGTCTTAACCACTGGACCACCAAGGAAGTCCCTAATACTCTCGATTATTCCCAAATCTGTAACTACAGTTGAGATTTAACTCCTAAACTCCAAATCCTTACATTTGACTTCCTCCTGAACCTCTCTACTTGCATGTACTTAAGGCATCTTAAACTCAGTATGCCCCAAAATGAATATATTTGTTCCTTCTCCTTTATTCCCCATTATTATCATAATTTTCCTACTTCTATTAATCTTCTACTTCTACAATGCAACTAGTAAACCATTCCAATAACCTACAAATTATTCTAAACTCCCCTCTTTCTCATTTGCTACATCCAACTAGCTACTGAGAATGTTGCAACTGTCTCCAGCTACTTTGTTTGATGTAATTCATCTCTGTTTTTGACCTGCAATATTTGAGGACTTCTTTATCAGTCTCTGTCTCCAATTTCATCTTCTCCTAGTCGTCCTTCATGCCATCCCCAGAGTAATTACAGTGGGTAGAAACTCAAGCTTTTAAAAGTCAAAACTTTACTATTATTTTTCGACAGCTAAATGAATATTCATTGGGCACCTGAACTTGAGACCCTATCTTTCTTGCCCTAGGCCTGCATCTAAATTCCAAAGGATTTACATGGTGTCACATTAAGCAGTTTGTCTTTTTTTTTTTTTTTAAGTTATTGAAAAATCATCTATCCATACTGAGGAACTTCCACTGAAACATCTAAAAATTATGAAAGCATAAAGTAAAAAATCAGTAATATCATACATTTACTGATGGTTCAAATTGCCCATTTTAAAACTTAGAAAGTCACTCATATGCCAGTTGACAGGAAATATTCCAAAGATCAGCACCTTGCTAAGAATGGTTGCTGACAAGGGAGGAGGCATAGGCATAGGTGGAGAGTGCAGAGATTTTGGTGGGCCATTTGTACCACTGGGTAGTGATGCATTCAACAAAACCAGACTTGACTTTCATGATAATGTTGGCTGACAATGGGGTTTGGAGTTGGGCAGCATGAAGTCACACTTACTAATTCTTTTTTTTTTTTCCCCTAGAAAACCTGAGATAAATTCCCAAAGAGAAATCAGACACATAAAAAACTGGGGAAAAAATTTCTAGCTAATTTTTTTCTAAACCAAGCCTTGGTTACAATAAGACACTTGCCTTGAAGATGACATCTACATTTCTAAGTAGAAATCAAGAACTTTCAGGCAACCTTCAGATTTGACCTAATATGAGTTTTTTTCTTCAATTTTATTTAACAAAATGAAAGTAAATTAAATAACTCAGTTAAGTAAAACTCACTTTAAAGAACTACTATTTTTTTTTTTTTGGTTGCATAAGGTCTTAATTGTGGCACTCAGGCTTAGTTTCCCCATAGTATGTTAGATCTTAGTTCCATGACCAGGGATCAAACCAGCATTCCCTGCATGGGAAGGCAGATTATTTACCACTGGACCAACTGGAAAGTCCCTGAAGAACTACTATTAAGTGTTATTACTATAATTTCATAATTAAGTAATTCCTCATCCATATTTGGGCTTCCCTTGTGGCTCAGCTGGTAAAGAATCCACCTGAAATGTGGGAGACCTGGGTTTGATCCCTAGAGTAGGAAGATCCCCTGGAGAAGGGAAAGGCTACCCACTCCAGTATTCTGGCCTGGAGAATTCCATGGACTGTATAGTCCATGGAGTCGCAAAGAGTCGTACACGACTGAGTGACTTTCACGTCACTTCACCCACATCTATTAAATAATAATGCCGGACACGACTGAGCAACTGAACTGAACTGAACTGAATGCCTTTAAAGCAAATTTTAGAGATCAAATATCATTATTTTAAATATTTTGTTTGAAATATACATATTTATTTATATTCCCATCTCCCCAGAATAGAAAGAAAACTAAGAACACGTTTTGTCCCCCCCTAAATGCTATACCACCGACATCTATAATAGTGCCTGGCACATGTTAGGTACATATTAAATATTTGTAAATGAATAAATTTGAATCTCAAGCTCTTATTTCCTTTAGATAGCCCATAAACATAAAGATGATCCTTTAATTAGTTGTAGAAGTTCTTTTGTGTTAAAGACTTTTTTACATTGGAGTCTGTAAAAACAGAGATCTTTCCTAACAATGACACAAACATAAATGAAACTGTTTATAAAGAAGTGAAGCACTTATTTTTTAAATAATCATAAACTTTTTCTAATTTGTGTATGGTAATATTTCTCTTCCATAGTTTCATTCATACTATTCAGGTTCAGTGATTTTTTAAAAATGCTCCTTCAATTAGTTTTAGTATATTTGATACTAATATAATATTAGTTGTATTAGATATTAGTTATAACTAATATCTCAGGTTATTATTTAGTTTTAAGCAATCCTCACTCAGATCTATTAAGGGAAATAAATTGTGACTTTGCTTAAGTGCAGGAAACTCTAAAACATTCAAGAGGTTATTCTTTTTAACTTTTTATTTTTAAATAATTACAAATTCATAAGAACTTGTAAAATAATATGGAAAGGTCCCTTGTATTTTTCACCCAATTTCCTCAATGGCAACATCTGATATAATTCTAGGATAATATCAATACCAGAAAAATTAACGTTAGGATAATCTATAGACTTTATTCAGGTTTTGCCAATTTTTACATGTATTGATTCATACGTGTGTGTGTGTTTGTGTATGTAATTCTACACAATTTTATTACATGTATAGTTTCATGAAACCACACCACAATCAAGACATGGGCTGTTTTATTCTACCATCTCAAACTAAATCCCTTGTCCTATACCTTCAGTCTGCCCTTATCTTTTAATACACTGCATTTTATAAAAGAATTCTATATTTTAATTGGCTTGTCTTTCCATAAAGGAACAAATTTTCCTAGATTTCTGATACATGTATGTTTCCCTGTATTTTTTTTCCTACAAAGTTGTCTGTCTTTTAAAATCTTAAATGAAATGGTTATTTAATGCTCTATTTTCTGTTATACTTTCAATTGAGGAATACAGCTTTATAAATTAAAGAACAGAAAGTTTTATTTTAGAAGATGGCAGTGTGGGAGTTCTGAGAGTTTGTGTTAAATAAAACAACACTTAGTTTAATCACTAGCAATTCAAATAATTAGTGGGAAATACTAATGCATTTCAGTAGTTCAATTTACCTGTAAGTTTCTACTTGTCACTATTAACACTGTTGACAACTGGAAAAAAAAACTCACACAAAGTTTGAAATGGAAAATCTGATTATCAATGACATTCATGTAGCAAGGATTACTATAGCAAAGTGAGCTAGAAACAAACAAAACAAAAAAATTATTTTTCAGTCACTCAAATTTCCTTACAGCTGTGTTTTATAGGAGAAATGTTTGTCAGCATGCTACCTTTCACAGATTCTGTCATATAAATATAGACCATGCAACCAAATATAATCATCATTTTTGACTAGCATATGCTGTTAACATTGTATGCATTTAACGTATTATTTATCTTGTCTAGATAACTTACAAACAGTTTTCCAACCATTTCTCCTCATGATAAAAATTATAACTTCAAACTTGTGTCATTCAAGGATCAACTGCAATCTTTTGTTTTCTAGCTTATAGTTCTTTGTACTACATTACAAAGGAAATTACAGCAACTAGTTACTTGTAAATAAGAGTTCAAAGTCTTAGGTAAATGCTTATCCATTAGAAAATCACTCCATCTAGTAAATGAGTTCACTGGAAAGAAATTTTTGTCAACCAAATGCATGTTATGAAACCCAGATGCCTTGTTTCAGTAAGTATGAGCTTTTGAGAGATAATATATAAATCCTAAAGAATTATATAATAGGATTTAAATTTTAAGTTTCAGTTGAAGAACAAAACATATTCCATCTGCTATGTCTCTTAACTACTCACTTATGTGAGAGAGTGAAGGTATTAAAAGTTGAAGAAAGAGATTTTGGAACCAACTATCTATATGCCTTGGAGTCCTGCCCCCTGTGGAGTGGCTGGAAACATTTTCATCTTTATCCTGAATCAAGAGAAAACCTTCACTGTACAATTTGTGGGGGAAAAAATAAAAGAATACACTACTGACTGACAGCTGAGCAGACTGGTCAGCTGGGGTGATATACAGCCAAGTTAAAGAGACTGACTACTGCATTGCACTGATTCCAAATTTTACTGGAACGTGAATGGCAAAGAGGTGGGCTGCGTGTGATAAAGAAATGGTGTGGGTTCATCTTAGGTCTTAACCAAGAGAAATATCTGGGAAGGCTACAGACCTCAGCGGGAAGACTTGAGGAGACCTACTGAATGCCATGAGGCTGGAGAGAAGACTGGAATAAGCTAAAAGGGAGCTACTTTGCCCAGCGATAGAAACCACAGGTGAAAGGTGCCACAAAGAGGCAGGTAAGTGCTCTCTGAAGGAGTCTGTGGACCATCACCACAATGCCCAAGAAGTAAACATCTACTGCTCCAGTCACCTCCTTTCCCTCCCTGCACGCTAACTGTGAGGAATCCAAAACCAAGTTAGCAAGACATTGAAAAATATATAAAAGTGCATGGTAATAACTAAAGGAACCTACTGTACAGCCCAGGGAACTCTACTCAATATTCCCTAATGGCTGATATAGGAAAATAATCTAAAAAAAAAAGTGGATATATGCATACAAAGAGAAAGCAAGGGAATTCCAGAAAAAACATCTACCTCTGTTTCATTGACTGTGCTATAAAGCCTTTGACTGTGTGGATTATAACAAACTGTGGAAAGCTCTTAAGGAGATGGGAATACCAGACCATCTCACCTGTCTCCTGAGAAACCTGTATGCAGGTCAAGAAGCAACAGTTAGAACCCTGTATGAAAAAAACTGATTGGTTCAAGATGGAGAAAGGATTACAACAGGGCTGTTTGCTGTCACCCTGTTTGTTTAACCTATACGTTGAGCACATCGTGAGAAGCACCAGGCTGGATGAGTTACAAGCTAGAATCAACAACATCCGATATGCGGATGATACCACGCTAATGGCAGAAGGAGCCTCTTGATGAGAGTGAAGGAGGAGAGTGAAAGAGCCAGCTTAAAACTAAATATTTAAAAAACTAAGATCATGGTATCCACCCCCGTTACTGCATGGAAAATAGAAGGGGAAAAGGTGGAAGGAGTGACAGATCTCCTCTTCTTGGGCAGATGGTGACTGCAGCCATGAAATCAGAAGACGATTGCTTCTTGGCAGGAAAGCGATGACAAACCTAGACAGTGTATTGAAAAGCAGACACATTACTCTGCCGACAAAGAGGCGTATAGCCAAGGCTATGGTATTCCTAGTAGTCACACATGGTTGTGAGAGCTGCACCGGAAAGAAGGAAGAACATCAAAGAATTGATGCCTTCGAGCTGTGGTCCCTTGGACTGCAAGAAGAACAAACCAGTCAATCTTAAGGGAAATCAACCTTGAATACTCATTGGAAGGACTGATGGTGAAGGTGAAGCTCCAATATTTTGGTCATCTGAACAGAAGACTCATTGGAAAAGTCCCTGATGCTGGGAAAGATTGAGGGCAGAAGGAGAAGAGGGCGTCAGAGGATGAGATGGTTGGATGGCATCACTGACTCAATGGACATGAGTTTGAGCAAGCTCCAGGAGTTGCTGATGGACAGGGAGGCCTGGTGTGCTGCAGTTCATGGGGTCACAAAGAGTCAGACATGGCTGGGCGACTGAACAACAACAACATATGTGTACGCATGACTGATTCACTTTGCTGTACATCTGAAACTAACACAACATTGTAAATCAATTATAAGCTAATAATTTTTTTTAAATGCATGTCAGAGAAATGAGAAAACAAACCACACCTTCCAGCTTGACACTGGGACACACTAGGGGATCGAGGAGATATGGAGAAGGAAAGTATGAAAGTGTTAGTCGCTCAGTTGTGTCCAACTCTTTGTGACCCCATGGACTATAGCCTGCCAGGGTCCTCTGTCCATGGGATTCTCCAGGCAAGATAATGGAGTGGGTTGCCATTCCCTTCTCCAGGGGGTCTTCCCAACCCAGGAATCAGGAAGACAGTACTTTAAATACATTTAGAGTTTCAGATTATTATTAGACACATTAATTACTGAGAGGAGGGTCTTTTGCCCTCTGAAGGTGATCCAAAGTGTCACCAGCTGTATACAACATTTCTTGGAGAAACTGATGAACAATAAGCCCCATACTCTTAAAACAAAAGTAGGAGGTTAGATTGAGTTACGATCATATTGTATTATATACTGCTACTGCTAAGTCACCTCAGTCGTGTCTGACTCTGTGCGACCCCATAGACACCAGCCCACCAGGCTCCGCCGTCCCTGGGATTCTCCAGGCAAGAACACTGGAGTGGGGTGCCATTTCCTTCTCCAGTGCATGAAAGGGAAAAGTGAAAGTGACGTCACTCAGTCGTGTCCAACTCTTAGCTACCCCATGGACTGCAGCCTACCAGGCTCCTCCATCCATGGGATTTTCCAGGCAAGAGTACTGGAGTGGGGTGCCATTGCCTTCTCCATGTATTATATGTGTTTCTTTATTTAATCCTTATAACTATGGGGTTGGTCAAAAAGTTGAAAGATTTAACAGAAAAATCTGAATGAAACTTTTGGTCAACCTAATATTAAATAATTACCTTAATAGCTAATGTGCTCCAGAATTAGTCATATAAATAAGCAAGGAAGCTAAATACATTTAATCCTCTTCAATAAATGCAAACATACAGGCAGAACATATCAAATTTAAGTGTGTTTGAGTCTAAAAGCCATGCCCTTTACATGATTGCGCATTGGAAAATGTATATACACACGGTCTATTTTGCTTTGTCTTCATATCAAAGAAGTTGCTTTGTAAAGAAATTCGAATGAAGGTGGACTTGTTTGACAAGTAAAATACAAGGACTATCTAAACTCAACTAGAACTGAAAGGAACTAAAAAAAAACCCCACATTTCCGAATTGCTCCCTTCTTGTGGCTCACAATTGCATATTAAACCCATTACATTAATAATACTTCACAAGTAATATTCTTTAAGTTTCAGTGGAAAAATAGTGCTTTAAGAAACATGCCATGGAATACTGATTCAACTAGGGTATTTTTAAACTCACAGCTTTTTCAACTTTTAAGGAAATTTAAATTTTGCTATACCCCTCTTTGTCACACAATTCTATTTTTTTTCAGTTTTATTCTCCACTAGATTTCTGTTTCAATTCAATAATTTCAGCATTTCTATTTTGCGAAATTATAGGTAATTAACTACTCTCTGTCCCTCCAGATTGATTTAAATTATTATAGAAAATGGGATTCAAAGTTTTTAATGCACACTAGGGGGGGGAAAAAACACATTGATGGTAATTATTAGTAATTAAACGCTTTTAAAATTAGGAAGATAAATATAGTGCTATCCTGCCATTCAAATTCCTCAGAGTCACAAAGGAGGGGACTTTAAGAGATGGCTTAAAGGAATGGAAGTTTATTGTAAAGAAACAGAGGGAATTCTATAGAAGAAGAATGATTTCAATCACATGCCTGAAGGCTGTAAGCAGTGCAGGCTCCTGGAAGAACTGCTCTATTTTCCACCCAAGCCGGAGGATACACCCCTTCCTTTGCACTGACTTCCTATGTACAACAACAGGAATGTGTATGGGAAGTTACCTAATTGGTTTAACACTACACCAGAGGTCAGGGCTCTAGAGGGCAGGTTAAACCACCACATCAGAAATGGCCATGGTCCCTTGTGTGCAGTACAATACAGGGTTTCCTCCCGGTTTCAGGCTGGCCAGTGTCAGTATGCCCGTACCGCAGCTCGAGTTTCCCATAAGGACGCAAACTGGCTTGTCAGTCAAAAAGGATGAGGGCTGTGATTTCCCTGGTGGTCCAGTGGCTAAGATTCTGTTCTCAATGCAGGGGGCTCTGGTTCAATTTCTGGTCAGGGAACTAGATCCTGCATCCTGCAACTAAGATGTGGCACAGTCAAATAAATAAATGAATATTTATTTTAAAAAGACAGGAAAAAAAAATGTATTAGAGGACAGAAAATTAGGGGAGTTTGACCATGTTCTAAGAATGCATTTATGCAAATAAAAGGTGTTGAGAGACCTTCTCCTTGGGTTCCTCACATTTCCATAAAGCTTGTGAACAGAGGTCCTTTTTCTTAGACTATCCTTTTAAAGATATTGGTACAGTCAATATCCTCAAAAGATAAAAACAGTGTCTCCCTTCAGAGCAGTGGGCAGACATGCTTACTGTTCAGTGTAAAATATTTGTTGTTTTCTTAATACAGTGTTCACCTCCTGTAACGGAACTCGCTGAACAAACAGGTACCAGTGGGCCCTCATCCCGCCACAGAGGAAACTGGGGTTTGGAGAACTGCTATTGCTCTGAGTAAAAAGGCCCTTAGTCTCTGACTCCAGAGTCTAATGTCTTCTTTCCAGTAATCATAAAGCTATGATTACAAGCCATCATGTTAGCCTGTAAATAGGGTTTAAATCTCAGTCTGCTCAGACTCTGTCATGATTCTTAGGAGAGGGTTCCAAAGATCAGTAAATGTTTTCATACAATATTCGTTCACTCTTCAATACATAAGCCAAGCACCATGCTAGGCCCCACAGTGTAGAATAGTGGCTAAATGTTTTTCTATCATCCAGTATAACCTTCAAATTCTGATTCTGTCATTTATTTGTTGTCTCAACTTCCTTGCCTATGAAATGAATATTTAAAAAAAAATCTACACAGCAGTGTACATCATGTATCCAAATATCTAATATAGTATCTGTCATATATTCAATTGATCAACAACTGTTATTATTGTTATACTTATTAGTCATAATACAACTATATATTAAAGATATATTAAACCTTATTAGACTGTGTCAGTTTGAAGACAGTTTCTTTTTCAGGTTACCATGGTAACATAATGCCACAACAACGGGAACAGGGAAGAGGATGACAAATATCATTGTCATCTCTCCTCCTTCTCTTGCTTACATTCTCTCCGTTTTTCCTTTTTTGTTGGGGCCACTTTGTAGAGTTCCTAGCCATTGTCACAGACTAGACTAAAAGATGGTATGCATGGAGTCAGACTGTTTTCTGGCATCCTAATATTTCATTTCTGCAAAACCAATCATACTGGCCTGGCATTCTGTCCAACTTTGTTCCAAAGAAGCCATATGAGGTCAAATGTATAATTGTTTCATTCCAGTATTTTTGTTACGGGCTTTCAACTCGGCTGCATGTACCTAGTTTTTTAAACAGTGGATATGCTAATCATTCATTTTTATAGCATCATTATATTTTGTATGTGTCATAAATTTTTGTGAATGAAAACAAACATTTCCACATGGCAACTTGAAAATAAATTTTAGAAGTTTACTGCAGTCTGATAAGAAAAAGCCTATCAACATTGAGTTTTTTTTAAGAGACTCAGGTAGCAAAAATGCTAAAACTAAGAGTAGGGTGACCATTTGAACTAAAACTAGATCTATTTATTTTAAGTCCTCCCATTCTCCATCTTCATAGTCATTTCCTGCTCCTTGCCTGGAATACCTCTTTATTGCCATAGTCAAAATTAGACCCATTTTAAAATACTTTAAGAATACTTTAAAAATAAAATACAGCCTTTTGTGCCACCACCACCTTGATGTCTGAGCCCAGCTGGTGAAGGTCATTTCTCCTTTCTTACACACCCATTTTACCTTCTCAAGCAATTAATCATATTCTTCCTTATAATTAGTCATAGATGTAGTAACATCTCCCTCTGTTACATTGTAAATCACCCTGAGAAGAAGGTTTATAGTTTAATTATGTTTTATGACTTACAGTAGTAAGGAGTCAGCATTATTCATAGAATGTATCCTAAGTGAAGAGTATTAAATTAGAAACAATAAAGCAATAGGGAGCCAGAGCTAATAATGATAATTACACTAATCTTTATCGAGAATTTACTTTGAGTCAGTCATTGTGCTAAGTGCTTTACCTGAATTTTCATTTGATACTCACAACAACCCTTTGAGATTACCAATATCATTATTCCCATTTTAGAGTTAAAGAAAGGGAAACTTAACACAGGTAAACAATTTCCCTCAAGGTCATACAGCCCCTCAAGGTCATACAGCAAGAGGGATAAAGTCACCTTAAGAGTCCATGCCATTAAGTTTTTTTGTCAGAAACCAAAACAGAATACAGACACATTAGAAATTTACCACCATGCCTATTTAAGAACAGAGCTCTAAGGAATATTTCCAGTCCATTAAATAGTCTGTAATTGTATGAATGACAAATGCAAAGTTTTACATAGTGACTCACTTGACAAAAAGCTCTTATTGCCTTGACACCTAAAAATATATTTTTTAAATCACAAATTACACATGATCATTTTAAAAGTATCATTAAAAGTGGTAAAAATGACAGATTTCTAACAGTGTACAATTAACCCCATGAATACTTGATGAGACCTTCATGGAACAATAAACATCATCATGGCTCTGGGAACACCATAATACATCTTACATAGCCTAACAAAATTTTCTTCTGCATTAATTTCAGTGGAATAATAGAAAGTGATCTGTATAATTCATTTTGACATGAGAAGATTATTTTATTTGCATTTTCATATAGTGCTCATCAAAAACTTGGAAAAGAATAGGATCACTGTCCCTATGAAGACCACATAATTTAAATGGCTCAATTTAATTCTACAGGGGTATGTTTGGTGGTGCTTTGCAGAAAACAAACCTTAACCTAATAATAATTTAAATATCAACTTTCAATCAAATGTCATCATATGAGCTCTGATGAACACTGGTTAATTTAATTAATTCATCAAATCTTTATTAGGCACTACCCTCTGAAATAATTTATTAGTTGCTTGAAACACAGACTATTAAAATACCATTGCTGCTGCTTAGGCACTCATGGTCTAGAAATGGGAACTAGAGGTGTGAACAAGCCAGGGTGATGGTGTGTATTTTATAACAAAAGTATATACAGGCTGGAAATGGGGAGCCTAAAAAACATGATCAGTTCTAATTAGAGGAATAACAAAGTTTCATTGAGTGAAAATCTTGAAAACAATTTGAGTCTGGAAATGAGGGGTAAAAAAAAAATATTATATATATATATATAATATATACGTATATATGTATATATGTATATATTATATATATATATAATGGGAATGGGGTTAAGGAGAAGGGAGGAAGGCATATCAGACAGTGGGAAAAGCTTAAGCAAAGAGACAGAGACTAGAAAACAGTCTACTCTGTACTGGGGATGACAGACTGGACTATGGGATATGAGAAGGGATAAGTGTGGATGAGGGGAATATTTGGAAAGATAATGAAGAACTAGATTGTGGAGAGCTTTGTCAAAGACATTATCCTGCTTGTACTTTATTCCATAGATATCTCAGAGGCCATGAAAATGCCCAGGCAAACAACTTACAAAACGAGATGTAGATTTGAAAGAAAATAACACTGGTAATCCAGAGCGGGGAGGCTGGATCAGAAACATGGACATGTGAAGAATGGGAAAATGGTAGAGGTTCACATTCACTCAGGTCAGGGTGAACTGATGATTTACAAGACGGGGGAAACAGAACAAGGTGTATTTCCACAGTACACATTTTAGAATGTTCAACTCTTTGCAATCCTGTGGACTGTAGCCTGCCAGGCTCCTCTGTCCATGGAATTCCCCAGAAAGAATATTTGAGTGGCATCATCCCACTATTTGCATGATTTTAGAATGCTCCTCTGGACACTTACAAAAGTGAAAAGAACTGTTTCTAGTTACATGAACCTACAGCCTAAATCCATTTAATATGAACATGCAAAATATTTTTCAAAGTTTAATATATATTGATTTTTCTTATAACTCAACTATGTACAATTCCAACAAAGATGCTGGCTTCATCTGCAATTTTAAATAAGCCATTTTAATAAAATTGCTTCATTTGAAATTTTACAAAGGCCTTTTCACAATTTTAGAAAATCAAATCACCTTAGCTCTGCCACTTCTGGAATGGAATTACCAGTGCTACACACCTGTCTGCAAATCAACCAACACAAAATGTTCTGTTCTGCATGTTACATAATGGAAAAGCCTACGGGTGGGTCTAGCTTAAATCAAGAGGCATAAAGCAAGGTGCTAGATTCAGTTTCACTGTCTCTGGGCTTGGCTCAGCTCTGCTTTCCTTCCTGAGTGACTTCATTCTTACGTTATATAAACACCAGAAGTTCTAGTTTCACAGCCCATCAGTTTCAAATCCAGCTGGATTTCCTATCACTCAAACAAAATCAGGGAGCTAAACTCCACCAATCCTCACTGATCAATCTAAGGCACATATATGTTCATCTCCAAACTAATCAATGAGGCTTGGAGAATGACCGTATTGAGCAGCTTAGGTCCAAGTCTGGAGGTCCATGGCCAATCCAAGGGTCTAAGAATACTTGATGCAGGTAAGTCAAGGCCCTGGTAGATTCCAGGAAGAAAATCTGAGCCTTATTTAAAGGAAGATGATGGATGCTGAAACAAAAATGGTTGATGTTGATAACATCAATTAAAAACTCAAAATCTGTCATTTAATGTGCTTCAGAGTTTAACTTTCAAAAATCACTTATAGTTAACATTAAAAATGGTGAAGAGCCCAGATAAATTGCAAAAAAATGAATGCAATTTTTCTTCAGTTGCAACTGCTTTACATTATGAAATTTTAAAAAGGAACATTTTGTCAAAAATCTGAAAAAGGGATAAACTTGACTTAGTTATATAAATATAATTGCAATTATTTATTTTATGTACATCTGAGAGTAGTCAATCCACTAAAATCTGTGTCATAGGGGCAGAATATTCTTCTCTGCTTGTTTCTTTGCTAAATCCCCTTAAAAGAAGATGTGGTACAAACTAGGCATTGTATTATTATTCCTTGATTGAATGAGTCAATAAACGATTCCACCAAATTCTTTCTAAAGTTTGCCACATCAATGAACTACAGCCTAATGATCAAGGTGTTCAAAGTGCAAGTAGAGAACGTACCTTTCAAAATGAAGAGTTAGGGGCTTAACATCCACATCTACGTGCAACAGTGGCAGTATTACCTAGACATATTACCTAGCTATATTACCTAATATGTAATATCTTTGGCCAAGATTTTGAAGTAAAATATTCTCAGAGTCAAAAGATGCATTTTGAGCTTCTATAAAGACACAACAGCGCTACTGTACAAATACTAGTGAGAACATACTATTAAACAGCTGAGATAGCAATGAATAATTTTCTTGACTGTGAAATATGCTAAGAGCCTTACAAATTTTATTTCACTGAATCTTCATCAGAACCCTAGAATGAGACTAGTATAGTTTTCACTATAGGTGAGGAAATTGAGACTAAAGGATCTTAATTAACCTCCTTCAGTTCACATGTTAGCAAGTGACAAAGCAAGGCTCTGAAAGCACATATGTTTGCAGAGCTCATGTATTTAATCACCATGTAACCCATTTCATGTGCTTCCCTTGTGGCACAGCTGGTAAAGAACCTGTCCGCAATGAGGGAGATCTAGGTTCGATCCCTGGGTTGGGAAGATCCCCTGGAGAAGGGAAAGGCTACCCACTCCATTATTCTGGCCTGGAGAATTCCATGGACTGTATAAGTCCATGGGGTCGCAACGAGTCGGACACAACTGAGCGACTTTCACTTAACCTACTCCACAGAACTTAAGCAGCTCGCACAGTGGAAATACAATATGGAAGGCTTAGGGGTTTTCTGGTTTGTGTTTAGTAATAATGTTTGTCCAAAGAAGGAAACAAAATGAAAACACAGATATATATAGATATATACCATGAATTAAGCCTCCCTTATTTTGCTTCACACAATTTGATATATATACACACACACGTACATATGCACATATAAAGATATAAGATTCTACGACTTCACTGTAACATTTAAATTCTAAGAAATATAGCAAAGTACAAGAAAAGAAATAGGCTTGTAATAGGTAAAGTGGATCAACCGAAAGAGCACAAGATTTAGAAACAAGGAAAAACAGCCTAATTGAGGTCCCACTGCTCCCTCAAAAAATAAAATAACATAATCTCTTCTTCTTGAAAAGGAGGGATAAATAATACTTAAATCTTACCTATCTCAAAGAGATGCAAGAGGATTAAAATATGTAAAAGTAAACCTTAGATATATCTGCAGATTTTCAGAGGTTCTTCATGTAAAACATTACCCTTTGTTTCTCATTTTATTATCATATCTGCAAACTCTCTTTGGTCATGTAAGGTAAGACAGTTCCGGTGCTGGGGATTTGACATCTCTGAGGGATCATTACTGTGACTACTACACTATTTTAGAACGTGCAAAAATATAAAACAGACTTCTTAGGAAGAAGGATTTTTTTTTTTATTCAGTTAAACAATGCAATTCTTTAAAATGTCATGCTTTGTGCAAATGTGTTTTTTATGTGTGAACAGTTGACTGCCAAATTTAAGAAAAGTAAATATATTTCAAATTAAAAAATTAACCACTTCTGCTCTGTAAAAGAACACAATCATTTGGTGAAAAATTTGCAGTTAAAAAAAAAAAAGGTCTATTCAACTGGAGACAGCACTAGAATGTGTGAGAAAAGTAGAGTGTAACTGTAGCGAGGGAAAATCATTTGTTAAGAATTAAATCTTGGAGAAGGAAATGGCAACCCACTCCAGTATTCTTGCCTGGAAAAGTCCATGAACAGAGGAGCCTGGTGGGCTGCAGTCCATGGGGTTACATGACTGAGCACGCGTGCATGAGGGTGGAGGGAGATGGGTTGGTAGCAATAAACTGGTAGAACTAAAAAAAAAAAAAAAATAAAAAAAAAAAAGAATTAAATCTATTTTAATTCTGAATGTACTGAAATGACCATTCAATAAATCATCATAATGAGTCAGTAAAACAAATGATTTAAGGCAAAACAACTTTGTTTTTTCCAAAAGAAAAGAGAAAGGCACCCTTAGCCACAAAGCCAGCAATGTGCCATGCATCATGGAATGTTCTCCAATTGGTAGAACTGTGTCTCCTCTTTTTCTTCATCTCCACTGAAGCAGAATTCAGCTCAGTTGGCTGTAGAGTCATCTCTCTTTTCAGGCAAGGGGAGATGCATTCTCCTTGACAGAGCCCTACTTCCTCTAGTGCCAGCCTTCAATTTAATTGTAAAGAGAGTAAAGATGCTGAAAAGACTGATGAGTCAGGAACTATCAAAACCGTTATATCCAAACCCAAAGAAGAAAATGGTGAATCATTCTGGAGTTCTGAAATGGAATGCTTTCTGGACTTCCTCAACATCATTTGAATCATTGTCCAGCCACCTTCTGTTTGTCAATGACAGAAATCTGAAGACATACACTGGCCAAAAGATTGATGACTTTGATGGAGGGGGCCAAAAACAATGCAGCAGAAAGTGTGCACATTTTCAAACTAACGCCTATTCATTACATAGAAAAGAAAGATCTGTAGGGCCTCTGCAAGCCTTGATATGATCATCAGATTTAAGTAAGCGTGGATCGTTTACCTAGTTAAATTGCCAGAGAAGCAAAAAAAATCAAATGTAACAGAAGTTCTTCTTTCAATAACTACCATAAAAGCTCAAGATTTTCCATTAAAAATGAAAGGTAATGATTCATAATAAATACATTTATAACAGTTGAGGAATCCCTTTGAAGCTGCCATTTTTGTGGTTTCACATTTATTTATGAAAGTCTAGGACAATGGTTTCCAAAGTGTGGTCCATGAACCAGCAGTATTAGCATCACCTAGGGACTGGTTAGAAAAGAAAATTATCAGATGCTACCCGGGATCTTGATGCTTTTGAACTGTGGTGTTGGAGAGGAATCTTAAGAGTCCCTTGGACTGCAAGGAGAGCCAACCAGTCCATCCTAAAGGAGATCAGTCCTGGGTGTTCATTGGAAGGACTGATGTTGAAGCTGAAGCTCCAATCCTTTGGCCACCTGATGGGAAGAGCTGACTCATTGGAAAAGACCCTGATGCTGGGAAGGATTGAGGGCAGGAGGAGAAGGGGACGACAGAGGATGAGATGGCTGGATGGCATCACCGACTCGATGGACATGGGTTTGGGTAAACTCCGGGAGTTGGTGATGGATAGAGAGGCCTGGCGTGCTGCAATTCATGGGGTCGCCAAGAGTCGGACACGACTGAGCGACTGAACTGAACTGACTGACCCGGGATCTACAGAATCAGAAATTCCAGATCTGGAGCCCAGCAAATTGGGTTTCTCTAGCCTTCCAGGGAATTCTGAAGCAGGCTAAAGTTTCAGAACTATGAAGATAAAGTAAAGAAAAGCATTATATGAGGCAATATACTGTTTCAAGAAAAAAATTTAATGTTCCCATTTCTATACGGAACATACACTGGAGTCTTATTAAAAGAAGCTGCTCACATATAGTTTCCCAATTCTACCAACTATCACTTTTCTATTTCTCCCTCTGCATGGGAAACTCCAGGGGACAATATGTGGCATTTTCAATTACTGAATTGCATTTTGCTTTTGCGTACTTTACCAGAGTAAAATATTCAATATTCTATATTATTAAAACCACACTTACTATAAATCTATTTCTGAAGCTTCGTGAGTTTTAAATGATAGCAAAATACTAAACAAAGTCATTTACTGTTTGCCAACTTCCCATGTAAAGATGGTTATTATGTCTTACTTTAGTTCAGAAGCTTTCATTTGATATGTACTATAATTTCTGTCTTCATATATAAGTCAATTTAATCTAAAAATCACACGCATTTTCAAATATCTTTTCATATGTTTCATTTTTCCTCTTGACCTATATACTTCCCCTTTGGCTCTAGGTGACATGTGGCTACTGGTCATTGTTACCCACATTGAAATCATTTTGTAAACAGAGTATATGTCATTATAGTTTAAAATTTGCAGTATATCTTTCAGCCATCAATTTACCCTCATAGCTTGAAAATAATTGAAATAGCCTCAGCTACTTTGCTTGAGCAAATTTATAAGAATAGAATGGCCTTGTAATCATCATTATCAACAATAAGGAAAGAATGACCTTGTAATCACCATTAGCGATAATAAGGAAAATGTAATTAGATTAATCAAAAATCAAACCGATCAATCTGGAAAGACTTCACTTAGGAGAGTTAGGAGACATAAGGCAGGAATTTTCTGTTCTATCATAAAACGGAACACTAGAAGACGATGCAGGGAGAGCTATTTATTCATTATTCTTAACAATATAGAAAGTCCTTAGGTACTGATTCTGTTTCATTCATTAAGTGGAAGAAACTAGAAAGTGACAAGAGGAATTCCCCACATATGGAATAAAGAGCTAAGATAAAAAGCTTTCTTCAGAATATTTTTATTTAAATGTTTATAATTCTTATTTATATTTTGAATAATTACTTTGCACCACAATGCATAATATTGATTTGCATAGGGAATTTGAGCAAAACCCTCTGCCTACCCAAAACACTTTCAGTTCAGTCACTCAGTTGTGTCCGACTCTTTGTGACCCCATGGACCACAGCACACCAGGCCTCCCTGTCCCTCACCAACTCCCAGAGTTTACTCAAACTCATGTCCATTGAGTCGGTGATGCCATCCAACCATCTCATCCTCTCTTGTCCCCTTCTCCTCATGCCTTCAATCTTTCCCAGAATCAGGGTCTTTTCCAATGAGTCAGTTCTTCACATCAGTTGGCCAAAGTATTGAAGTTTCATCTTCAGCATCAGTCCTTCCAATGAATATTCAGGACTGATTTGCTTTAGGATGGACTGGTTGGATCTCCTTGCAGTCCAAGGGACTCTCAAGAGTCTTCTCCAACACCACAGTTCAAAAGCATCAATTCTTTGGCACTCAGCTTTCTTTATGGTCCAGCTCTTACATCCATACACGACTATTGGAAAAACCATAGCTTTGACGAGACAGAACTTTGTTGGCAAAGTAATGTCTCTGCTTTTTAATATGCTGTCTAGGTTGGTGAATAGCTTTTCTCCCAAGGAGTAAGTGTCTTTTCATTTCACGGCTGTAGTCACCATCTGCAGTGATTTTGGAGACCCAAAATCCCTTTAGCACAGTTTTTTTAAGTGTGGTCCTTGGACATTTTAAGTCACAATTTCTGAGGAAGTGGCTCAGGAATTTGCATTTGAAATAATTATTCAGGGGATTATTAAGTACACTGGAATATGAGACTCTTTTGAGATAAAAGGTACCTCAAGACAGTTGCCATGGGTGGGTTTATCAGCAAACCCATGACCTCCTTGTTCTCAAGAAATATGAGTGTGTGTGTGTGTGTGTGTGTGTGTGTGTGTGTGTGTGACACAACAATTTCCCTTCTCAGTCTGTGGCCAAATAAATGCTCTTGTCAAGATGCTTCACCTCTCAAGTTATACATCACTGCTGTCAACACTACTTTATGACATTAAAGTGCCAGAAATGAGAACCACCTAGAGGAGAACAAGAAGTTCCCATATTATCCTATTGTTTCTGGCCCAGGAACCACACTTTGAGAATCATTGCTATAAGTACTGAACTGAAAGCCATGGATATAGTTTAAGATCACCCAATTCCCTTCAGAAACAAATTCTATAACTAGGCTTTAGGTACACAGAGAGTTTAAACTTGAAAAATTTCAGTCATACAGCAAACTTAACCTTTTGAAAAGAAAAATGTAGTAATTTTCTTGATGCTAAAAGGAACCACATGCGTGCTATTAAGCTGAATTTAGTCAAACTCCTTGACTGGTTAAAAAAAAAAAAAACCTTGAGTTATTAAACACATCTTCAGGTTATTATTGACAAAATGAATCACTATTTAGAATTTGGTAAGAAATTTAAAACAACTTGAAAAGCACTATTTGAACACAAATTCATATTTTCTCAGTTAAGAAGATGCTATTTTACCCACAAAACGCATACACAATAGACATTCAAAAGCACGCAGTGCTATGCTGAAAGCAAAATAAATGGTTTTTTCCCTCTTCCTCTATTTGCCATTTGTACTGACATTTAGAAACATAGACGTGATATTTAGTTTGCTCTCAGATAATTATTTTTGTATGTCTACAGTCTTAATTTTGCATGCCTAATAAATTACTGATTGAACACTTTATTTCCCAAATTTTCACTAACTTTACCTCTATTTATGCATTCCATAATTATTGATAGTGCTCACTTATAGCTATAGACTTTATCTTTACTCTGATTTTGTCATTTTCCTTACGAAATGTTCTTTTTTTTTTATCATACTCACGTAAAGGCAACTGAATTGATTTTAACTTAGAATTTGGAATTCTCTAGATACTGTGGGTACATGATTTATATTTTTTGACTTTATGACAATCATGATACCATTCCTATCACTTGCTGGAAAAGAAGGAAGTCTAACTCCCATTTGACATGTGAAAAAAATTAAGATCCAGAGCAGTTCACATCATCCACACAGACCTGAATTTTAATTCTAGCATACATGCTCTTTCAATTTTACCCTGTGACTTCAGTATAATGGATACAACATTCAGTAAAAATGAGTAAACCATGATCCAGAGAAAATTCAAATCATAGTCATACTTCATTAAATGTAATTTCTCACCAATGACTTAATAATCACCCATATTTTTGTGTCCTTAAAGCATGTAGTACAATGGCTGGGAGAAAGGGTAATTCTTAATAATAACATTTTCCTGAAGTTATCTCAGTTCAAATAAAACTAAAATATGTATCTCTAATACCAGAAGTAATTACATGATCATACTGACTTTCAAGAAATATTATCAGGGGGTTGGAATGTTATGCATTACTTCTTCATAACTTACAGTGACTTTTCTATTTACTTTCCTAAATTGCTATAAGCATTGTGTACCAATCACTTCTATTCTACATATATGTTGCATATTTGCTAACTACATTTCCCATTTTTCTACTAAAGAACACTTCCAAATAATTCATCAAGCAGCACTGGGAATATTTGTATAATCCAAAATTATATAGGTATGTAGAACTTCTAAACTGAAAAAGAAAAATCAGGGTTGCAAGCCATTTCAATACCAGCCTTCAACTTCTTATCTAGCCTTTGCCAAATTCTCATAGCAAGCCTGGAAAACATATCTACTTCGTGTCTTTCTGATGAATAATAAGATGCAAAGGTGATGTCTAGTTTGTTTTTTTTTTTTCTTGTCAGATAAGGAAGGTCCTCTACAGCATTGCAGGAGAAAATGCCAAGAAACACTGGCTATTTTCAGACAGGCATATATTTCTAGGGAAAGGGATTTCTATATGAATTGAATTTTAGAAATATTTTAGAAAGAGGGGTTCTGTAGCAAGTTGACTTGAAAAAGGAAAAAGATCATTGTGGATAACATAAAAATATGAATATCCACTATGTAAAATATTTTATTTCCATGTAAGAATCAGCATTATCTTTATTGAATTGTATGTAATCTGTGCAGAATTTTGTTCTAATATTAGGGTATAAATTTATCACATTCCTTATAGAATTTCTATTTTACAGTAAGATAGCTGCTTCAGGTTACATGGAAAACATGGTTTAAATTGAAACCTAAAATCCATAAGAAGGACTTCCAGGAGGAATTTACAGTTTCTTTTATAGTTTAATCAGTATTATTATAGGAATAAAGTTTCAAAGTGACATTCGTACTTGCCACGGAGCACACGCAGACATTAAATAGAACTATTTTATCACGTATTTTCTTCCATTTTATTGCTTCATTTAAATATGTAAAATTCCATTTGTGAAACTTTGGAACCCTGATAATGTTTTCAAGTTAATGAACCAGTTTATTTACTCAATTTCTAGATAACAGAGAATTTGGTCATTATTTTCATTAAACTTAAGGGAGGCAACAATGAATACTCTTAGAAGTCATGGTAAGAATAATTGAATTAAAATCTACTAGGTAGTTTGAAATTGCTTTTTTAACTAAATGACCATCTATTCTTTCAAGGGAGAATCATGCAAAATTTATTATTATTATTTTTCTTATGAATTTTTCTGTCTCCAATTTCCCATGAGATTTTGGTTTAAATTCTATTTAAGGAAGTTCCTGAAACTCTAATTTACAGAAGTAAGGCCCCAAAACAAAAAAAGCTGCTATAATATTATCATTAGAAATGATTTTTGTTGTTGTTGTTTAAAACAATGACATCACAAAATGAGAATAAAATAACCACTATAGTGAGACAGTGACTGTAGCTTAAGACAATGCCTACAGAATCCATTGAAAAAATTAAAAAGAAATAAAACAGCCACAGGAATATAAAAGTAGCCAAAAAACCACCCTTTTTTAGAGATTTAAATTTAAAAAATCAGAGGCAAATGTGATACTAGATAAATTCGTACCATCACATCTAATAATCCATTTGGGCATTTGCCAGTAAGTTCATTTCTTGGTCTACTTCATTTTACTCTACTCTTGATAATGTAGGCGAGGTGGGAAAGTTGACATTTAATTTGAAATGTCTTATTCACCCTATATGAAGCCACTTACAACTGCGGTTACATATAGCACAGATTAGGTAAGACAACAGAGCAATAATAAGAGTAATATGGTATCAAAATCATGTTTTAAATATTGACTCATTGCTTTTAATATGAAACTGTTACTGTTTTGTCCACTACCCTTCATTTGGGAAGGAAAATAAATGTTTTTTTTAAAATAAATTATAATGGACTAGTTTTTAAATAATAGGGTAGAAATTTAGGGCAAGGAAAATGCAATTTAAAAGATATGCTCATCTCTGCTTATTAAATAGAAGGTAAACATATATTAAGTAAAAAACAAATCAAGCTCTTCTACATCAGTAGCCTCCAGAATTTTTGATCATGTAATAGTTTAAAAAAGAAAATAGGAAAGAAAGAAAGAAAAGTCAATGAAAGGAAAGAAAAAGGGAACAGGGAATATATGTTTCTCTCCATTTGTCTCCATATAAATTGTATACTTATAAACTCACTGTGCTGTGCTGTGCTCAATTGTGTCTGATCCTTTGTGGCCCCATAGACTGTAGTCCACCAGGTTCCTCTATTCGTGGTATTTTCCCAGCAAGAATACCAGAGTGGGTTGCTGTTTCTTCCTCCAGGGAATCTTCTCGACCCAAGGACTGATCCGTGTGTCTCCTGCACCGGCAGGTGGATTCTTTACCACTAGTGCCACCTGGGAAGCCCTTATAAACTCAATACTTTATGTGAACTATAAAATAGGCACCAAAATTTTTTAATGATAAAATTTTATGGTCCAATATTTTCTTACTAATACATTTTTTCAGGTTCCCTTGAAATTCAAAACACCATGTTGAAGACCACTCTCCCATGACATAATTATCAACATCAGATTCATCAAATCTAGTAGGAAATTGAGCTAAGGTGAGGGTGGGACGATCTGAGATAAAAGCACTGAAACACTTATATTATCATATGTGAAACAGAATGTCAGTCCAGGTTCAATGCATGAGACAAGTGCTCAGGGCTGGTGCAATGGGATGACCCAGAGGGATGGGATGGGGAGGAAGGCGGGAGGGGGGTTCAGGATGGGGAACACATGTAAACCCATGGCTGATTCATGTCAATGTATGGCAAAAACCACTACAGAATTGTAAAGTAACTAGCCTCCAACTAAAATAAATAAATTAACAAAAACAAAAGAAATATTACTGAAAACCCATCATATTTAAAACAGTTATGCCTGTATCTTATGATGCAATGGTGAATAAAGGATATTTGTACATATTTAGCATAAAAATAAAAAAATAATTATAATACAAATTTATAATAAATTACTGACAATTAATTAAATGTATCTGTGACCATTGCTACAAAGCTGAATTGCACAGCATTAGAAGGTACATATATAATAAGTTCTAACCTAGATTCCTAAGTGAGAAAAAGCTTACCTAATAAGATGACATTGAATCTGAAAATTCATGCATGAAAAGGAGATAATTTGCTGAAGCATTGCCAATAAATGGGCAAAAAATATTTTGCAGAGAAGATAAACAGCATACCCAAAGGCCCAAGCATGTCAGAGGTGACAAAGTCAAAGCACGTATTTTCATGGAGGGTAGAAGCTGAGAAAACTAGAGGCAGAGGAGAGATGCACAGGAGGAAGATGGGAGAAGAAAAACATCATGCAGCTGTCTTTTGGACATGTAGGAATCAGGGAGCCGTGGGAAGTTACTGACTGGTTTTAGGCCAGAGAATAAATGGATCAGATTTGTATTTTTATACATGGCCTTGAATGCTAAGTAAACAATGGACTGAACAGGGAAAGAGTGGTGCCAAGAATGAAGGCATTAAAAAAACCATGTGCACTAGCCTTGCATTATCTGTCATTATCCTGAGAAATACTGTAGACTATGAGCCTCAACAGAAGTTACAGTCTACATACCAGTGACTGCCCTCCAGTGCAAAAATGTATGATAGCACAAATCACAAACTAATTTTCAGAATTTGTATTTAGATCAACAAACTCTCATGCTGAACTGAACAACAACATTTCCAAGAAGATCCAATATTATTGTTATACACAGAAAATGTGTAGGGAATCAATTTAGAACTAAAATATCGCAAGAGTAAATATTGCTCTTACTGACAAACCTTAGAACAGTGAATCTAGAAATGTGGTAAGTCTTCGGGGACACCAATAAACTGGGAGGGTTTCAAGAGATTCCAATCCAAATTAAAGACATCCTGCCTTACAGGAAGTGCTTGTCTTTTGCTTTGATCATATCTAGGTTTCCAACAGATCCAACGAATATTAACTATGAGTCAGACTTGAACATTAAACAAAGCTTCTCTGTTGGGCACAGGGAAATGATAAAATCCTTTAATGATGTAGTACAGCATAAGAGAAAATCACAGTGCTGGGGATGTGGGGATTTTTCATTTTTACTCCATTTTTGTCAATAACCAGCTATGTGTCCTTTGCAAAGTGACTTAATCAACTTTTTATTTTACCATCCCTACCACAGAAGGATTCAGCCGGATGGTCTCCAAGGCTCTGCTCCTATCTATGATCATCGAAAATGTAACCATTTAAAAAATAGTGAAAACTAAGTTTTAAAAAATGTGCTAGAATCCTAGAAAGTTTGAAAACAATACAGTAGCATGAGTAACTAACCCTTCCAGGTTTCAGATACAAAAACCAACCTGAATGTAAGGTGCCTTTCAATGAAAACTATGGGGCAGTTGTGAGTTTAAAATACTTATATCCTGTTGACCTAACCACAGTCAACACAAGTCAGAGGCTTCACATACCCAGTGCAGAAAGAACTGAGAGCTAAAAGCCTTTGTCCGACCACGTTAATGATCACCGATACAGATTTCCACATTACACTACTGAGGATAGTAACAAAATGCCTACCAATGTAGTTAGTGTTTTTCCTAACACACATACACAACAATAACAGTATAAAGAAACCATTTTTAAAAAAGAAAAATGGGAGGCTTGAAACGATGATGAAAAAGTCAGAGTGAAAAATGGCAAATTGATCTGATGTAAAGAAAACATATTTAAACTATACTATAATGAAAAGCACATTAATTTTGACCTAAATAAAATTTAGATTTAGCCTTATGATTTCAAAGTCACCATATAAATGAAATCTACTTAAAGAATGTGTGCATGGATGGGTGAAATATTGGTTGCATACTTTGGGCTGTGTAATATGCGTACTTATCTGACAATAAAGAAAACAGAATCTGGAAAATGGCCAGTCTAAGGACTAAGTCAATGGTTGCTGTTTCATTCACCCACTTATTCATTCATTTTTAAAGAAAATTTTCTCTGTGCTCACATCTGTTTCAGGTTCTGGGATAACTCATTCACTCAAAACAGTTTATGCAACATCTGTGCTGGGATCCATGGATACAAAATGAGTGAGCCACAGCCTTGGCTGTCAAGGAACTTATTGTCCAGTAGAAGCCAGACCTAAACACATACAAGGGAAATGAATGCAGTGTTCTCTCTGACTGATGGTGTGTGCAGCATAAAGTCAGGTCACAAAGGAAGACATGCCAAACAGCAGAAAACAGCTACAGAAATTCAGAGCATACAAAGAAAATACATTTCTCCCTGTCACCTCCACTGGCTTCTTCAACGCTTCAAAAATTTCAGGGATTTTTATGTGGGCACTCATGTTTTTCACCTGGAGGCCAATGAAGAGGAAACATTTGCTCAGGATGGATAAAGCACTATTTACAATCACTGAGATTCATTCAACCTGTTTGGACATGTACTGCCAGGATAAGCATTTTCTTCTGGAAATAAAGATCAGAGAAGATAAACACATTCCAACCATTTGTCCACTTCCAGTATTTTGATTTTATTTTGTGATCTTTTCTACTAGACATCTTCCTGTGGTTAGTTCAACACATAATTTATGTGTATGTATTCACATTTATGAAAATTCAAATTTCCAAATTACTTGATGA
The DNA here is from genome assembly GCA_024291935.2 of Okapia johnstoni. Taxonomy (NCBI): domain Eukaryota; kingdom Metazoa; phylum Chordata; class Mammalia; order Artiodactyla; family Giraffidae; genus Okapia; species Okapia johnstoni. The sequence goes on along the minus strand of CM044305.1, from coordinate 23,235,917 downwards.
ACCGAAGAGGTCAGATTTCTCATTAGTTTCTCTAACCCTCAATTTCATTTGTTTTATCTATTACACCTGGGTTAGTTCGCTATCTCTCTTCTCAGGTTGCTTCTACCTCTACTATGTCCTTCAAATTTTATCTCCTCCTTCCTGTTTCCACTGCAGGTGTCCTACTTGAAAGGCAGGTACCTCTCACCCTGTACTATTGTAATTGCCTCCAGACTTATCTCTCGACCTCTGGTCGCACCCTGCTCCTTTCTAATCTATAAATTATTGCTAAATGAATTTACCGGGAGTTGAACTTGATCATGTTGCCTCTAGTTGGAACACCTTCAGAAGCCACCAACTGCCTCCCATACTAAATAGAAAACTTCTCAGCTGATACATGAAAATCCTTTAAAGCCTGGCTATTCAGAAGTGTGGTCTGCATACCAGCAACAACAGTAGCACCATGGAGTTTATTAGAAATGCAGATTCCCGGGCCTCAGCTCAAATCTCTGAGTCAGGCACTTTTAACTTTTGAGAAGCCCTGCTCTAAAGCAGCAATCCTCAACTTTTATGGTACCAGGGATCAGTTTAATGGAAGACAATTTTTCCACAAAGGGTGGGTGGGATGGGTTGGGTGTGATTCAAGTTCATGCATTAAATTTATTGTGCACAGTATTTCTATTATTACTATATGTGCCCCACCTCAGATCATGAGGCATTAGATCCCAGATTTGGGCAACCTTGCTCTAAAGCACCACCAACCTGCCTTCCTGTTTTTCTTGCCCATTACCCCTTTCCTTAGCCCCACTATACAACTACATTACTTCCCAAAACACCAGTCTGACTTTGAACTGCACAATGACTCCAATTTCAAATGCCACAAACCATGGCATTCTGTTGTGGTGAACTTATCTTATTATCATTTTCTACTGCCTTGAGGAGGCCTTACAAATAGCTGTGAAAAGACGAGAAGCAAAAAGCAAAGGAGAAAAGGAAAGATATACCCATTTGAATGCAGAGTTCCAAAGAACAGCAAGGAGAGATAAGAAAGCCTTCTTCAGCAATCAATGCAAAGAAATAGAGGAAACCAACAGAATGGGAAAGACTAGAGATCTTTTCAAGCAAATTAGAAGATAACGCTGTGAAAGTGCTGCACTCAATATGCCAGCAGATGTGGAAAACTGAGCAGTGGCCACAGGACTCAAAAAGGTCAGTTTTTCATTCAAATCCCAAAGAAAGGCAATGCCAAAGAATGCTCAAACTACTGCACAATTGTACTCATCTCACACGCTAGTAAAGTAATGCTTAAAATTCTCCAGGCCAGGCTTCAGTAATACGTGAACCGTGAACTTCCAGATGTTCAACCTGGTTTTAGAAAAGGCATAGGAAGCAGAGATCAAATTGCCAACATCCAATGGATCATCGAAAAAGCAAGAGAGTACCAGAAAAAACATCTATTTCTGCTTTATTGACTACGCCAAAGCCTTTGACTGTGTGGATCACAAGAAACTGTGGAAAATCCTGAAAGAGATGGGAATACCAGACCATCTGACCTGCCTCTTGAGAAACCTGTATGCAGGTCAGGAAGCAACAGTTAGAACTGGACATGGAACAACAGACTGGCTCCAAATAGGAAGGCTGTATATTGTCACCCTGCTTATTTAACTTATATGCAGAGTACATCATAAGAAACACTGGGCTGGAGGAAGCACAAGCTGGAATCAAGATTGCCGGGAGAAATATAAATAACCTCAGATATGCAGAGGACACCACCCTTATGGCAGAAAGTGAAGAAGAACTAAAGAGCCTCTTGATGAAAGTGAAAGAGGAGAGTGAAAACGTTGGCTGAAAGCTCAACATTCAGAAAACTAAGATCATGGCACGCGGTCCCATCACTTCATGGCAGATAGATGGGGAAACAGTGGAAGCAGTGGCTGATTTTATTTTTGGGGGCTCCAAAATCACTGCAGATGGTGACTGCAGCTATGAAATTAAAAGACGCTTACTCCTTGGAAGGAAAGTTATGACCAACCTAGACAGCATATTAAAAAGCAGAGACATTACTTTGCCAACAAAGGTCCATCTAGTCAAGGCTATGGTTTTTCCAGTGGTCATGTATGGATGTGAGAAGTGGACTATAAAGAAAGCTGAGCGGCAAAGAATTGATGCTTTTGAACTGTGGTGTTGGAGAAGACTCTTTTTTTTTATTATTATTATTATTTATTTCAGTTGGAGGCTAATTACTTTACAATATTGTACTGGTTTTTGCCATACATTGACATGAATCAGCCATGGGTTTACATGTGTTCCCCATCCTGAACCCCACTCCCACCTCCATCCCCATCCCATCCCTCTGGGTCATCCCATTGCACCAGCCCTGAGCACTTGTCTCATACATCGAACCTGGACTGTTGAGAGTCCCTTGGACTGCAAGGAGATCCAACCAGTCCATCCTAAAGGAGATCAGTCCTGGGTTTTCATTGGAAGGACTGATGTTGAAGCTGAGACTCCAATACTTTGGCCACCTGATGGGAAGAGCTGACTCATTGGAAAAGACCCTGATGCTAGGAAGGATTGGGGGCAGGAGGAGAAGGGGACGACAGAGGATGAGATGGCTGGATGGCATCACCTACTCGATGGACATGGCTTTGGGTGAACTCAGGGAGATGGTGATGGACAGGGAGGCCTGGCATGCTGTGGTCCATGGAGTCACAGAGAGTCGGACACGACTGAGCGACTGAACTGAACTGAACTGCCTTGAAGGTAGATGCTAACAGATGATTCATCTCTGTTTCTCTCAGTGTGATGGTAAGCAAATCGAGTTCCCATTCCTTGGGTGATACTCAACACTTGCTCAACTTGGCTATGAGAAGAAAACCTGCTACTTCATTTTCAATTTATTTTTATCCTACTCTTTAATTTTCTAAGTTATTTAGGTTTCTAATGTGCATCATATATTAATATAGTGCTGTGCTTAGTCACTCAGTCATGTCTGACTCTTTGCAACCCCATGGACTATAGCCCACCAAGCTCCTCTGTCCATCGGGATTCTCCAGGCAAGAATACTGGAGTGGATTGCCATGCCCTACTCCAGGGGATCTTCCCAACCCAGGGATCAAACCCAGGTCTCCTACATTGCGAGTGGATTCTTTACCAGCTGAGCTATAAGGGAAGCCCTAATTAATATAATTATGCATAGCAATTGCTTGTTAATAGATAAATACTGCTTACCCAAAAATATTCTGACAAATATGATGGCATGATCAAAAAAGTTTGCAGACCACTGCATGACACACCAAGTATACAGTGTTCTCCAGGAATTAAACAGCTCTTTGTGAACTGAACCTAAACTTTACAATTGAGTCCACTACAGCATGTAGAGGCAAGTGAGATTTTTTAATTTCAGCAGTCAGACAAAAGTTTTCATGTTTAGAAGAAAGCTGCTGCAAAGTGCTAAAAGTTAGCGTTTTCATTTATTTATTGAATAAAATGTAAGCCTAATGATATTTGTGAAAGGTCAATTGGGGAAGTCATATTAACCCAGAAATAAGAAACATTTATTCAAAATATATTGGCTTCAATAATCATAAAACAATGTGAAATTACAATTTAAGATTATTTCTTGGATTATGGTTCCAGTAACATAGCCTTTCTATAATTATGCCTGGTCTTAGATTATGAGTTAACTTTCTTACAATGGATTAGAGAATTCACTATACAAGACCTTCTCCTTTGAATCATGTCTAGCTTATTGAACCACTCCATAGCTTTACTTAGCACCTCCACTGACCTGACTAAGTCTTTCCTTCACAGGCTACTCTTGCCCTCTCCTTCCCGGCTAGGTCTCCTTGATATTCATTTAAAAACTTCCACTGGCTATAGCAAAATACTTATCACACTTTTTTGTAATGTCTTGGCTATCTTCTAAATTTTCTCAAGGACTAGAAGTGCTCTGAGGGCAGGGGTTATGTCTATAATGTTAAATGCTCTATTCAAGGGCCTTTGGTACATGGTGGTGGTTGTTGTTTAGTTGTTTAGTCATGTTCGACTCTTTGCAACCCCCCAGACTGTAGCCCACCAGGCTCCTCTGTCTATGGGATTTCTCAGGCAAGAATACTCGAGTGGGTTGCCATTTCCTTCTTCAGGGGATCTTCCTGAAACAGGAATTGAACCCACATCTCCTGCATTTGCAGATGGATTCTTTACTGCCTTTGGTACATGGCAGGCAGTCCATAAAATTTGTTGCATAGATAAATGAACCAAGGAATACATTCGCTACAAGATTTATAATGGAAATTTGGTCTCCTAGCTTAGCCTTAATATTGGATAGCTGTAAAATGAGATACTACTGACTTTGCAGGATTTTTTTTTGATTATATGAAATCAGGTATGGAAATCATGCCTTAGTACTTAGAAATGGTACACATTAAGAAAATGCTAGCTGCTATTATTATCATCAATATATTCTTACTATCAGTTTAAGTAAAATGAAGAAATCCATTGACAATGCTTTAAAGAAAATATTTCAATGGAACACAATATTACAAAATAAAACATAAAAACCATCTATCAGGATTAAAACAGAATAAAACTGCCATAGCTAATGAACCAATTTTACAACAATAATATATTATTCATTAAGAAAAATGAGATGCAGTGTCCCTATCATAGTAAAGTTACTTTCACCTCTACCTCACTATAAAGATGACAGTAATTTTGCTATGAACATATCCAAGAAAATTAAAATAGATAAATGACTCCATCACATTTACCAAATTAATAAGCAATCTTTCAGAAAATGTAATGTGTATGTCTACCACATAAGGACATTCAGTCCCAAGAGCAATACTGTGATAATTTTCTTGAGAAAGACTTATTTAAAGAGAAAAGAATGTTGAGGTACTTAAACATGGGATCTGGAAATTTCTCCCAGAGTAGATTTATGGAGGGCCTCACTGATAAGCTATGCCATGTAAATCTTATAAGTATGCTTGGCTACCCATTTGAAGTGCTATCCATTATGAAATGGCAGTTTTATTTCAGCAATGTACGTCACTTCAGAAATTCGCAGGCATTTCTGGACTGTCTGACCCTTGGCATATTAAATTATGAACACATTGACCTTTGACCTGGTAAATAATACATCTTTTATATAATGCACTTAGCCACCATCTACCCAAAATCATGTACACTGTGTCACAAGCTTTAGATTGAATACTTGTAGAGGAGAGCTAGAAAGGAATTTCCACATAAATTGAATTATAAACTACAGATATGTGACATAACTCATCCAGTGAACACTAGGAACGTTCACATCATTGAAACAATACTACAAAACTAATTTTTCCAACTTCTAATTATAACATTAGTGGTTAAGTAACTAATAGAGTTAAACTTTCGGAAGGGACTAGACTGCCACTTTCTCTGTGGTAGACACTCTAGAAGTATTTCAAAATGCATTATCTATGTATTTAATATGTTGTTGGATTCTGTTTGCTAGGATTTTGTTAAGGATTTTTGCATCTATGTTCATCAGTGATATCAGCCTGTAGTTTTCTTTTTTTGTGGCATCTTTGTCAGGTTTTGGTATTAGGGTGATGGTGGCCTCATAGAATGAGTTTGGAAGTTTACCTTCTTCTGCAACTTTCTGGAAGAGTTTGAGTAGGATAGGTGTTAGCTCTTCTCTAAATTTTTGGTAGAATTCAGCTGTGAAGCCGTCTGGTCATGGGCTTTTGTTTGCTGGAACATTTCTGATTACAGTTTTGATTTCCATGCTTGTGATGGGTCTGTTAAGATTTTCTATTTCTTCCTGGTTCAGTTTTGGAAAGTTACGTTTCTAAGAATTTGTCCGTTTCTTCCAAGTTGTCCATTTTATTGGCATATAGTTGCTGATAGTAGTCTCCTATGATCCTTTGTATTTCTGTGTTGTCTGTTGTGATCTCTTCATTTTCATTTCTAATTTTGATGATTTGATTCTTCTCCCTTTGTTTCTTGATGAGTCTGGCCAACGGTTTGTCAATTTTATTTACCTTCTCAAAGAACCAGCTTTTAGCTTGTTGATTTTTGCTATGGTCTCTTTTTTTTTTCTCTTGCATTTATTTCTGCCCGAATTTTTAAGATTTCTTTCCTTCTACTAACCCTGGGGTTCTTCATTTCTTCCTTTTCTAGTTGCTTTAGGTGTAGAGTTAGGTTATTTATTTGACTTTTTTCTTGTTTCTTGAGGTAAGCCTGTATTGCTATGAACACTCTCCGACATAAATCACAGCAGGATCCTCCATGACCCACCTCCCAGAATATTGGAAATAAAAGCAAAATTAAACAAATGGGACCTAACTAAACTTAAAAGCTTTTTCACAACAAAGGAAACTATAAGCAAGGTGAAAAGACAGCCTTCAGAATGGGAGAAAATAATAGCAAACGAAGCAACAGACAAACAATTAATCTCAAAAATATACTAGCAACTCCTGCAGCTCAATTCCAGAAAAATAAACGACCCAATCAAAAAATGGGCCAAAGAACTAAACAGACATTTCTCCAAAGAAGACATACAGATGGCTAACAAACACATGAAAAGATGCTCAACATCACTCATTATCAGAGAAATGCAAGTCAAAACCACAATGAGGTACCATTTCATGCCCGTCAGAATGGCTGCTATCCAAAAGTCTACAAGCAATAAATGCTGGAGAGGGTGTGGAGAAAAGGGAACCCTCTTACACTGTTGGTAGGTATGCAAACTAGTACAGCCACTATGGAGAACAGTGTGGAGATTCCTTAAAAAACTGGAAATAGAACTGCCATATGACCCAGCAATCCCACTGCTGGACATACACACCGAGGAAACCAGAATTGAAAGAGACACGTAAAGCCCAATGTTCATCGCAGCACTGTATAATAGCCAGGACATGGAAGCAACCTAGATGCCCATCCACAGATGAATGGATAAGAAAGCTGTGGTACATATACACAATGGAATATTACTCAGCCATTAAAAAGAATACATTTGAATCAGTTCTAATGAAGTGGATGAAACTGGAGCCTATTATACAGAGTGAAGTAAGCCAGAAAGAAAAACACCAATACAGTAAACTAATGCATATATATGGAATTTAGAAAGATAGTAATGATAACCCTCAGAGAAGGCAATGGCACCCCACTCCAGTGTTCTTGCCCAGAGAATCCCAGGGATGGCGGAGCCTCGTGGGCTGCCATCTATGGGGTCGCACAGAGTCGGACACGACTGAGGTGACTTAGTAGCAGCAGCAACGATAACCCTATATGCGAGACAGCAAAAGAGACACAGATGCATAGAACAGTCTTATGGACTCTGTGGGAGAAGGCGAGGGTGGGATGATCTGAGAGAATAGCACTGAAACATGTATATTATCATATGCGAAACAGATCGCCAGTCCAGGTTCGATGCATGAGGCAGGGTGCTCAGGGCTGGTGCACTGGGATGACCCAGAGGGAAGGGATGGGGAGGGAGGTGGGAGGCGGGGTTCAGGATGGGGAACACATGTACACCCATGGCTGATTCATGTCGATGTATGGCAGAAACCACTACAATATTGTAAAGTAATTAGCCTCCAACTAAAATAAATAAATTTAAAAAAAAAAAACCTAGAGGGGTGGGAGGCAGGAAAGTTTCAAGAGGGAGGGGACATATATATACCAATGCCTCACTCAAGTTGATGTCTGGCAGAAACCAACCTATACTGTAAAACAATTGTCCTTCAATTGATAAATTTTTTAAGAAGGAAAAAAAAAAACAAAAAACCAAAAATGCATTATCTAGGTAAAATCCCAAGGATAAATCTGTGAAGCACACATTTTTACTCTCTTCTTATAGATCAGAAAATGAAGTAAGGGATAAGTGACTTGAGATCCCACAGGTAGAAGATGGTGTTCATTCTCTGAAATAGGTATTTTTTGAGTTGAAAGAGCAACAGAAAAACAGAGATATCTAAAAGATGTGTGTCAAGTGTGATGAGGTTCCCTTAAGGACCATTTAGAGAAATTTTTTCCATAAACACTGACACCACAGATTGCAATGTTGGTAAATATAATTACCAAATTAAACATGCATATTTTCTACATAAGGATCAAAGCTAGCTAACTGATAAATGAAATAACCCTAAAGTAGTCAGCAATCAGCATCATTTTCCAGTGATTCAGAGAACTGAGTTTGGGACACAAGGTATCCTTTCCTGTGTCATCCTAAATTAGACAAAGTACAAGTGTTTGCAAGAAATACCTGAGTCCTTTAAAGTGTTAGTGGGGTGAGGGGGGCAGAAATTCTTTTTAAAAGTGTAGCATTTTTAAATGAAGTAAGTAGAAAAATTCCTTGGGATCATACTAACTAACCAAGGGATCAGGGCCAAAGTAAGAAATTAAAGTCAAGGGCACAAATGTTCTGCTTTTAATCCTTCATTTATTCTCTTTCTTCTAGCACATGGGACTTGAGTCATTATAATATTGCATATCTTTATTTCAAAAAATAACTGAGTGTATTACCCTTTTGGCTTAAATCTTTTAACTCTTCATATTAACCTACTAGGGAAACTATTTTTTTCTTAAAATGCAATTTAATATAATTATAATAAAAACCATGACAGGTAACCTTTATTAAGCATTTACCATAACAGGCACTCTACTAAACTCTTCATGTGCATCATATAATTTAATTCTGATACAATCCTGAGATGTAGGTAATATTGGTGTACTAATGTCTTAGGAGATAAATCTGAGGCCTAATAAAGTAAATGAATATGACCAAGATCATGCAACTAATAAATGGAAGACTTAGAATTCACATCCATTTCTGCTATGTTATCAAAAAAGATTCTGCCAATAATAATCCACTAAAAAACGCACCTTGTCATTCTCTACATTAAGACTTATTAACACCCCTTCTATTATTCCTTATAGTAACACAAGCATTGTGCTTGTTCTTGTTCTTGATTTATTACAAATCCTAGTATACTCACCATTGATCTACAGAAACGGTATTGGGCACACCTAGACAAACATGACAACATTTAGAAATTCATGTGTTGACTGTATTTTTTGGTTTGATGTCTTCCCATTGAATAGATTTGTTCAAATATTTCAGAACATTTCAATGAATTATGACAATAAAGAGTAGTAAGCGGAGATAGAGGTGCTTCCTTCCAAATTAACTGTCCTCTTCATCCTCGAATAAACTCAGGTGTTTTAAAGTTGATGCCATCAGACCCCATCACCTACCTTCCCTCAAAGCTAGAGCCACGTGTGGACCTCCCTGGATGGTCCTCTCCTTTAGTAAGAGCTGTAGAGGCTGAGTCACTGTTCCATTCTCCCATCCACATTTTGATTGTTTCAACATACACTAAGGTCCTCCATCTCACACCCTAGCTTCTCAGTTCTCTTCAGCTCAACACCAAGGACCTTTACCTTCACCCCATCTCAACTATCAAGTCTTGAGGTCATAATCAAATCTTGTCATCTTAATAACAAAATTAACCCCCAAATCTACTCTTCAAGACTCCATATCTTAATGATTTTAGATAAAGGGATTTTATGTAAAGAACATTTTTGACCTTCTGCATTAGAATGTGATATTTGGTTAAATTTCCAGTTCTAATCTGCCAGAAACAAAGGCAGCATATCAAATACATTATAATGCTATATGATCACGGTAAAAATGAGTCCTGATTGGTAAATCTCAAACAGATTAGAAGAAACTATACAAGAACTATAAATGCCTGATGTGCATGTCATTGAACGTCCATAAATGTGATGACTTTTAACTGGGCATGTTCCAGAGGCTATAACTACAGATGATATGAGAGATATTGGTAACTAAGGAATAAGGCTTTCAAACCTCGCTGATTGTATATGTCCAGTGTGGTCCTAGTTTCATGGTGTAGTGAATCGGGGGATAAGATGGTTAAAATGTAGCACTCTCAGATGCTACTGAGGATCTATATATTAATGTAGATGTCAATCAAGTATTGATTTACAATTAATTCCTTGTGTGTGTCCATCACATTATGCTAACAGATGTTAGAAAAATAAAAGCAAAAATAAAATAATGACTGAGAAGGAGCTAGAAATATAATACATGCTCTGAAATTGTAACTACTAATTTCATGTTAGAGCGAAGGTAGGATATAACAAAAGCCTTGCTTGCAAGAAACACAATACACTCAAATGCATGCATATTTGAAATTATTATATTTAATGTGCTACTTCATATTTAAAAGAAAGGCTCATGAGAAATATGTGCATGCTTGCTCAGTCACTAAGTTGTCCCCAGCTCTTTGTGACCCCATGGACTGTAGCCTGCGAGGCTTCTCTGTCCATGGAATTTTCCAGGCAAGAATACTGGAGTGGGTTGCCATTTCTTTTCCAGGGAATCTTCCCAACCCAGGGATTGAACCTGCATCTCCTGTATTGGCAGGCAGGTTCTTTACCACTGAGCCATCAGGGAAGTCCTGTAATAAATATGACTAAGCCAAATTTAATAAGAAATCTCTACAATATGTTTATAACTCAAAAATCAGCATCAGTAAAATCATCTACTTTTTGGTGGGCATATTGTTATATGAATAGTGTTTCAAACAAAGGCAGTTAATTAAGACAATGAACATACCTGTTAAATTGGGCTTTTAGCCAGTTATGGAAGAATGGACTTAATATGAAGACAACAGCAGAACTTTCACTATAGAGGGTCCAAGTCTAAAAACAAACAATGCCTCCTTCAGTTAACTTTGACTTAATAAAAATTTTGAACTCATGGCCAATTAAGAGTAGATTTTATTTTACCTATATGTATTTATAGCACACCTCATCTCAGAAAGCATTTGAGATTGTTGCAAAAATGGATAGAATTTACGAAATGAAGGAGAAGTCTTTTGGCACCAACTAGGTGAACAGGTGAAGTCTACTCCATTAACATCAGGGCCACTGGAATAAGAACTTGTCTTCTCAAAATGACTGCTTTGAAAACAAAAACACACTAATATTACTGTTTAAGTTCTAGTCTCTTTGGTTTAAGAACTTAGCTTAATCATTTTACAACCACACTTCTCTGAAGGCAACTGGTAAATATGCATGCTTTGTATTATCATAGAGAGGAAGAACAGGACAAACTCTTATTACTTTCCACAGATTAACTAGTAAGAATTTTGATTCCAAGAAATTAAAAGAAAAAAAAAACTGGGTTAAGAAGTCATCAACTACCCTTTCTTGACTGAGAGAACTGGAAATATCCGAATCATGAGCAAAGACCGGAAGATGAAAAGCCAGGTGGGCACCATAGAAACCGCATGTGTGTAAAGCCTTGCTGGGAGAAGTGCACAGAGACAATAGAAAATAAATCCCCTGGAATAGATAAATATGTAAGGCCTAACAAATGCTATTTCTGCAGAAAAGGAAAAAAAAAAGTTTCTGGGGGATTTCTTTCAAGTTTTCTCTCTAATTGTTTTATAGTGTATAATCCCTTGTGTTCAGTTATTACATGCTTACCCTATGATTCAATTTCTGAATTACTGTGTAAGGTCTCCATCCAACAATGAGTAGCCTATCCTTCTAATGTCCCTTAACCAACAATGAAATCAGGCACACTTGTTTTGTTTTCCTTTCTTGGCCATGCTTGGACCTGGACAACTGCAGTGAAAGTCCAGAGTCCTAACCACTAAGCCACCAGAGAACTCCTGAAATCAAGTTCAAATATAATAGCCATGCTCTATGATAGACCACTGTAAATTAAAAGACTTAATTTGTTCAATGTGGTCAGTGTAATTTACTTTATAATCAGCTATGATAATGACAAAAATGACAAGTTTATCTAGGAAATGCTAAAAGTAGGTCAACAGCTGAACCTCAGGTAGCAACATTATTACACATACACTCACAGAAGTTCTAATTTTCTAAATTAACTTTCTTCTTTAAAAATGAAATATCCTTATTGCTTTATGATACATGAGAGACCATCTGTTAAAACCATAACGCAATCTCTCATTTCAAGGGCCTTTGGATAACATCTTAAATAGTTTACTTGATAAATTCAAATGAATAGGATTATTTTATTGAGCTACTGGGAAAAAGTGGACATCCCAAATGTGGCAAGCAGAATAATGGCCTCCTAAAGACATTTATATTCCAATTTACTGAACTTGTGAATATGTTACCTTACATGGCAAAGAGGAATTATTAATAAGATAGTAGATGGAATTAGGGGTGCTAATCATCCAAGTTGATAATCTGAAGACGTGCCTAGATTATCTAGGTGGTCCCAATGTAATTAACAAGGGTTTTAAATGTGACAGAGGGAAGAAGAGGGATGTCAGGGTGAAACACTGCAAGAGACTCAACAAGGTCATCGCTGGCTTTTCAGATGGAAGAGTACTGAGCGTCAAGGAATAGATGCAACCTCTAGAAGCTAGAAAAGGCAAGAAAACAGATTTTCTTCCAGAGCCTCCAAAAAGGAATATTTTTATTTTAGCCCAGCAAGGTGCCTTGTGGACACATGACTTGCAGAATGAGAAGATAATAAATTGGTGTTGTTTAAGCCACTAAGTTAGTGGTCATTTGCTATAGCACCAACAGGATACTGATACAAAGACCAAATATTATTTTACTCTAAGAAATATAAGGTATCATACCCTCATAATGGAAAGTTACTTGTTAAGTACTAAATACTGTAATTGACCAAACTGATCTCTATTATTCAAGTGGATACTATGGATTAATTGCTAGAAACAAATCTACTCTGTATGCAGTTATTTCAGGGAGTTCCTTACTTAGAATTTTTCTGTTTTCTATTTTGATTGAACAACAAACAATGAAAAGTTCACAAGTTGGTATGCATTCCAACAATGAGTCCACAAACACTGATTAAACTTCTATTGTACACAGGACACTGTGCCAGTAGATGATATGAAGCTACGATATAAAGTAAGATAGTATATAATCACAAATGCCTACAGCATGCCCTACCCAGGGCTGCCAGTTTGGAGCTTTGACAGCAATGACTAAAAGAATTAGCCAGGGCAAAGACATGCAGAAGCAGCGAGACTAAAAATACTGTGAAAGTGAAACAGATAGGAATTAGCAAATTAATTCATGTGAAAGTGAAAGCTACTCAGTAGTGTCCGACTTTTTGTGACCCCATGGACTAGTCCATGGAATTCTCCAGGCCAGAATGCTGGAGTGGGTAGCTGTGCCCTTCTCCAGGGGTCTTCCCAACTCAGGGATCGAACCCAGGTCTCCCACATTGCAGGTGGATTCTTTACCAGCTGAGCCACCGGGAAGCCCACAAAGTGTTCTATGAGCAGCCTAATATGGCTTCCTACAGCAGTCATATGCTAGGAGTACTTCAGGAACAGTAAGTAGACTGGGGGAACAGGTGGAGCCGGTGTCTCAGACATCTTCTGGCTGGTATCTTTTCTGTGCACTCTGGCCTGACTTTCAACTGTCAGACCTGAGGGCTTTCCCTGGCTGCCTGAGTGGCTCTTTCCACCCATCCTATAAGCAAAAAGAACTGAAAACTTAAGGCCCCTTGGGAATAGCCCTAAACCGCCGGCTGATGGAAGTTGGTGAATGAATGAAGCTCCTGTGACCCTCAGACAAAACAACACTGAGACCGATGCTATACAATGGCTCCTAGGGCCCTCCCCACATTAGGAGCTACAGCTGTCCCCAGCGATGACTTTCATGATAGCACACCCTTCTTTGGTTGACTTCTTTTTCCTGTCTTACTCCCCATTCTCTGACTGGTGTGTCTGGGGAACATGCTTCAAATAAACCCCGGCACTTGAAGTGTTCTCTCATGATCTGTGCCTGGGAAGATCCGAACTAAGACAGCTGGATCCGGTAGGTGAAGGATCCACCCAGGGCTCCCAGTTTGGAGCTTTGGCAACAATGACAAGAAGAATAAGCCAAGACAAAACCACACAGAAGCAGCAGGACTAAAAATACTGTGAAGCTGAAACAGAGAGGAATTTGCAACATATTTCATATGGGGTGACAAATAATGATGACTCAACTTTGATTTTAAGCCCCATGAGCTAGGTAGGATTTCGAATCCTATAGGCAGGGCAGACTCAGAAAGGAGAGTAGTTGGTGAGATGCTGCTGAATAGGACAGTTTTGTTTGTTTTTGTACTGAAGCTCCTACTTCATATCCTAGATTTGGTCAGCATCTAGGTGTAGTGGGAGGAGCCTGGTACAACTGTGATAACCAAGGCTTTGGAACCAGAATGCTCTGGATGCAAATCCTTGCTTTTCCACTTATTAGGTGTGCCATTTGGGCAGGTCATGTGGTGATTCTCCACTTCAGTCTGTCAACCCTCAGAATGGGAGAAAATGATAGCAAATGAAACAACTGACAAACGATTAATTTCCAAAATATACAAGCAGCTTATACAAGTCAGTACCAGAAAAACAAACGACCCAATCAAAAAGTGGGCAAAGTACCTAAACAGACATTTCTCCAAAGAAGACATACAGATGGCTAACAAACACAAGAAAAGATGCTCAACAGTGCTCATTATTAGAGAAATGCAAATCAAAACTACGATTTTATATCATTTCACACCAGTCAGAATAGCCATCATCAAAAAATTCACAAACAATAAATGTTGGAGGGGGTGTGGAGAAAAGGGAACCTTCTTGTACTGTTGGTGGGAATTGAAATTGATACAGCCACTATGGAAGACAGTATGGAGATTCCTTTAAAAAACCAGGAATGAAATACCATATGACCCAGCAATCCCTCCCCTAGGCATATACCCTGAGGAAACCAAAACTGAAAAAGACACATGTACCCCAGTGTTCACTGCAGCACTATTTACAATAGCCAGGACATGGAAGCAACCTAGATGTCCATCGACAAATGAATGGATAAAGAAGCTGTCATTTATATATACAATGGAATATTACTCACCCATAAAAGGAACACATTTGAGTCAGTTTTAATGAGATGGAAGAATCCAGAGCCTATTATATGGAGTGAAGTGAGTTAGAAAAACAAATATTGTATATTAACATAAATATACAGGGATTCTAGAAATTGGGTTCTGATGAACCTATTTGCAGGGAAGCAGTGGAGATGCAGACATAGAGAAAAGACTTATGGATGTGGGCAGAGGGAGGAAGGAGAGGGTGGAATGAACAGAGAGACTAGCATGGAAACATATACACTACCATATGTAAAATAGATGGCCACTGGGAATTTGCTATATAGACTTAGGGAACTCAAACAAGGGGTCTGTGACAACCTAGACAGGTGGGATGGGGTGGGAGGTGGGAAGGAGGTTCAAAAGGGAGGGGACACATGTATACCTATGGCTGATCCATGTTAAAGTATGGCAGAAACAACACAATATTATAAAGTAATTATCCTTCAATTGAAAATAAATAATTTTTTAAAACAGGAACACACACAAATACTTTTCAGATTCTTTTCCATTATAGGTTAGTACAAGATGTTGAATACAGCTCCCTGTGCTAAACAGTGAATCCTTGTTGCTCATCTATTGTGTATATAGTAGTTTGTGTTAATCCCTGTTATCCCATACTCCTCTGTTATCCAATACACAATCCTCTGTTAATCCCATACTCCTAATTTATCCCTCTCCTTTTGTATATAGATTCATTTGTATTATTGAAATTTTAAATTAAAAAAAATCATATATATAAAGATTTAGTCTCTCAATTTATAATATCAGAATAAAAATATTTACTTTTACCTACTGAAAGGAGTTCACTTTGATCATATGACTCTAAGATGCTTATCACTGCACAAAAAGGAAAGCCAGATGTTTTATTTACTTCCCGTGTTATGGTTCCCCTTTCCCCCATCTTGGCCTTCGTTCTACTCCACCACATAGCTGTATTTAAACAATGTGAAATTCTTCTTTTACATTCAAGGACTAGAAATGTTAGTTGTTGTTGTTTAATTAGTATTATTACTTGATCTATCCTGCCTCCCTAATAGCCTAATATTAGGACTATTGTTAAACTCAATCAAGACAATGAATAAGAAAATTTCTGGTAAATTATAAAATGCCCTACCCAAGTAGACATTTTACCAGAGTGAAAAATACTTAAGTTATGATCATGTCTTTTTTGTTTAGTACTGTATTCCTAGGGCTTTGCACAATGTGTGGAAAAGAAAAGTACAACAACAAATTTGGATTGAACTGGATTGCTTCTTTACCTCCAACTATATACAGATTAACATTGTATATTTGAATAACAACTTTGATTCTCTACAAATGTTAGGCAGAGAATGCATTATTATTGCTATTTTTACAGAAAAGGAGCAGCGGGGTCAGAGATATTTAAGGGATATGCCACAGGTCACATATCGAATTGTTGGTAGCACTGAGACTTAAAAGAGCAAGTCTGACCCTAAATCCAACATTCATTCCACCATAATTTACTTTGCCTTCTGCTTCTGCCACATGCTTTTACCTCTAAGAATGTTTAAAAATACATTATAATCAATGACTCCCCAGCTTGTGTGGCAATTTAAGCCTCTATAACTCCACCCCTGCCCCCCTGGTGGCTCAGTGGTAAAGAATCCACATTCCAATGCAGGAGACACAAGAGTTATAGGTTCTATCTCTGGGTCAAGAAGATCCCCTGGAAGAGGAAACCCATTCCAGAATTCTTGCCTGGAAAATTCCATGAACAGAGGATTCTGGCAGGCTGTAGTCCATAAGGTCACACAGAGTCAGACATGACTGAGAACACATGCATCTCTATTTTTTGGACAATTTTGCACCTGAATTACCTGATACTGCCATAGTGCTTGCTATATATCAAAATGCTTTCAAAGTCTGTATAACCGAGGTTTAGGCCTTGTGTTGCCATCAACTGTGTGACTGTAACAAGTTACTTAATCGCTTTAGACTGTTGCTTTAAAAAAAAAGAAAAAGGAAATTTGTGCTACATAGTTGCTCAGATCCCTTTCAAATCTGAAATTTTCTTATGATTCTTTGTCCATTGGTCACATTTATTTCCCTATTTCAAAAATTCTTGCTCTACTGTGAGTCCAGAGAGAAAACAGGTAATGTGACAATTGGTGGTAAGAGCAGGTCTTTTTTATTTTCATGTTCTATAACATTTCTTTAGTAACTATGCCAAATGTCAAATAGGGTGGGTCATGGGATATCACATGTCACCCATCTGATATCAGTCATTTCAAACCACTGGCTCTCATGCTTCAAGAAAGAGACCTTTGAGATAGCATCCTAATTATTGAAAGGATTCAGGAAATACAAACAGATTAGATATATAACATGTATTCATATTTTCTAAATATATGTATATGATGCAGTAATAAAGCATACTAGATCCTTCACTATGACATTTTTGCCAGTGGCTACTACATGTATTATAATTATCCTGTGCATGCATGAGTGCATGCTTGGTTGTGTCCAACTCTTTATGACCTCATAGACTGTAGCCCGCCATGCTTCTGTGTCCATCTGATTTCCCAGGCAAGACTACTGCAGTGGGCTGCCATTTCCTACTCCAAATTATCCTGGGAGGAGTCTACAAAATATTTGATCACATAAAACTACCATCATAGTTTGGTATCTTCTAATCTAAGTGGATTCTTTGTTCTGATCCTAAGTAAAGCTGTGGTAAAGAAATCATAGAGACAAATTATTATCAAGCAGGGCAAAATTTTAGAGTGCTGGATTAATAGGAATGAGACAGCTGCAAGCATCTGAAATTAAAAGATTACATCAAAACAAATTTAGAATTATCCAGGTACCTGGAACTATACAGCCTGTTGTTTTTTTTTTTTCATGAAAAAATTAGATCTAATTAGATCTAAACTTATAATAAATAAAACCACCACAAATGCTTCAGAAAGTCATAAGCATGGAGTAACCCCATTTGGGGTTATCCCCTGTACAACTGTGTTCTCAGGTTGCTGTAAGAGGTTAGTAACCCTAAAGATTTCATCTGACTCAGACAGACAAAAGGGAATACGATGGTTTAAAATATATGCTTTCTGTTGCTAAGTGGAGGTGTCCTGGTAAGAGAGTAAAAGTGTTTTTATTGATTTTAAAAATAATATTCTTCAAAAAGAACAACTCTTTTAGTCTGAAGGGACTGTATGAGAAATCCAGTGTTTAAACCACTTAGATATCGAGTAAAACATTTTTGCTTAATGACTGATGTCTGTTTTAACTAAACAGAAGTGACTTGGCCACTTGATGCAAAGAACTGCCTCACTGGAAAAGACCCTGATGCTGGGAAAGATTGAAGGCAGGAGGAGAAGGGGACGACAGAGGATGAGATGGTTGGATGGCATCACCGACTTGATGGACACGAGTTTGAACAAAATCCAGGAGTTGGTGATGGACCGGGGAGCCTGGTGTGCTGCAGTCCATGGGGTCACAAAGAGTTGGACATGACTGAGTGACTGAACTGAATTGAAGTGACTTCATTTTGTCTTTTCTAAGGGGATGATGTCTTTACCTTGACAACTGAGGTGGCAATAGTGAGCTCATGTGACACTATGCATGCTCTGCTGACTGTGTGTCACTGAAATGCTCCCTTATCTGATGAGAATAGAGGAATGATCAGTTATCCACAAACTCATAATTCTACTACCAAAAAACCCAAACAGTCACCACAACAAAATAATTTGAAAATCTGGAGAGCCCTTATACCTTCCAGAGATTATACAGAATACATAAATACTACATATAGAATATATGTGTGTATATGTGTTTATGTATGAGCATATCTATGTTATACATACATTATATACACTTTATAAACACTATTCATATTTCCTATATCATACAGATTTACATACATTCATGTCAATCTGTACATGTGTGTATATACAGATTACATGTGTAGAGGGTATACACTCTCTGACATGAACTCTAAAACACAGTGATAACTGAAAAACTGAGTAGCATTATAAAAATCTCTCACAAGATTCTAGCATCTGGTAATTAATTAAAAGGTACCTCCCATTTGTTGTCTGACTTATCATCACTGAATATAAAAATAGTACTGGAAAGTTCTGCTCCATTGGCAGTGATCACAGACTTCTAGAGACTTCTATCAGAGCTGTAATATATATCAGTAACTCTTAATATCTATTTTTCTATGTTGGTAAGATTAATAAAAAATACTAATTGGCCTCTTGGAGAAATATTCTCTGTATGTGGTAGAGCAGTATGAAAGCCTTTTGAGTATAACTATGATCTACAGTCTTATGAAGCTGAAATAATAAAACAGCTTATGATTGATGAAGTCACAGGGCCTACAGAACTTGTGCAGAAAGTAGAAGAGAAAAGATTATGGCAAGCAAGCATAGCAATGATGAATCTGTCCTGGCATTTCTCCCCCCTGAGGTAGAGAGGGTACAACCATTATACTTATAAATGGGAAATTCGTCTTAGTTTTGGTCATTCTGGTAATATCACCCCAATCTTGGCAACAAAACATACTTACAGCTACACAAACTCAATCCTCTAGAAAATAGTGACCAAGAATCCTAAATCAAAGATTTCTTTATTAATTGAAATCAAAATTTATGTATACCGGTTAGACATAAATTCTAACTGGTATACAAATTTTGCATGTGAGCATTTTGACTTAGATCTGAATAATTCTGACCTGCAAATAAAACATAAATTTCTACCTTAAAATGCTCAAGAAATTTCAAACGCTTATGTTGCAATAGGAATGTGACCACAACCGATAACACTCAATTTTGTTACTTCTCAGATTCTTTGGGCTGTGGACTGATTCAGAAGACAATGAAAGAGAAGAATTGCTGCCATCGGATTCTCATTCTGTGTCTCCACACTCTGGGAGAGTCTGCTTATGGGAAGAAACTGCTAGAACTTCAGCCTGAAGAACCACAAAGAATTGTGAGAACTTCAGCCTGAAGAACCACAAAGAATTGTACCAAACTTCCTTGCAGAGGCTGCTTGTTGGGGATTGTGACCTGCCTTATAGAAAACCATCTAAACTGGAAAAAAGCATAGGTGAGTTTATAATTAAGATTTCAAGCAGAACTAAAGATCGCAGCCTTGATTTTTTTCTTCTTAGTTATGGGTCACTTCTGCAAAACCAGTTAATGCATTTGCTCGGCTGATCTACAGAATAGTTCTGGCAGAATAAAAGATTAGATGATATATTTTTCTGCTAAAACTAGAGAGCAAAAATCCAGATTTTACCTTTCCTCTTATAACACTGCACTATAAATGTCTTTTTCTCATGACTGTTCCCCAGGAACCTAGAGATCCTAAAAAGCAATATAATCTTAGGCCCAAGTCCAAGCACATAAACAGTGTTCAAAAGATTTTGTTCAAAGAGTACATTGATAAGAAAATCAGGGATGACTCGAGATCATACTTTCTATTAAATTCATTCAACACATAGTGATTTATAATACAGTATATTTAGTTGACTAAAAGAAAAAAAAGCAAAAGTTGTTGTCTTAATGGAGTTTGCATTCTAAATGGATAAGTGTATGAGAGAGAAAAAACAAACATTACATAAGCAAAAACTGTATAAATTGTGATGTTGATAACTGTTCGAGAGAAAATGAGGGCAGGAGAATGGGGCTGGGAGTTGGTTTCAAATTTTAGAGTGGCCTTGAAATGCCTTAATTATACTGATTTGAGTCAAGGCCTGAAGGAGTGAAATATAAAAAAAAATTTGGAAGAGGAGTTCAGCTAGAGAAAGCAGTGAGGGCCAAGTCCCGGAGGCAAGGACATTCCTGAAGTGTTTGTGGAAGAGCAAGAAGGTGAGTGTTGCTGAAAGAGAGCAAACAAGAGGGAGAATGGGGGGGGGGCAGGAGATCAGGCCAGATCAAGAGTTTGTGGGGCCTTATTGACCTTTGCAATCTGGTATTTTGGCTTTTTCTCATAGTCAGATCACAGGTCTTCGGAGGTTTTTTTTTGAGCAAAGAAATAGGAAGCACTGATCTGTTTTAACAGGCTCTCTTCACCAGCTGAGTTTAGAATAAAGCGAGGAGGAGCCAGGTGGGAGAAAGGAGTCAGAGGGTTCCTGCATTCATCCAGGTGAAATATGATGGACCAAGATGCTCGAGGTGGAGTTGGTGAGAAATGGTCACATTTTGGATACATTTTGAAGGCAGAGAGAGTAGGAATTCTTAGGGATCAAATGGTGGATCAGAGAGAGAGGAAAAGAAAGTTATCAAAAATTACTTCAAAATTTCTGTCTTGAGTTTCTAGGAAAAATAATTATGCAGTTAAGCAATATGGGGAAGGAATGGTGTGATAGATGGTTTGGTGCTGGGGGGCGGTGATTAAGAGCTTGGTTTTCAATACATGAGGATGAGGTTGAGATACATATTGCGAGTCCAGCAGGCAGTTGGGCATATGCATTTGGTGGGTCGGAATGACCACCACTGTCTACTCTCTAGTTTCCTGGCTATCCATCTCACCTCACTCTAATTTTCACTTCATACCACCATTGAATTTCTGAGGCACAGAACTAATCATGTGGCTTCCTCAATCAAAATCCCTTGATCAATTAAGATTGACTCTACAATGAAAACTAAATGACTTTATATGGCATTAAAATTTTGCCATAATTGGATTAATTCCAGACTTATTTCCCTATATTCATACCTAAGAACTCTAAGTATGACTTATTAGCCTCCAGAATCATATCAATGTACCATTGTTCCCCCCAAGCCCACAAACTAGAATAAGATGTTGTTTCTACAGATCTAAATTCTGCAACCATGAGTCTCAGATTCAAATATTCTCTTTGATTATCCTATCAGACACTGTGACTATTTTTGTCTTTCAACATTTGTGTTTAGATATTGCATAATTTTAGAGTTTAGCAAATGTCATCACTGGTACTTGTTAAAATGTCTTCATAAAAAACAGTAAAAATTAAGTTTTCTCCAGTGTTATCTCTCACGTGAATTGTAGGATGCCTTAAATAGTAGACACTAAGTTTGTGGACGTAAGTATGCTTATAAGGACTTTACCAGATATTTAATATTTTAGTTAAATACCATTACAACATATGCACACATTCCTCTGTGGAGCAGAGGATTCCCATATGCCCTTCCTCCAGCTTCCCCTATTGTTCATATTTTATATAACCACAAAAGAATGATTAACACCAGAAAAATCACAGTTCATACAGAATGATGAACTGATGTGCAGATCTTATTCAAATTTCACCAGAAATTTCACTTAGAACCACTAAGGTTCTTTTCTGATGCATGGTCCAACTGATCCCACATTGTACTAGATATCATATCTTAGTCTCCTCCAACCTGTGATAGTTCCAGAATTTTCCTTGCCTTTCCTGACCTTGAAACTTTTCAAAATCCTGGTCAGTTATTTTGTAGTATATCCCTCAATCTGGATTTGTCTGATGTATTCTCATAACTAGGTTGAAATTACAGATGATGGGAAAATTATCATAGAAGTGATGCTGTGTCCTTTTGAGTGCTTCGTATGAGAGAACCTTATCTATTTTTCAGTTAATTATTATCTCAATAAAAATTATATTTTAAAGAAGATAAGGTTACTAGATAAATTATCCTAAATAATTTAATGATTTTCATATGGTATAAATCAAACCTGACAAATTAAATACTATTCATCCAATGGTTCTTTCTTCATGTCAATAAAACAAACAGCTACGCAGTGAAAAAGTAAATAATAAATAAATACTGTTCATTCATATTCTTTCAAAGGCAACTGAAATAAATATATATAAATCAAAACATTATTTTAAGATCTCTTGTTCTGGCTGAAACAGGAGTCACACAAGGGTTTAAAAAAATTTATCATGATTAATATTTTTAACACAAAACTAAAAATCTGTAGAAGCTACTAAAAATAATGTCTCTTCACCCTACAGTTTCAGCATGTGCAATAGCATATCCTCTAATAGTTTTGTTAATTTAGTAGGTAATGACTGTCTGCTGTCTTTCTGTATGCACATTTGATATTCATTATATGTTCCAAACTTAGAAATTAGTCCTTTTAAAACAATAGAGATATAACACTTGCACAATAGAAAAGCATATACTGCTTTACAACAATGGAATACCTATAAAAAGTTAATAAATACATAAATTAATATTGATCATTTGTACCAGTTTTTCCTGACAATTACATTTTTCGCATAGAAGATACAATGCCCCTATTTTGCTCATTAACAAAGCATTTTGTAGAAATCTTTGTCTCCTTACATTTTTTTCCCTTCAAAATGCTACATCTCACTCATGTAAAGGATATAGGCAGAGTGAAGACGGACTCAACAAGAAATGAAAACTTTACTTTAATGATAAGAATGAAAGTAACAGGGTGCCAAAATTTTTCTTTGTATCATTAATAGTCCAGATGTTGATTTTTCAACAATTCTTATAAAGAAATGTAGCAACTTATCAATTGCTTCTACTCTAAGTTTTATTGAGATTGTGTTGCAAATAACTTTTGATTGCATCTGTTGGAAGATTTCTTTTGAGCTTACAGTATGGCAACATTCATAGTATTCCAAGAAAGCAAGCACAGAAACTTTTCTAAGTTTTAAACACATACACACAAATATTAATCATAACATTTTTAAGCTAACTGAATATAAACAAACTCCTTTTCGCTGTGTTTCACTTAATCACTCCATGCTCAGCAAGCCTTATAAATAATAGTCTCTCAATATGTGTCTCTATCTTTGTATTTTTATCTGTAAAATGATAATAATTGTACATATTAACTATTTATTGTGAAACTACATTAAGATTTTTAAAGTATTGATATATAGTAAATGCTCAATAAAAGCCATGTGTTACTATATCATCTTTACTACTACCATCGTTTAACAGATTCTCACACAGAATCTATCCCCAAATTTCCAGAATTCGGTGGTTGACAATTTATCTAACTCACATTTTTGGTAAAATAGCACTTCTTTAACTCCTGAAGAAAGCACTTGTCCATGGACACATGTATGTTGGTTTTATATATTTTACTGTATTCCTTATTAAAATCAGAGCATGCTAAATGTGGCCTAGAGGTACTTATTAACCTTTGTTTCTTTCTAGTGTCTTCTTATCACAGATGTTCAATAAAAATTAAATGAATTAAAACATCCTTACCACTGTTTATTAAGTTTCCACCTTAATAATATCCCTTTACATACATTAGTTGAAAGTTAATGTTATATACTACACCTATTCCAGAAACGATTTTAGTAGATTATTTTATTTTTTCAACTCATGCCCAGCACAGATTTTTGAATCCATTTCATGTTTTCACCACTGTTCTTTTCCCTACGCCATGTAAATGCCATGTTCTGGGCAGTGGTTATTCCTTTATCATGGATCCAAGAATGAAGAGACACAGAACATTGCCACAGCTGCTACATGGCATGTAACATGAGACAGACGTAAACCAATGCCACTAAAAAGCACTGAGATTTGGAAGTTATATGTTATCATTGTTTAACTATGCAGAAGCTCACTAATATAACTGGCTTACAAAAATATATTCAGTAACATAAGAAGACGACCAGGAAAATCAAAATAAATGAACAGCAAATACGAAAGCATAAGGTAAAGACAGGAGAAAAAAAAAAAGAGTATACAGAGCTGCATATTACTGAGTTCTATTAAAAATTATGTTATTCTTCTGTTTACTACGTCTGATCTAATGTTCTACCATTTCTATTATTTTTCTCATGAGTTACTCTTCAAACAATTCCTCTTCCCTTTCCACCTATCATTCTTCTCTCCTGGCTATTATCATGCTCCATAAAACATTCTCTGAAGGCTAAAAGATAGTTTAAAAAGGACTTCCCCTGAGACACCAGGATTTTCCAATGTCTCTGTTTTCCTCTCCCTCATACTGCACATGGACTCTGGGGAAATGGCTTACCACAGTACTCTACCATTGATGCCTGCCCTTCTATAGCTGTCTGCAAGAGATGGGCTATCAGGCTCACTTGGAAAATACTTAACACCCTTTCCAGAGTTCCTCTACACTGTGTTGAGACTGGAGCCAATGCCAGACTGTGAAATGATTCTCCTCCGTTTCACACTGCGCTTAAAAAGGCTCCAACATGATGCTGACGGAAAAATTCTCATTGTTATTATTCAACACGGCCTTAATAATTTAAACACCAAAGTAAGTTAAAATGTTAAAAATATTAAAGATTAAGTGATGACATTTCAACTTTTCTTAATTCTCCTATATTCTTGTTAATGTCTCTTAAATGTTAATCTGGCATTATCCAGTTACTTCAGGAAATTGATACAGTTTTACCCAGTTTTCAACTGTCAATTCTCCTATTCAATACTTGTCGGTGATGCTAAAATGCAATTTAGCAACTGGAGAGTTATTTGTGGACCAGTGAGATATAACCACTGACATTTTTCTCCTAGTGAAATCCCTAGTGTCATTCTGACATCATGCACTGAAGGATGACAAGTTCTCTTATTGCAAAATCAAAGATTACTTTGAAAAGGGCTGAATCAGCTTTGGAAGTAACAATGTCTGGCTGAAGGGATGTTTTAATGCATTCTAGTTATCTCAAGGAAAACCTGATAGCTTATGGATTCAGCTTATTGGGTGTGTGCACTTGAAAATTTGAAGTCATAAGGAATGGAAGCACATGAAGGAAAATACGTATTTAAATGTTAAGGAAGAGTTACATGTACAAATTAAAACTGCTTCAGTGATTTTTATTGAAAGTGCTAAAAGCTAAAATAAATAATACTGCACACTTGCTTTATAGAGTTCTTGCTAAAAGTCAACAAAAACACTAGGTTAAGCTATTCGATATACTAGGTCGATTCTGGCACACTTAATTTCAAAGGGCAAAGTGACTTTACAAAAGGTCACAAATTATATCAACATTATCATACATTTTAACTTTTACTTCTGGCAAGCCAACAGCTGCTGCATTTGCTAATCATACATACGACATTTAAGAAGTTACAGAGGAGAAATAATTTCTTTTTCAAACAATTTAGGATTTTAGATATGTTAATTAACAAAAAGTAAACAGTCATTAAATAGAACAAATATTTAAAGTTAAAATATCCTCACTTTAAAGTATAGGATATACTAAGGGAAGCTTCAAGTAAGAGGAAGAGTAAATTAATTACATATATCCACTGCCTACTCAGGTGAAATTAAGTGAAGAAAGAAGAAAATCTCAAGAAAATTTTAGAACACTTTAAGCTTCATTCTACTATGGTACCACTTGATAAGTGTGGTTTAGAAAGGGAAAAAAATCTGTATGAAGCATCTTTGTAATTTTTACCCAAATGGTAGTAGATGTTATTTCCATTACTTAAATTTTACCCCAAAGAATTATCCCTTAAACATACTGTATACATCAACATATGACATTTGTACAGAGGAGAAAAGAAGAAACCTATCTGATATGTTTTGGCAGTGAACCCCTTCCCCACAGATGTGTATGCATATGTGTGTGTATGCATGTGTGTGTGTATGCATGTGTGTGTGTATAATTTTTTAAACAAAGCAAATAACGTTTTTCTAGCTGAGACCAAGGTAAGCAGTAAGCAGTCCGGAGCAGCCTAACAGACTTTATGGCTGTGTACCATTGGCGATATGAGTGTGATCATCAACTTGAGATTCAACTCATCATAGCCTAGATCTAAGAAGGTTCCTACTTCCACAGAGTAAAGGCTACTGAATAGGGTCAGTTCAGATACAAGCTCTTATTATGTTACAACTATATTAACAGCACTTTACAGCTATACATTAGGCCAATCTTCTCTCCCTATCTCTGCCTCAGTTTTCTCCTAACAATTCTTCCCTTGCCTATAGTCTCCAATATTATTGAGCATTTACTATTACACCCCACACATTGTACTAAGCATATTCTACATTATCTTTTCAACATTATCTTTACTGAATAATTGAAACAATTCCAGAACGTCCTTACTGAGAGAAAGCACACCTGATAGGAAGAGAAACTAGGCTCAGTAACTTCTTCCAGATCACACAAAAGTACCCTAATCAGGATGCCTATTTATAGGTGAAGAGCCCAAACATTTCACTTACCAAGCTATATGCTTATGTAGTGACAGTACTAAAGTATTTTTTTTTTCTACAACCATGTTACACAGCAAAAGAGAACATTCTGCAAATGGACTCCTCAATTTGCTGCTGTAGGAAATTTAAAATTTACTTTTACAAAACTAACAGAATGATTAGAGGGAAGGAGAATTTGATTTAACTGTCTAGAGTCTAGGGTTCTAGTCCAGCTATCTCGTTAACTGAATGTCCAACACTGTGAAAGCCTTTACATAATTCATCTAAAACTTTATTAAAGATTTCAGAATTAGCACAAATGGATATGCTGTTATGCCCTGTAGGGGTAGGTTAGGAGAGAACTAGTAAAGTACTGGCATTAATACAAAGCAAAAATTAAGTTATAGTAGCCATGTCAAAATAAATCAAACTTGAATAAATGTCCTACTGATTTACAGGAAATAGAGAGTACAGAGAAGCATGTTAAACTACATTTCATGGATGTAATCAGTAAAAAATCAGATTATGGCAAATTTTATAGGACAGATTCCTTTGACCCCTCACCAAAAATCTGCAAGGGGGCAAAAAGATGGAACAGAATCCTGTCAATTAAAAAAGACAAAATATAATTCAACCAATCATGGACGTTACTGGATCCTAATTTAAATTTGAAAATTGTTTCTATAATTGCTGATAAAAATAAATTGCTGTATTATTTTAGGTGAGATAATCACTTTATGTTAAAAAGAGATTTATATCTATATATGAAATAATATGATACTGTCTGGGATTTGCTACAAAATGATACAATAGTTGGAAAACTGAACAGTGGAGAGGACAGGGCAGGACTGGCCATGGGTTAGTGATTTTGGTGACTGTTGAAATGTGTGATAGGTACATAATTCTTTACTTATTTTTTTGTATGTTTGAAATTCTCCATAACAACAAAACATAGGCAGTAGACCCAGAGAATTAGAAAAGCATTACCAAAGAAACCTAAGACAAGAGACTCAGGTTGGAAAATGGACTTAAGAGTAGGATTCATTGACTTCTTGATGCCACTCTTTGAGTTCTGAGTGGAGAGAAAGGAACACCATCTTGCTAGACACAAAAGAGGCCAACACAGGAACTTAAAGTGAATGTGGGAGCACAGTGAACTATCAAGACAAGCACGGTCACCCACAGACTTGTTTAGAGAAGAAAGAACAGTGAAATCTGGAGTAGAAAAAAGAAGCAGGGCAATGATGTTATATAACCATGATGGTATAAATTTGTTAAATAGTGGAAATACATGTTGTGAGCAAAATATTGCTATTGGTTAAACGTTAAAAGTGAAGCATGGCTTCCCAGGTGGCACACTGGTAAATAATTCACCTGCTAATGCGAGAGACACAGGTTCGATTGCTGGGTCGGGAAGATCCCCTGGAGGAGGAAATGGCAACTCACTCTAGTATTCTTGCCTAGAAAATCTCATGGACAGAGGAGCCTGCAGGGCTGAAGTCCATGGAGTCACAAAGAGTGACTGAGCACAACTGAGTGATGGAGCATGACTGAGGGACGGAGCACACATGCAAAAGCGAAGCATGGCACACCTATTAGATTGGCTCATTTCTCAACACGTTGTACAGCAGAAAGTGACACAATATTGTAAAGCAATCATACTCCAAAAAAAAAGGCAACACACACACACAAAAGGGGGAAATAAGGCAAAACAAATTTAGTAAAAACTTTAAAGGCAAAACAAAGCTGCAGTTTCATCAACCTCTGAAATTTGTAGGCACATGTACAATCCATTCAAAATTCACATAAATTTCCATTTTACTCACTCATCTTGCATAATTACCAGCACTACAGAAGGTGCGTGCATGCTCAGTCATGTTCAGTTCTTTGCAACCCCATGGACTGTACACAGCCAGGTTCCTCTGTCCATGGGATTGTCCAGGCAAGAATACTGAAGTGGGCTGCCATTTTCTCCTCCAGGGGTTCTTCCCCACCCAGGGATCAAACCCAGGTCTCCTGAGTCTCCTATATTGGCAAGTGGATTCTTTACCACTGAGCCACCTGGGAAGCTCACAGAAGGTAGAAAATGTATTTAAAATTTGTGGTTTTACTTTAATATATTCTGTTTTATATAACTGTTATTATTATAATCTCCCAACACACTGTTAATCACTCCTCACTCATTCTGTTTTGTAGCATAATACTTTTCCTACATTATAATTATTTTAGGTGTGTCTAATTCCTTGACTAGAACATCCTGATTTCTTTAATGTCTCAGTACAATATTTCTTATTGTAACCCCAGGGACTAAGCACTTAATAAATGCATGTTAAAATCTAAAAAAAACAAAAAATCCCCCAAACTAATAATACCAAATGCTGGTGAAGATGTGGACTAACAGGGAATTCATTCATTGCTAGGGGAATGTAAAATGGTACAGTCACTATGGAAGATAGTTTGACATTTTCTTACAAAGAAAAACATAGCATTACCATTCAAAAACACATTCCTAAGCATTTACAAAAATGAAAATTTATGTACACAAACAGCCTGCACACAAATACTTGTAGCAGCTTTAGTCACAACTGCTAAAAATTGGAAGCAACCAGGATGCCCTTCAACATGAGAATGTATAACTAATCTGTGGTACATCCTTGCAATGTAATATTATTTAATGATAAACAGAAATTACCTATTAAGCCATGACAAGATACTGAGGAAATTTAAATGCATAAAGAGAAACAGCTTGTCTGAAAAGCTTGTCTGTCTGATTCCAACTATATGACATATTGGAAAAGGCAAAACTATGGAGACAATAAAAAGATCAGTGGTTACCAGAGGTTGGGGTGGGTTGGGCGAGAGAAGAAGAGGAAAGCATAGAGGACTTTTAGGGCAGTGAAATAAACAAATATACAAATGTAATATATTTGTAAATATACATGTACAAATATATATATATACATGTAACAAATCAACTATTCTTCAATAAATATTTAAAAATAACACATAAACATTAGTTCATATTGTGATAAATTCACCATATTAATGCAAGATGTTAATAGGGAAACCGTGGGCTGGAGAGAGAGGAAGTCTACAAGAACTCTTTTCATTTACTGCCCAATTTTTCAGTAGACTCAAAACTGCTCTAAAAAATATATTACTCTTTTAAGGAAAGCATAACTTGTAAAATATGAAATCAGAATTATTTGCATTCCAGGCTGATAATTCAAGACCTGAGGGAGAACTCAGTGATTTGTCGCTTGTCTTCCTCTTCATGCTCCAAGCCAGTGACCTGGGACACAAAGATATCACCAAGTACGAGTTCGGTCTTTGGGATCCTTGTATTCCCCAGAGGGGCTGACATTGCTTTTGAGGGTGTGTCACTTTCCATATAACCACTCACTGCAGAAATAACTGTTCCAATTAGAAAAGTGTTAGTCACTCAGCTATGTCTGACTCTTTGCGACCTCAAGGACTATAGCCTGCCAGGCTCCTCTGCCCATGGAATTCTCCAGGCAAGAATACTGGAGTGGATAGCCATGCCTTTCTCAAGGAGATCTTCCCAACCCAGGGATCGAACCTGTGTCTCCTGCGTTGGCAGGTGGATTCTTTACCATCTGAGCCAGAAAAGAAGCACAATGTAAAAGTCTGTGTTTCTCCAGACTGGAGGGATTTAAGTGGTTTTGGTAGGTGGATGCTCTTGGAAACTTACTCAGGTAAGCAGAGTGTGAGATTGCTAACTTTTGGTCTGCCACCTACCAGGAATCTGATCTAGCAGGAAATAGATGTTCATTATTACACCAGTAAACTTACTTTCAGAATTAAAGGTATTTTATTATGGGGGTACAGAGAGAGGCAATGATGCCAGTTATGCCCAATCTTTCCAAAAGAGAATGCCTCAGGACCAGTAATCAGAGTATGTGTCTACATTACCAGTCTATCTATCCAGCTAAGTGTTAGTCACTCAGTTTTACCTGACTCTTTGCAACCCCATGGACTATAGCTCACGAGGTTCATCTGTCCATGGAATTCTCCAGGCAAGAATACTGGAGTGGGCTGCCATTCCCTTCCTCAGGGGATCTTAGGAAGAATTAATTAATTCATGCACATTCAAACCAATCCTAAAAAGTCAGATTACAAAATGAATTCAGCAAAATCATTATAATCAATGATGATAATAGCAGCAATAATAGTAATAATAAGATGGATGGTGATATCAAGATAAATTTAAAAAGAGAGAGTTAGCAATGAATGTAGAATAACATTGTTGTTTTTCAGTCACTCAGTCATGTCTGACTCTTTGCAAACCCATGGACTACAGCACACCAGGATCCCCTGTCCATCACCAACTCCCGGAGCTTGCTCAAACTCATGTCCATTGAGTCAGTGATGCCATGCAATCATCTAGTCCTCTGTCATCCCCTTCTCCTCCTGCCTTCGATCTTTCCCAGCATCAGGGTGGAATAACATTATAGAGCTCTTAATTACAGAAGACCAATAGTTGGGCTTAGAGCTCTCCGGCCCCTGCACTTACAGGCAATTATGGCCAGTGAAGTCATTTGCAGAGTCCATGGGACAAAAAGAAGCCAGTTCTTCAGAAGGCACACAGTGTTTATTATTAAGGCGCACAGTTCTTTAGAAGACGCACGCATACTGTGCATCATCTTTATCTGAAACTTTTGGGACCAAGATATGTTGAAAAAACAATCTTTTTGAATACTGGAGATTAATAAAGTATGTATACATCAAATATTTTAAAAAATCCCCAGGATGCCCTGTGGAAGCACACTAGATTTAAACATACAAATATTTCTGCACTTAAACATACAAATACTGAAACTTCAGGGAATAAATATGTTTAGCTCAAGTTACCCTCAAATGAACTTTGGCATCAGACTTAGAGAAAGTATCATTTTGAGACAGTTGGGGATTTGGGGACTGCAGATACTAGAAGTGCTGCTTCTTACACAGTCTTCCTTCAGTAAAGCCCAAGGGAGTTCATGAAGCTCTATCACAGCCACTGGAGTCAAGGACAGTGGACACATTGAATAACTCAAGCTCCCTGAGCTTCTATTTGATCAAATAATTGATCTTTTTTGTTTCAATACCCAGAGCAGTGGTTCTCAAATTCTAGTATAGACCAGAATTCCCCACCCTGGAGTAGGAGAGTGTCTAAGCCTTTGGGATTCTTACCCAGTTCTCCAGGTGACTGATGGCCACCAAATTTGAGAGCCAGTACCACTCCTGAACTCTGATAATGCTGCATCACCAGTCCAAAGAGTTTGAAAGGTTAAAACAACAACCAATTAGGTTTGCCTTCTTTCTTTAAAAAAACAATGAGAAATTTTAATGGACATGAGCCCAAAATGACCCTCCTCAGACTTTGGGGGACATATTACACTAAAGCAAGGTAAAGAAGAGACAGAAATCATATTTCCAAATTATTAGATGAGATTCTTTGATTAGTCTGCCCAGGACGGTTAGTGCATTCATTTAGCCAGTGTATACAGGCACATGAACTAGAGAGTGTGCACAATTCATAGCCTTCCATGAATTCAAATTCATTCAATAAAAGGAAAAACCATATATATCTTTTCTGCTACTGTGAAAAATGCCAAGAGCTTTGCATTGAGATTAACTGCACCAAGTTGGCCCTGGGCAGCTAACTATATGTAATGTGAAATGCAGTAACATATCACGCAGCACCTGGATATGCATCAAGAACACTGCTTTCTTCTCAGCAGTGGCTGATATAACCACAGTCAAACTCTTGCTCTTAATCAACACAGACTCCAGTGGAATGGGACATACGACTAACAGCCTCAATCCCTAATTACTGCCAAGATAGGGTAAATTTGACTTTACAAATCTGTGTTATTAATGCTTTGACATTTTCAGAATAAAATGTCTTTTAAAACACTGGTAGCCAAGTAAGTAATTTTTTTAAGACTCTAAGTAAGCAAAGCAGGTAAAGGGGGACAGAGTGGGAGAGGGAAAGGAAATTGACATCCATCCAATACCTGAGAAGAGTGCATTCCTCTAAATGCTGTACAGATAATGGGTCTTTTGCTTTTCTCTAGTGAATAGGGGAAAGTCCAGTTGATATAGGTCATATATGATGGTGAATGCCAGATGTATATGGAAACTACACCTGAGTCCCAGAGGTTGAATCATGGTGCTGGAACATTGACTGAATGTCACTATCAAGTGGCATGGTTAAAAGAAGGGCAGTGTTTAATTATATGAAGAGTCAAATAGCCTGGAGTTCTGAAACTGCAGAATGTTTAGCTAGATAAACAGTGATCTCCTCCATACTTAAATCAAATATGAAATTTATAATAATTTGGCTATTTTCTTAGTCAGCTGATAAGTAAGAGTGCCTCAACTCAGTAACAGTATTTTGACACTGGATCAACATAAACAAGTAAGGAAAAAGAGCAAATGTATTCAAGAATTAGAAAAAGAATCCAACTGCAGATCACCTTTCAAATGAAACAATAACTGAGGAGTCAACAATTATCCCTCTCATGATGTATCAGCGTTTGAGCACACAAAGCAAAAGAACACACTGCTATGTTTGGGATGATTAGTACTTTTATTTTATTTTTTAATTTATTTATTTTAATTGGAGTCTAATTACTATACAATATTGTAGTGCTTTTTGCCATACATTGACATGAATCAGCCATGGGTGTACATGTGTTCCCCATCCTGAGCCCTCCTCCCACCTTCCTTCCCATCCCATCCTCCTGGGTCATCCTGGTGCACCAGCCCTGAGCACTCTGCTTCATGCATCAAACCTTGACTGGCGATCTGTTTCACATATGATAATATACATGTTTCTCTCAGATCATCCCACCCTTGCCTTCTCCCACAGAGTCCAAAAGACTGTTCTATACATCTTTGTCTCTTTTGCTATCTCGCTTATAGGGTTATCGTTACCATCTTTCTAAATTCCATATATATGCGTTAGTATACTGTATTGGTGTTTGTCTTTCTGACTTACTTCACTCTATATAATAGGCTCCAGTTTCATCCACCTCATTAGAACTTATGCAAATGCATTCTTTTTAATAGCTGAGTAATATTCCATTGTGTATATGTATCACAGCTTTCTTATCCATTCGTCTGCCGATGGACATCTAGGTTGCTTCCATGTCCTGGCTATTGTAAACAGTGCTGCGATGAACATTGCGGTACACATGTCTCTTTCAATTCTGGTTTCCTCGGTGTGTATGCCCAACAGTGGGATTGCTGGGTCATATGGCAGTTCTATTTCCAGTTTTTTGAGGAATCTCCACACTGTTCTCCATAGTGGCTGTACTAGTTTGCATTCCCACCAACAGTTTAAGAGGGTTCCCTTTTCTCCACACCCACTCCAGCATTTATTGCTTATAGACTTCTGGATAGCAGCCATTCTGACTGGCTTGAGATGGTACCTCATCGTGGTTTTGATTTGCATTTCTCTGATAATGAGTGATGCTGAGCATCTTTTCATATGTTTGTTAGCCATCTGTATGTCTTCTTTGGAGAAATGTCTGTTTAGTTCTTTGACCCATTTTTGATTGCATCATTTATTTTTCTGGAATTGAGCTGCAGGAGTTGCTTATATATTTTTGAGATTAATTCTTTGTCAGTTGCTTCATTTGCTATTATTTTCTCCCATTCTGAAGGCTGTCTTTTCACTTTGCTTATACTTTCCTTGGTTGTGCAAAAACTTTTAAGTTTAATTAGGTCCCATTTGTTTATTTTTGCTTTTATTTCCATTACTCTGGGAGGTGGGTCCTAGAGAATCCTGCTGTGATTTATGTCGGAGAGTGTACCTATGTTTTCCTCTAGGAGTTTTCTAGTTTCTGGACTTACATTTAGATCTTTAATCCATTTTGAGTTTATTTTTGTGTATGGTGTTAGAAAGTGTTCTAGTTTCATTCTTTTACAAGTGGTTGACCAGTTTTCCCAGTACCACTTGTTAAAGAGATTGTCTTTTCTCCATTGTATATTCTTGCCTCCTTTGTCGAAGATAAGGTGTCCATAGGTGCGTGGATTTATCTCTGGGCTTTCCATTTTGTTCCATTGATCTATATTTCTGTCTTTGTGCCAGTACCATACTGTCTTGATGACTGTAGCTATGTAGTAGAGCCTGAAGTCAGGCAGGTTGATTCCTCCAGTTCTCTTCTTCTTTCTCAAGATTGCTTGGGCTATTCAAAGTTTTTTGTATTTCCATACAAATTGTGAAATTATTTGTTCTAGTTCTCTAAAAATACCATTGGTAGCTTGATAGAGATTGCACTGAATATAGATTGCTTTGGGTAGTATATGCATTTTCACTATATTGATTCTTCCAATCCATGAACATGGTATATTTCTCCATCTATTTGTGTCCTCTTTGATTTCCTTCATCAGTGTTTTACAGATTTCTATATATAGGTCTTTTGTTTCTTTAGGTAGATATATTCCTAAGTATTTTATTCTTTTCGTTGCAATGGTGAATGGAATTGTTTCCTTAATTTCCCTTTCTGTTTTCTCATTGTTAATGTATAGGAATGCAAGGGATTTTTGTGTGTTGATTTTATATCCTGCAACTTTACTATATTCATTGATCACCTCTAGTAATTTTCTGGTAGAGTCTTTAGGGTTTTCTATGTAGAGGATCATGTCATCTGCAAAGAGTGAGAGTTTTACTTCTTCTTTTCCTATCTGGATTCCTTTTATTTATTTTTCTGCTCTGATTGCTGTGGCCAAAACTTCCAAAACTATGTTGAATAGTAGTGGTGAAAGTGGGCACCCTTGCCTTGTTCCTGACTTTAGGGGAAATGCTTTCACTTTTTCACCATTGAGGATAATGTTTGCTGTGGTTTTGTCATATATAGCTTTTATTATGTTGAGGTACTTTTAAACCCACTGTTTCCTCCTTAATGCTTGCAAATAAAAGATGCTCTCAGAAGGGCAGTCTCCCTCTATCATTCTCTAGTAAATATATCAGAGCTTGGAGTGGTTAGTAAATTTGTCCTGATGATTTTTTTAGTCAATTCACTTTATAGCCACTTTACATCTGAATCTGAATTGCGAATCAATCCACTTTTCAGATGTAATGATGGTTAGTCTGAAAATATTCCCCTTCACAGAAAAACAGGAAGCATGTTGTTTTATTTAGACAAACACATTAACACTAAACTTGGCTATTAAAAATCCTCATTTATTTCTTTATAGAAGCTAATTTACATTAACTATAGAAAAGTTAGAAAGATGGAAGAGAAGATTAATTCCACAACCTAGATATAAAATTTTATTATACATGTAATTTTCATCTTCTATTAATTATCCCTAAACATACAAACACAAAATCATGCGTATGTACACTTATGCCTGTTATTTAAGTAAAATCAATTCAGTAATAAATCAGTTATACATATATAAAACATTCATATAAGAAGATTCTAAATGAAAGTAAACTGTATTTTCCTGAATATTTGTAAACCACCTTAGATAGCAGAGCAGAAAAGGGGAAAACAGAGGCCAGAAAGTTAAACAGGGGCCTTATGTTTAACCCATACAGCCTGTGATATTTTGTTATGGTAGCCTGAAATGACTAAGATAACATGCAAATAAGCTCTTCATCAAAACCTGATGATTACTGTGTGAAAAAATCTTGGTGGACATTGACCTACGAGTTCCAATTTGGGCAGGTTAAATTTAAGAAGCCTGTAGGAACTCCAAGTGGAGATGAAAAGTAGTAGTTCTGAGATTGGATTGACACTCAAAAGAAGATCAAGGCTAGTGATTTATTTTGGGAAGTCCACAGAGATTAGGATGCAGTGAGGCTAAGAACAGTGATATTGTAGATTTAAAAGATAGACAGGGGACAGATAAGGAGAGAGAGGCATTTGCTACAGCAGTAATTCTCAAAATGTGCTCCCTGGGCTACCAGCATTGGCCTTACTTGAGTACTTCTAAAGCCTGGTTTCATATCTACTGATTTAGAAAATCTGGGGATGATGCCCAGCATCATGTGTTTTGACAAGCCATCCAGGTGATTCTAATATTTCTAGAGGTTGAAGACTACTGAAGTGGACACTGTGTGGGAAAGTGTTTTGCTATAGCTAGTAAATTTAATGATGCTAATGATGAAGAAGAAGAAAGAAGAGGAGGAAAACAAAACCACCACCACTAAGACCACCAAATTGTAGGATAATAAGCCTAACTTTCAAATCGCTTTAAAAACACTGTCTGTAGAAAATAGCATCATGTTATGAAATGAGTCATTTGAATTATCCACGTATTATATGGTATAGTTCAACAGGTGTTTGAATTACATATTAGAGATTAAGTTCATCTTGAAGAACCGCAGATAGTAATTACATATTGCCATGGGTGACTGAAGGTACAGCTTAGCTATTGTTCTTCATCCTTTAAAGAACCATTATCCAGAATTACAACTTGCTAGATATTTGTAATTTGCCTATTTCATGTGAGAAATGAATTATTCAAAGGTTCACACTATAGCTGAGGTACTATAAAAATATAAATTTACTATTCAATAGATACAAGCAATCACTTACTAATTATATTTTCAAAATGCCTCTAATTTAAATTCATGGGTGATTGATGCAGTAAGAGAAGCAGCAAGTACAGGAGATAATTTAATCAACAAATGACCCTAAGAAAAGTGGTGATGCTAAAAGTTTCATTTAATTTTATGTCACTTTTCTATTTCTGAATTGTTAATTTAGGGTCTGTTCATAGGTGGGCATTCAATTTGTGACTCACACTCATTAGAAAATAACTAACCACATTAGAAGGTCTTTTAAGGACCATGAACCATGCTTCACTATCTTCTTATCTTTTCATTTTGCTCTGAGTTTTTGACCAGCTATGAAATTTAACTTTTCCTGCACAGCTTAATATGTGAAAGTGTAACTCCCAGGATACCTTATGAAATTCTAATTATATTTAATGCTACACATTATTGAGAATAAAAATTTTAAATGAGAAAAATTAATCACAGACTTTGTGAAAATGTTTTTAAATTATGAAACCCAAAAGTAGTTCTAATCAAACTTTTAATCACCTCTAGAAATTATCTCTCTGCAAAAAACATATTTTCAACTAAAATGGGCACTCAACTCACAAAGCTGTATGTGGAAAAAAAATTGAATCATAAACCATTCCATTTGCTCTTGACAGTCTGTGTCTGTGTCATTTTACTGTAAAATTATTAATACCTGTTCCTAGAAGCAGCCACTCTAACAACAAACTGAGCATTAAATATTGCCAAGCACTCCATTAAGTCAATTATATGGATTACCTTTAATTCTTCTACCAACACCAAGTCATAGGTAGAATTATTCATATTGCACACATGGGATATTTGAGAACTGAAAGGTTATGTTGCAACTCCCCAAATCTAAACTCTCAGTCACCTTGCTCTATGTAACCTTGCTAGTTAACTAACCTGACTCTTTTAAAAAATATTTTAGAAATTTATTTGAAAAGAAGCCCACATATGTTTTTGAAAGGTCTTTCTGACTGAGTACCATTTTGCTGATCTAAACCCTGTCTGCCTTTCCATTCCTTACCAGGTAAATACACAGCAAAATGATGGCAGAGAGAACAGAACAAAAGCACAAGTCTCTGAAATCTTAGTGTTCTGTTCCATGGAGTAAGATGACCATGTATGCACAGCCCAAACCTCATGCCAAATAACAAATGGTGAATAAGAGACTACAGAGACACTTCCTGAATCTATTCACGTTTCTTTCTCGTCCACATTCATCTTAAGGTGTTTCCTAAACTTTTTCAAAATGCAGACTAGCACAATATTCAGCATAAAGAGTACATTTATCATATGCAGTTTCCCGGGGAATGTATAATATAATAATGATGAACACAATAAGCAATCCATTTAAAGACGTACATTAAGCTGGCCATGACTCTTTCTGGCTAAAAGAAAGCCTTTAATAGTCAATTTTGAAAGTCATTTACTTAGGACAGCCTTTGTATTTTCTCCGTATGATGCTTATAACAAATGAAACCCACAAAGCTGGAAATTCCACCAATTAACTGCAGCTTTTGGTAGGGGGTGAATCTAATTATCATTGTTAGAACAGCAGTCTGACTAATTTGACCTATGAGTCTCAGAAATGGCACAGAGGGCCATTTTATAAAAAATATGCTACTCAACCCAAGGTGCTTTAAAAGAAGGCTGGTTAAAGAAGACAAGTAAAGGGTAGAGGAATTCATGTTGGAAAAGCTGAAAGGCATGAAGAATAAATCCTGATCATTTTTAGAGGAGCATTAGAATCACAATCTTTTTCTCTTTCTTCTCTATTCCCAGTCTTGTCTGTTGATATTTTATCTGCATATATAATACTAGTAATTGGTTTATTATTTTCCTTCTACAAAATCCTGAGTGCTGGTATAGGTTTTGGAGATACAATAGTATAAGGTACACTATTCCTGTCTCAATGTACCTTTTGTGAACAATATATCTGTTAGGCCTAATTATCACTCAGTCAGGTGGCCCAGTGGTACAGAATTCACCTGCAATGCAGGAGACATAGGTTCCATCCCTGGGTCGGGAAGATCCCCTGGAGCAGAAAATGGCAATCCATTCCAGATCCTTGCCTGGAAAATTCCATGGACAGAGGAGCCTGGCAGGCTACAGTCCCCAGGGTCACAAAGAGTTGGACATGACTGAGCACATGCACACACACCAAATTTTTATAATAAATGCCTAGTTAGTTTTACTTTATCATTACTTTCTTATTTTTATAGGTTTTATGTTTTTAAATGGGACTTATTTGTTCTATCCCCAGAAAAAAAGGTGACATGTGGCTTGTCAATTACATTGATGTTTCAGTTTCAATCATTCATTTTGTAAGAGTAACAATTTCAATTGCCAATCTGTGGGTTAACCTACAAAACCTTTCCCAGCAAGTGCCGTTGTTTTACCAATCCTTCTCAGCAAGTCTTCATGTTGGATTCAGACTCTATAGGTTGGATACACAGCCTATTTTAGGGCCATAGGGTGATTACAGTAAGCTTTCTTTCACATGGTCTAAAAAACTGAGCAAAGTATATCATTTATTCCATGCTAAATCTTTTCTATGCAATTTACTTTCTCAGAGGGAGTCTACTATAGCAAATGATGTACTACGATCTATGTGAGAAGTATTAATTATTAGTGACAGATTTTTCTGAGTAATATAGGCTTCAGGGCAGTCTCTAACACAGAGAGATCCAGTATTTTTTACATATCTCACTTTTGATTGGTGGACAGTTTATGAATATCTTTTGGGCCAATTCTCTCCCACATCCTGACTGAAAAATAAAATTCAAGAAAAAATGTTTGAAATGATAACTTTAGTATTTTAATAATTTACCAAATTTTTAAAGTATATTTATTTATATTTCTGTGGTTTTATCACCAACTTGTAAATTAAAATTCCACCCCCCAAAACAATGGAGGAGGAATAGTGCAGTGATTAGGAAAGTCTGGAACAACACTGTCTATCACAAATACTATGCAAGTCACAAATTTGAGCCACATATATAGTTTTTAAATGTTCCTGTGGTCACATTCAAATAGGGAAAATAATAGCTGAAATTTATTTTCAGAACATATGTATTTAATGCAATACATCCAAAAGACTACCATTTCAACATGCAATCAGTATTAAAATATAGTGTTTTACTTCTTTTTCATATTAAGTTTTTGAAATTCAGTGTGTATTTCATACTGACAGCACATTTCAGTTCAGACTAGCCACATTTCAAGTGTTTAACAACTACATGTGGCCAGGGGCTGCTATGCTAGACAGCCTAGCTCCAAAATAAAACTTAAATGATTTTAAAATCTATTGGCAGTATCACTATAAAAGCACCACATTTTCTCTTCCTTGCTTGATACAGTTGCTCTTCATTTGCATATTATAAGTAAAAGTAATGCTATAAAGACACAGCCAAAAGAAATGAGACATCCCATAAAATCACATCAATACACATTGTCCACAATTTACTATGGAATATGTCATAATGACATTCATCATAGAGAAGTCTTAACCATGTTTTACAGTAGAATATTTTCATATGTATCATCTGAATCTCTTAATACAAAATTTTATTTTAATCTGTTTACAAAGTTTCCTTCTAAACTAATTAAATTTTCAAGGATCTTTCTTTTCTTTTTGTTTCCTGTACATAAAACCACTCTAGAAATGTTCTATTCTACAATTGACCTGATCCATTTTCATTTATAAATCTGAAATGTGAAAGTACATATATACTCCCAATACTGACTGCTCTTCTATTTTTACATTGCCCCTTAGAAATTTCTTGTGCTTAGCCCAAGGGCATGGCTAGATAGTAAGAAAAGAAAGCTCTTTCTGAGCATGTCCTTCAGCATAATGTCAGAGTGAAGATCCAAGTGTCAAGTCAGAGCAATATCAAACACCAGGAGGCTCTGCAACCAGTAGTCTCTTGCAATGATTCTACTTTGTGTTATTCCTTAATCCTGACACCATTTAGCCTTCCTACTGTTATTAATTGCTATCTTTTTTTTTTTTACATTTGCTAATCTTAAAGTCACAGGTATCACCAAACTTTGGAAAATGAATACTTCATGATGCTTTCTTAGGAATCATAGGTAACAGAAACATACAACAATTTCCCTTTAGGCTCATGATGGAGTAGAGAAACACCCAATGTACAGCCAAGCAGGAGACAGTTCAAAAGTCAAAAAACATTTTAACCCAAGTGAATTAATTTTTCAGAGTATTTATTGTGGAATATTCATGGCAATTAACTCTTACAAGTAGAAGATAGTATTTAATCTGTTAATACAGTTCACGTCATAAGAGACACATATTGCTTTCTAATCAGAAATGGAAATTTTCTTACATATGTAACAAAGATACATATAAAATGTAAATTAATGCTGACTAGTAAGAGTTTAAATCATGATGGTCCACTTCAAAACGGGTCATATTTCTAATAAAACTTAAAGAAAAAAATAGTTCCCTAATTTAAAAAATGAATACTTCTTGCTTATTGAATAAGTACTTTGTAGAGAATTATTGTACAGAAATAGAGATAAGTTACTTCAGTTAAATAACCTGTGGTAATGCACTTTCCCCTATATGTTTTTAATGTTTATATAACAAAATTCACAGGGTACTTTAAAGTATTAAATATCACCTATGCTGGCAAACATCAAGTCTCTATAAATTAGATTGCAAACTGGAAGTAACTGGATGGATGGATGTGGTATGCAGATGTTCATATCCTAATCCTGGAAACCTCTGAATATACAATTTTACATGGTAAAATGGACTTTGCAGATGTGATTAAGGTGAAGAAATTGAGATGAGATGGGGACATCATCTTGGATTATCCGGGCTGGCCCAACCTAATAACATGAGTCTTTAAACTGGAGTCCCTTTCTCACATAGGATCACAGGGACACGTGATTATAGAAAGAAGGGTCAGAGATATTTGACTTTGATATTTGATTTGAAGATGTGGGAGAGGGCCACAAGCTAAGAATTATTCTTCATAACCTAATTGCTTACCCTAAAGTATTGTCTGGACTGGAAGGAAACAATAATTACTTTAATTCTCATCTTTACTTACTAGTGGAAAGACTAATAATTTGGTTCTCTTGCATTCTCCAAAGACGCTCGTATTTTTTGGGGGGTAAGTGTTCTTAGGAATTTATTTAAACATATTTTATATATTTAATTTCATTGAAGATATCCATCTTTTAAAATTTCTAACTATTTCTACAGCTGGCTGTTGTGAACCCCTTTCACAGCTTTCCTGCTTTCTGGAATGACATATGTCTTAGGTTATATCTTGATTATTTCCTGTTCTATACCTGGAGTCAGTCATTTCTCCAAATACAGTGTTTTTTTGTTTGTTTGTTTTTTCCCAGTAGTAAAGGCTCTGGAGTTGTATATAAAAAGACACTGATATACACAAGGTATTCTAGGTTTTCTATTGTGTCATGGAAAGCAGTTTTATAGTTCTGTGATTTACATAGGTCTATACTCCATTTGGAGTGCATTTTGTGCAGAGTGTTAGGTATATGTCTAGACTCACTTTTTTTGGCATGTAGATGTGAAGTTGTTACAGCACCATTTGTTAAAAGACCTTTGGTCCACGTATTGACTTTGCTCCTTGGTAAAAGATTCATTGACTATATTAATGTCAGTCCATTTCTAGGTTCTCTATTCTGTTCCATTGATCAATCTGTCTGTTCTTTCTCTAATATCACAGTGTTTTGATTGCTGTTAACTTTATAGTAATCCCTGTAGTTGAGTAGTGTCAGTTCTGTGACTTTGTTTTTCCCCTTCTCTACTGAGTTGTTTATTCTGGATTTTTGACTTTCCATATACACTTTGGAATAAGTTTTTTGATATTCACAGAATAGCTCACTGAAATTTTATCGGAACTGCACTGAATCTAAATACCAAGTTGCAAAGAACTGACATGTTGACAATATTGAGTCTTCCTATCTATAAACAAGAATTTATTTAACTGTTCTTTGATATCAGAATCTTGTATTTTCCTCATATAGATCTCATACATATTTTTAAAATTTATACCAGAGAATTTCATTTTGATGGTACCAATTTAAATGGTAATACATTTTTAATTTCAAATTCCACTCGTCAATTGCTGGTATATAGGAAAGCAAATTACTTTAGTATATTAACCTTATATCCTGCAACCTTGGTATTATCACTTATTAGTCTCAGGAGGTATTTTTTTATTGAATCTTTTAGCTTTTCTGTGTAGACAACCATGTAGTCTGTGAACAGCTTATTTTGTTTCTTCCTTTCCGACCCTAATACCTTTTATTTCTTTTGTGTCTTATTACACTAGCTAATACTTAGAGTATGGTGTTAAAAAAACAGTAGTGAGAGAGGACATCCTCGCCTTGTTCTTGATCTTAGCAGGAAATTGTTCAGTTTCTCACCATTAAATTTGATATTAGCTGTAGGTTATTTGTACATAACCTTTATCAAATTGAGGAACTGCCTCTCTATTCCTAGTTTTATCATAAATGGATGTTAAATGTTGTGAAATCAATTTTCTTCATCCACTAATATCATCATGTGCTTTTTCTTCATCAGCTTGTTGATGTGATGGATTACATTAAAAGTTTTTCAAATGTTGAACTAGCCTTTCATGCCTGGGATAAATTCCACTTGGAGACCATTTATAATTCTTTTCATAACATTGCTGGATTAAAGTTGCTAATATTTTGTTGAGGATTTTTCCATCTATGTTTGTAAGTGATATTGATCTGTAGTTTTCTTTTCTTGTAATGTCTCTGTCTGGCTTTAGTATCAAGGTAATGATGGCTTCACAGAATGAGTATTTCCTTCTCTTCAATTTTTTGAAAAGTTTCTAAGGCAAAGTTGGATTCATCCTTATATTTACTCCTCTATAGGCAAAAATGTCA
The DNA here is from genome assembly GCA_024291935.2 of Okapia johnstoni. Taxonomy (NCBI): domain Eukaryota; kingdom Metazoa; phylum Chordata; class Mammalia; order Artiodactyla; family Giraffidae; genus Okapia; species Okapia johnstoni. The sequence continues at coordinate 23,191,437 of CM044305.1, read as the reverse complement.
GTTCCCCTGGTTTCTTTCTTGCTTTTTACTCATCCTTGATTTAGTGAAGTTTGAAAATAATATGACTAGGTGTAATTTTGTTGGCATTTATCTTGCCTGTTGACGTTTGAACTTCTTCATCTTGGTTTGGTGTCTGGAATTAATTTAAAGGAGATTCTTAGTTATTATTTCTTCAAATATTTCTTCATTTCTTTCCTTTGTTCTCCTTTTGATATTTGCATTACAAGTATGCTACACCTTTGATGGCTATACACAGTTCTTGGATGTTGTTCTGTTTTTCCCATCAGTCTTTTTTCTCTTCACTTCTAATTTTTGCAAGTTTCTTCTGTCTTACCCTCAAGCTCAAAGATTCCTTTCTCATCTGTGTTCAGTCTACTAATAAGTCCATGAGAAGCATTTTTTAATGCTAGCACTTTTTTTGGATTCTTTATCAGAATTTCTATCTCTCTTCTTACATAACCTATCTGTTCTTATAAGTTGTTTAATTTTCCATTAAAGTCCTTAGCATATTAATCATTGTGTGTGTGTGTGTGTGTGTGTTTTAAGGTTTGGCCTAATAATTCCAACATTCCTGTCATCTGTCTCTGGTTCTGATGCTTGTTCAGGCTCCTTAAACCGTGTGTTTTTATTTTGCCTTTCAGTAAGCCTTGTACCTTTCTATTGAAATGTGAACATGATACAGGGGATGAAAGGAACTGTGGTAAACTGGCCTTTAGTGTCATGAAAGAGAACTACTCTATACTCTTACAAAGTTCAATCTTTCAGTGACCTCCTGAACTGTGAACTTCACCAGTATACCTTAGTTTTTCTCTCCCTAACCCACCTTAGGTGGAACTGGATGGCCAGAAGGGACTAGAGTTTCATATTTCCTTTTGCCTCAAAGACTGAGAAGACATGTCAGCAGGTTTGGCTCCTGAGGGCAGGCTTTGTGAAGAATAACAAAAACAAAAAAAGACAACAAAAAAGAAAAAAAAAAATAGAATAACAAAATGTCCAGGATATTTTTGAAATGGTTTTCCCTTCCCCTTGCCAAAATCATGGGGGGGGGGGGTGGGGGGGGCGTTTTCTCTGATATTCACTATGAGGTAGTGATCCTAGACGTAAAAGTCACAACAGCTTGGGAGCCCCCAAGACAGAGCCCTGCAGGAGTTTTTAACTCTCAGATTTGCCCACATTGAGCCTACCATAATTTGTTAATGGCAGTTTATTTTCCTACTGCAGCACTGGTTCCAATGGAGGTTTCTTCTCCTGGGTCTCTACTTGGGTAAGCTCTTATTCTCTGTACCTGCCAATTTGTCGCATGTTCAAAGCATGTTGTTACCCTGTGACTTGACTTCCTCTAATGGTTTCTACAAAGAGTCATGGTTTTTTCCCCCAATTTACTCATCTTTCTACTTGTTGTCATGACTAGGCAGTGACTTCTAAGCTACTTCCTTGCAATTCCATAAACTGAAAATCCACCAAACTGTTGGCTAAGTCTCTTCTCAGTGTGCCTATAACATGGTCTGTTAATTTTGAGGATTTTGGTCCATAAATGATCTTGACGAAAAGATGGCTCTCACTTCTGGATATTTGAAGAATATAGAATAAAATAAATGTACCCATAATCTCTGCCAAGTGTTCTTTTATTATTTAAATATGTGAAACATATGTTTATTCATCATATATTTATATATATATATATATATATATATATGTTTTTCTATATATACATGTGCAGATATGTGTCCTTTTACTGTATTTAGTATATATTTAATATATTTACTTATATTTATGGTTAAATACAAAATAACTTTTTTAATGGTCTCAAGGACTCAGATTTGGGTTGTTTCCTATAGAAATGATTTTCTTATTTTTGGATTAACACATGTACTTGTAATATCTAAACATAATGCTTAATGACTCTTAATCTACATACTTTACAGAATCTATTGTGAACTAACTAGAAAATACAAATTCATACACAGAGTGATATAATATACATGTGTACAATCAAAGGTACCAGAACTTATTATCAGTTCAGTTCAGTCACTCAGTCATGTCTGACTCTTTGCAACCCCATGGACTGCAGCATGCCAGCGTTCCCTGTCCATCACCAACTCCTGGAGCTTGCTCAAACTCATGTCCATTGAGTCGGTGATGCCATCAAACCATCTCATCATCTGTCGTCCCCTTCTCCTCATGCCTTCATTCTTTCCCAGCATCAGGGTCTTTTCCAAGAAGTCAGTTCTCCCCATCAGGTGGCCAAAGTATTGGAGCTTCAGCTTCAGCATCAGTCCTTACAATGAATATTCAGGACTGATTCCTGTTAGGATTGACAGATTTGATCTCCTTGCAGTCCAAGGGACTCTCAAGAGTCTTCTCCAACACCACAGTTCAAAAGCATCACTTCTTTGGTGCTCAGCTTTCTTTATAGTCTAACTCTCACATCCATACATGACTACTGGAAAAACCATAGCTTGGACTCACAGAATTTTGTTGGCAAAATAATGTCTCTGCTTTTTAATATGCTGTCTAGGTTGGTCGTAGCTTTTCTTCCAAGTAGCAAGTGTCATTTAATTTCATGGCTGCAGTCACCATCTGCAGTGATTTTGGAGCCCAAGAAAATAAAGTCTCTCACTGTTTCCATTGTTTCCGCATCTATTTGCCTTGAAGTGAAGGGACCTGAGGTCATGATCTTAGTTTTTTGAATGTTGAGTTTTAAGCCAGCTTTTTCACTCTCCTCTTTCACTTTCATCAAGAGGCTCTTTAGTTCCTCTTCACTTTCTGCCCTAAGATGGTGTCATCTGTACATCTGAGGTTATTGATATTTCTCCCTGCAATCTTGATTCCAAGCTTGTGGCAAGCCTAGGTCAACATATGTAAAAATGCCTTGAGAATTTTACAGTTTTCTTCAAAACTAATCCATTTAAAAAAAAAATTCCACTTAAAACATAACCTCTCAAATAATCCTACCTACAATCTGAGCATAACAAGTATATGATTCCAAACTATATACATATGTATACATTAGAGTTTAACTTATTTTACAGCTTAGTGTAACATGATAAATACCCTTGGCTTACATGAAAATTTTGTTCTGATATAATCATAAGAGAAGAGACTTATAGATTTATTTTTATTTACAAATAGAAATATGTAAGGATAAGAACTCTTCTCAAAACTTCTGCATCTCTGGATTTCAGCTAATATAAAATCACAATAGTTTGTTGATTAGAATGTATATGGTGGGGTGGGCATGCATGGCTTAGAATTTCAGCTTCAGAGCTTCCTGGCTTTGTTATCATAAGCAAATTATTTGAGCTTCTCTGTGCCTCTTTTTTCACCCTCCTTTCTATAAAATAGGAATAATGCTGTCTTTACCATAAGATTAACCAAGTGTTTTGTATAATGATACTGAATAGCAAGGAGAGATAAGAAAGCCTTCCTCAGTGATCAGTGCAAAGAAATAGAGGAAAACAATAGAATGGGAAAGACTAGAGATTTCTTCAAGAAAATTTGAGATACCAAGGGAACATTTCATGCAAAGATGGGCTTAATAGAGGACAGAAATGGTATGCACCTAAAAGAAGCAGAAAATATTAAGAAGAGGTGGCAAGAATACACAGAAGAACTATACAGAAAAGATCTTCATGACCCAGATAATCACAATGGTGGGATCACTCACCTAGAGCCAGACATCCTGCAATGTGAAGTCAAGTGGGCCTTAGGAAGCATCACTACCACCAAGGCTAGTGGAGGTGATGGAATTCCAGTTGAGCTATTTCAAATCCTGAAAGATGATGCTGTGAAAGTGCTGCACTCAATATGCCAGCAAATTTGGAAAACTCAGCAGTGGCCACAGGACTGGAAAAGGTCAGTTTTCATTCCAATCCCAAAGAAAGGCAATGCCAAAGGATGCTCAAACTACCGCACAGTGGCACTCATCTCACACGCTAGTAAAGTAATGCTCAAAATTCTCCAAGCCAGGCTTCAACAATACATGAACCCTGAACTTCTAGATGTTCAAGCTGTTTTTAGAAAAGGCAGAGGAACCAGAGGTTAAATTGCCAACATCCATTGGATCATCGAAAAAGCAAGAGAGTTCCAGAAAAACATCTATTTCTGCTTTATTGACTATGTCAAAGCCTTTGACTGTGTCGATCACAACAAACTGTGGAAAATTCTTCAAGAGATGGGAATACCAGACCACCTGACCTGCCTCTTGACAAATCTGTATGCATGTAAGAAGCAACAGTTAGAATTGGACATGGAACAACAGCCTGGTTCCAAATAGGAAAAGGAATACTTCAAGGCTGTATATTGTCACCCTGCTTATTTAACTTATATGCAGAGTACATCATGAGAAATGCTGGGCTGGATGAAGCACAAGCTGGGATCAAGACTGCTGTGAGAAATATCAATAACCTTTATGGCAGAAAGCTAAGAAGAACTAAAGAGCCTGTTGATGAAAGTAAATGAAGACAGTGAAAACGTTGGCTTAAAGGTCAATATTCAGAAAACTAAGATCATGGCATCTGGTCCCATCAGTTCATGGCAAACAGATGAGGGAACAGTGGCAGATTTTATTTCTTGGGGTTCCAAAATCACTGCAGATGGTGACTGCAGCCATGAAACTAAAAGATGCTTACTTCTTGGAAGGAAAGTTATGACCAAACTAGATAGCATATTAAAAAGCAGAGACATCACTTTGCCAACAAAAGTCCATCTGGTCAAGGCTATGGTTTTTCCAGTAGTCATGTATGGATGTGAGAGTTGGACTATAAAGAAGGCTGAGCACCAAAGAAGTGATGCTTTTGAACTGTGGTGTTGGAGAAGACTCTTGAGAGTCCCTTGGACTGCAAGGAGATCTAAACAGTCCATCCTTAAGCAAATCAGTTCTGAATATTCACTGGAAGGACTGATGTTGAAGCTGAAACTCCAATACTTTGGCTACCTGATGAGAAGAACTGACTCATTTAAAAGACCCTGATGCTGGGAAAGACTGAAGGCGGGAGAAGGAGGGGATGACAGAGAATGAGATGGTTAGATGGCATCACCGACTCAATGGATATGAGTTTGAGTTAACTCTGGGAGTTAGTGATGGACAGGGAGGCCTGGCGTGCTGCAGTCCATAGGGTCACAAAGAGTCAGACACGATTGAGTGAACTGAACTGATAAAGCGTTTTGATTACAGCTTAGCACGTAGCAAGCAATCAATAAATATTTCTATTATTATTCTTAATATCTCACTGCTACTTCATTTCTTTAAGCATATAGCTGCTGCTGCTAAGTCGCTACCATCATGCCCGACTCTGTGCGACCCCACAGACGGCAGCCCACCATGCTCCCCCTTCCCTGGGATTCTCCAGGCAAGAACACTGGAGTGGTTTGTCACTTCCTTTTCAATTTACGAAACTTTAAATTGAAAGAGAAGATGCTCAGTTGTTTCCGACTCTTAGTGACCCCATGGACCACAGCCCACCAGGCTCCTCTGTCCATTGGATTCTCCAGCCAAGAGTACTGGAGTGGGTTGCCATTGCCTTCTCCGTAAGCATATAGAAATCACGTTTTAGTCATTCAGTACTTATGCAGAAAGGCAATACACATGCAAATATGTCCTACTAAGACAATCATTTATGAAGTATATATTTTAGACTTCAGATTAAAATGTAAAAAAAAAGCAATACAAAGCAAAAAAATTGGCATGAAAGACCATTTTGCAATTGTTGATATTTGAGTCCATCCCTTGTTGGAAAGTCATTTACATGTGTCAACAAATTTTTATCTTGCTAGTGAAATCACTTCCAGGAGCTATTGCAATGCTGAGATACAGAGAGTAATCAACCTGGAGAAAAGCACTTTGGGGATCTTAAAAGTCAACAGATACATGCACATTTAAGTGAACAAAAATAATAGTCATGTGAGATTTGCATGGAGTGTTTGGCATTATGATTGGGGAAGATATGTTTTGAAAGCTAAAGATAAAAAGAGGCTACTCACATCTGAGATGAACTATAAAATGCTGTATCAAGAATATCTCTTCTATGTACCTACATACACATGTTTTCAAGTGAAAATCTATGTTGTATCTAAATTCTTCTTTCTTGGGCCTTTTAAATACTAAATGCCAATTGTTATTGATAGCAAGTTCCCATTTCTTAAGTAATATTTTATCAGTGCTTGTCTTATTTCCCTATACGTACTGTACATTAAAAACATGTACAAAAAATTACAAAACATCCAAAGCTTATGCTTTATCTGTGCAATTTCATGAGGCAGTGTTTCTTAAAGATATTTCTGGAAACTTTAAATCACAGAACTTATCAATTCAGTAACTTTCAATGGCTTCTCTCTCTTTCCCTCTGAATCCTATTTTTCAAACTTTGAACATTTAGTTTTTCCTTCCAAACACATTTGTTAAGTACTGATTATATACAGACAAGATGCTCATCTGTGACTCTATGTCAAATGAAAAGCACCTTCTTGCAGCCTTGCTGCAACCCTTCACCAGTGAATTATTAAATCTTGTTTGTATTTCTGTGTTCCCTTGCACAGGATTCCTTCTTATATCAAGTTCTTTCAGTTGTGCTTCCATCTCTTTTAATCAGAACAGAGTCTCTGCCCAATTTATCAATTACATTCTAATGATATTCTCCTCTTATCACTTCTGCATCATTTGACACTGCTGAACACATTGTTCTTTTCAAGACCTTCTTCCCCACTGAGACTCCACCACCACATCATTAGATTGTTACATGAGATAATATAGATAGAAAATACCTATCTCAATATCATATACAAATGATACTCCACAAGACTGAATTCCCCATTACCAAATTCTATATATCCAGTGCTGACTATTGGGTTTTCCAAATGTGAACATCTTTGGGGTGAATCTATGACAAGTCTGACATGAAGCACTTTCATTTGATTGGGCACATTCACTGACTCTTATGTCTGTCTCCATTTACTGCATGTACATATTTATGTCCATAATGTCTATTTCCTCCGTTTTAATTATCTCCCAAGTACTCTGTTGTATGTGGAACTCTGTGAGGAATATGTATCATTGGTATATGCTATGGGCATTGCTATTTCTTTCCCCTCAAAGCAGCTGTTCCCTATGACCTTCCTACTTGCTGATATTTCTGCCAACCATTTAATAATCTGGATTCAAAAACCTCATCATCACTTTCTTTCATCGGCACTTCACATCCAACCAGTTGTTAATTCTATGTGTTCTCCTTAAACATCCCACTAGCACAGATCATTCCTTCAAACTGCTATAACTGTTGAAATATCTTTTATTTGTGCTTCTATTTCTCATCTCTTCCTCCTTGCATTCTTTTCTTGACTGCATGGCATTCATCTCCCTAAAATATCATTTTGATCATGTCTTTCCTCAGATCAAATATGTCCCTAATTTCCCCCCTCTACTGGATAAAATCTCCATTCCAATCTAAGCTTTCTATCAATGGTACACAAAATATGGTAAATATGTGAGTAAATCTAATCATATAAACATATCTGTAATATCTAAAACTGAAGATTAAAGTGTACGAGATAGAACAAAATACCAGATGATGAGAGCAGGTAAAATGAGAAGAAGGTGATGGATCATAAAGCTTCTTACTTTGTTTGGGAGGAAAAATGAGATGATTACTTTTTAGCTTCTAAAATAATCCAGAGTAAAATTTTAAGGGTAACCAATAAAATAATAAAAAAGAATGCATGAATTCCAAAATACGACAAGGAAAATTAGAACAAGAATATAAGCTCACACAATCCAAAAGAATACAGTAAAGACAGGGAAATAAGGAGCAAAGACAAAGCAACTAAATAGCAGAAAATACTATATTACATGTAAATTCAAGTACAGTTAACCCTTGAATAACAAAGGATAAAACTGTGCAACTCCACTTCTATTTGGATTTTTTTTTTCAACAGTAAATATTATAGTATTACACTACCCACAATGGGGTTGAAACTGAAAATGGGGAATTGTGGATGGGGAGGGCTGACTATACATTATACTTAGATTTTTGACTATATGGAGGGTACCTATCCTAACCCCATCATTTTTCAACAATCAACTTATTAAAGTAATTATTAGAAATATATATAAAATATGAGTGAAATAAACTCTCCAGTTAAATGGCAAATGTGATCAGAGTGGATATCTATCTAGATAGATGCACATAGCTTTTAACCTGGCAATATAGTATTTTAAGAGACAGAAAGAGACATATCTGAATATACACATGGAACAAAAGCTTGATGATAAAATATAAGGATATGCTAAACAAATACAAACCAAAAGAAACCTAAAATTAATATATAATAACATATCAAGCAAAAGACATTTTAAACAATGCATTTTTAGCAAGAAAAAGGGTCACTGCATAGTAAAAGGGTCAATCTCAAGGTGAATAAAACTATTCTAAACTTTGAGTTTCTTAAAATTGTCTCCATATATGGGAAGGGCAAAGGGGCCTGAAAGAATTATAGGATAAATGTTCATATCTACAAGCTTAGTGGTAGATTTCAACACACACACAGAAATTCCCATCAACCGAATTAATAAGCCTGATTACATGAACATGTAGAAACCATATTCCCAAATGTGTGTATAAACACTCTTTTTAAGCTCATGTAAAACAGCTACAAAAGGTTGTCATGCACTGTTCAATAAAGAGAATCTCAACAAATTTCAAAAATCTGACATCATACAACAGAATCAAGTTATAAATAACAAAAAGAAAATTAGAAAATACATCTAGAACTTTTAAAACATCATTCTAAATAATTCATGGGTCAAAGAAGAAATCATAATGGAAAATTAAATATACTTGGAAATAAACAAAACACTTGCGGTACTTAGAGGAATTTTTTGTTAATATTTACAGGAAAAATTAACCTAAATATAGATAATAAAACAGTCAGAGAAAGAACGAAACAAATTCTATCAAAGTACAAATTTTTTAAAAAGTACAAAAATAGAAACAGAAATTAACAGAGAACCTCAAAATAGACAAAACTTGAAGAGAATAATAAAATTTTAAACCTGCATGGAAAATTGATCAGGACAAAAGGAAAGATAACAAAAATAAAGGGAAGAGGTATGCATATATTCACAAAAGAGATTTTAAAAGCTATTTTAATGTATATACGTAGTCAATCTTAAAACTTTTGCACAGAGAAACGAACCATCAGCGAAATGAAAAGGCAGCCTCCTAAATGGGAGAAGATATTTTCAAATGTTATATCCAATAAGGGGTTGATATTCAAAATAGATAAGGAATTCATACAACTCAAAGCCAAAAAACAAACAAAAATGCAACCCAATTGAACAAAATTGGATGAGGATCTGAATAGCCATTTTTCCAAAGGAGGAATGTAAAATGTAAGTGAAGTGAAAGTCGCGCAGTCATGTCTAACTCTTTGTCACTCCATGGACTATATGTAGTCCATGGAATTCTCCAGGCCAGAATACTGGAGTGGGTAGCCTTTCCCTTCTCCAGGGGATCTTCCCAACCCAGGGATCGAACCCAGATCTCCTGGATTGCAGGTAGATTCTTTACCAGCTGAGTCACAAGATGGCCAGACACATAAAAAGACACTCAATATCACTAATCACCAGGGAAATGCAATTCAAAATCTCAGTGAGCTATCACCTCACACCAGTCAGAATGACTACCATCAAAAAGACAAGAAATAACAAATGCAGAGAACTAGGAATCCACAGGCACCGTTGGTATGGTAAGAATGTAAATTGGTACAACCACTATAGAGAACAAGAGTATGGTGGTTCCTCAAATAATCAAAAACGAACTACCATGTGATCTAGCAATTTCACAGCCAGTAATTATCAGAAGAAAACAAAAACACTAATTCAAAGAGATATATGCACCCCAATATTCATGGCAGCATTACTTATAATTGTGAAGACATGGAGACAATCTAAGTACCCATCAATAGGTGAATAGATAAAGAAGATATGATATATATATATATCTTTATATAGAGCTTTAAATATAATGTGATATAACATATAAATATATATACACACATAATTGAATACCTCTCAGCGATAAAAAGGAAAGAAAATTTGCCATTTGCAACATCATAGTTGGACATTATGCTTAGTGAAATATTGTATGTTATATGTGAAACATATATGTGAAATCTATAAAACAAATGAACAAATATGAAAACAATAGAAACAGACTCACATAGAGAACACACATGTGGTTGCTGGCGGGAGAGGGGTGAGGAGGAAGAGCAAAACAGACGAAGGGGATTAAGAGGTGTAAACCTCTAAGTATGAAATAACTAAGTTATAAGAATGCAATGTACAGCATAGGTAATATGCACAAAAAGAAACCTGATACAGCATGAATCTGAACAAACTCCAGAAGATAGTGAAGGTCAGGGAAGCTTGGCGTGCAGCAGTCTACGGGGTCTCAAAGAGTCAGACATGACTGAATGACTGAACAAAAAAAAGCTGACTGAGCGCTACAAAGATCATACTCTTCCATAAAGAAGCAATGCCTCTGGGAAGCTGCTGTCCACTAGCAAACAATATTTCTCTGCACCCGTTTCATTTATGAGTGGCCACATGACTAGTTTTGAAGAGAGGGACATAAGTTGCAGTAAGATCATTTTCTGACCAAGTTGTTTCAGAAGTTGGCATGCCTTTTCAACCCGTTCTTCCATCTTTCACCTGGATACAGAAGACTACATAATGTCCTAGTGGATGGTAGAGACATAAGAGGGAAGGAGCTTGGGTTTTGAATATTGACTGAAACTAGTTGCATAGTATGAGGTACCCGAATTTGGGGGGACTAGTTTTTTTTTTTTCCATAGTAACTGACTTCCATGGGCTTCCATGGTGTCTCAAATGGTAAAGAATCTGCATGCAATGCAGGAGACCTGATCAGGAAGATCTCCTGGAGAAGGTAATGGCAACCCACTCCAGTATTCTTGCCAAGATAATTCCATAGACAGAGGAGCCTGGTGGGCTACAGTCAATGAAGTCACAAAGACTTGGACACGACAGAGTGACTAGCAGTTTCACACTTTATTATAAAATATTTGACATAGGACACAGATTACTATTGCAACTTAGTGTGGATAGAATATATTATTCAAGATAAAGTGTTCAGATAAATGACTACTCATACTGGGAAAAAACTTCAAATCACTCTCTCACACCATTAAAGGACATAATTCCTGATGGATTATAGATTTAAAGGGGTAAAGAAAAATTTTAATGATTGAAGAAAATACTAGAGAATATTTGTGTGATCTCATCTTAGGGAAGAATTCTTTAAACGAAACTCAAACTATAAGGAAAAGATTAATAAATATGACTATATGAAAAGTAAGAGCTTCTGATTTTTAAAATATACCAACAAGGTGAAAATACAAGTTACGAACAGAGAGAAGATTAATAATCAACCCCAAGCTGACAAAAATCATTATACAGAACATGAGGGATAGAGAGTTACCTCACACAAAAGAAGACAGTGGCAGTAAATGTAAAATGTTATTCAACATCACTATTAATCAGAGAAATCTAAATTAAATGAGACAGCATTTTATCAAGTCTTTATATAATACTAAGAGTTAGTAAAAGTGTGGAAATATGTGAACGTCTACATACTAGTGGTTTTAGGGTTTTTTGTGAGACATTTTGGAAAAGAATATGGTATCATCTTGAAGTTTGTGTCCATGTAAGTTGACCCATCAATTACACTCCTAGTTACTTGCACTGAAGACATTCTTGCTCATGTTCACCAGGAGACATAAACAATAATTTTCTCAGGAGTACAGTTTATTAGAGCAACCCTGAGATCAAGCCACTTCCCATCAGCAAGAGCATAACTACAAAGTGTTATATAAATAGCTGTCAAAAGGATGGAACTACAGCTGTGCTTGCCCATGTGAGGACCCTCAGAGAAAATGTTGAATTACAAATGAGTCAGAAAAGATTAAATGCATTATAGTATTTATATACAGTTGAAAACCATGCAAAAACTGCTCAGTGTACATGAACATGTATATATATGTGTGTGTACACATGTACATATACATATACTGGAACTTTTTTCAATCAAGAAGATGATAAATTCATAATTAAGAAAGACTAATTATCCTTGCATGAGAGAGAAGACTACTATTTCACAGGGATACATGGTGCTTCAAAGTATCAGCATCCTTCTGGAAGTTAGGTGATGGATATGGAGTATGTTTATTAGTATTTATACCTTACATATACATTATTATAATATACATATAATCGGCATATATATTATGATCTGTGTATGAAATATTATATATCAAAAACGGTATTTAAAATGAGTTATACAATGATCTGCATGATACTGTCTTAATTTTCAAAATAGATGTCTATGTATATAAAGCATAATATGTGGGCAAGATATACTCGCAAATGTTAATAGTGGTTATCTCTAGAATGTGGGATGATTTTAATTATGTACAACTCAGAAGAAATTAAGCACAATATAACTCTCCTTACTAAATAAAAACAGTATCAGATGAGGCTGTTAGAATCCTGGCAACTGATAACAGAAGAAGGTATAACTAGAATAGCAATGAAAGGAACTTGAGATGTTGGCAAAGAACTCAATGTCTCACAGCAACCACACAATAATCTCTCATGTGTGCACTGCATTTCGCAGGACTTAAAAAAAAAAAAAAGAACTCTTTGTGAAATCACTGCTAGAAAGACTCATTCTAAAGTATGTGAAGCTCCAAGTCAGCTCGGCATTGCGATTTTACAATATTAAATCAAGGCCAAATTGATTTGGCACCTTTGGAAGAACAGACACTAGGAAAATGTCTCAAAACCACCTTACAATACCTAAACCTAATCCAGTCTTTACAGCATTTTAGTGCAATGCTCTCTGAGGACCTGCTGCATAAAAACCAGCTTATCAATGTTTAACAGACTTCAGTACAATGTTGAATATAGGATTACAAACAAATAGAATCACATGAGGTAAAATCGTTAGGTTCCAGACCATTGGCAGCTAATTGAGGAGAGGGGCATAGGAGGAGGTCATTTCTATATTTAGACCAACAAAAGTAAAGATGAAGCTGCTTTAAAAATCAGGGCACACATACAAGATTTATGTCACATTATTCTTTAACCTCATTTTAGAAAAAGATTCAGGAAAATGGCTCACCAACATAAAGGAGAGTAGAAGAGGAGTTGATTATTACATAAAGAAAGGCAGCAATATTAAGTATTTTGTTGCTATTGTTATTGTTGTTGGGGCCTAAATTCAAAGTTCAAGAATTTTACTAAAGGCTTTTTTAAACAAAGACTTCTGACAATATAGCCCTAGAGTACAAAGCCTAAGATAAATGCCTTGAGGCTTAGAAAGTTGCTTAAAGGAACATCTTAGACACAACAGAATAGTCTTATAACACTTGCATGAAATCTTAAAAGGATAAAAGGCAGAGATCTTCCAGTAAAGCTCTCTTTTATATTTCTTTTCAGTCTAATCTAATATTGGAAATTATTTTCCCTTCTCATCAAAGCATACTGAGCTACAGTTTTTTCAAGCCAATGTTTCAAAACACCATGTGACTTTTTCACTTAAAATGACATTGAAGGAGACTTTTGAAAGTGAGAAATAAACTGAAAGAATACCACTGAACTAGGATTCGTTTTTTGAAAATTTTAGCTAAATCATTGTAAACATGAACCAGCATTTTCTACTTCAAGTCAATATCTCCTTCAGTCCCAGAAAGGATCATAAGCAAGAGAGAGCCCTACTTCATTCCTCTACACAGTATGGAATTGGTATGTACAAAACTGACTAAAAATTACATCAAAACCTTTGAAGTTTCTTATAACAAGATCATATATCCTGAAACAATTCAATATTATTACAAATTGAAATACAGGAATTGTGAATATAGTTACAAATGCGTCAATAATATAGAAAAAAAATGTAAAAAGAAGAAAAAAAAAAACACGGTTTAGGTGGCTAGAGTTATCTCCCATGATCTGCTCCAAGTTTAATTTTCATGTGTTATAAGTGGATGTTACTTTCTACCAAAAAAAAAAAAATAGAGCAGGCATGCTTTCTGAAATGACAAGCATTCTTTTTTCCCTCAATGACTTATATGATTCTTTAAAAGGGGGGGGGGAAGAACTAGACCACTTTTCAAAACCCTAGATTTATCCTTTTTAACTCTCTAATATACCCAATGGGCTTCCCTGATGGCTCAGACGATAAAGAATCTGCCTGCAATGTGGGAGACCTGGGTTCGATCCCTGGGTTGGGAAGATCCCCTGGAGGAGGGCATGGCAACCCACTCCAGTATTCTTGCCTGGAGAATTCCATGAACAGAGGAGCCTGGTGGGCTACATACAGTCCACAGGGTCGCAAAGATTCGGACACAACTGAGTGACTTAGCACATAGCGCAACACACCCAAGGTATACTTGTTTGCTTTTCTGAATGTTCTTTTGTGACCTAGTATAAATATACTCTCCCTCTCCTAGTTTTTACATCCTTATTTGCAATTGAATACAATTAGTTGCACACATATTCACTTTTTATTTCCCTCCGATGATTGGAAAATATATTTACAAAATTGAAAATATATGTACACAGTAATTCCTACAATCTTCAGGTACATGCAGCAACATGGGATCAATCTCACAAGCATCATGTTGAAAAAAGACATGACACTAAGGAGTTAGTCAGACACTAAGGAGTACATCGTGTATGGTATCACTTATAAAAGGTACAAAAAGAGGAAAAAAATAACCTATTTTCAGAAGCCTGAACAGTGGGTGCCTTTGCAGGTTAATGATTACAACAGGGCAAAAAGGGAGTTTCTGGGGACTCGGTAAGACTAAGTTACATGCTAATTTTCCAAATGTCTTCCATTTATGAAAAATCAAGGGGCCCTCTGACCATGATATGTGTTTCCAACTATGGGAACATCTACCCTTCAAACTGCCTGTAAGTAAACAGTAACCATCCTCATGGTCTAAACCTCTAAGAATTGACTATTATGTGAAGCCAAATGCATCCTGATAGACACAGGTTCTCTGTGAAGGATCTGAGAATACAACCAATGGTCAACACTGTAGCATTAAGGGTAACACCATGAAATAAATATAGTCTTATTCTGAGTGTAACTGGATCAGGTAAGACAGAAAGAAGTTTCTTGAAGACTTTCCTAAAAGACTTGAAAATCTAGAAGACTATTATTTTCAAGGAGGCTAGAAAGAACCCTCCTTCTGTGGATCCTTAAAAAAGGAAGAGATAATCTTGTAATGTTGCTTTGTTTTTAAAAAGTGGGCAAAGGTTCAAGGTTGATGCTGTTCTTCTTTTTAAAGTACTTACTGCTAAATTCTACTGAAACCTCTTTTGGATGGAAATGTTTTCTTTCTTTTCCTCCTGATAACTATAAATTGAGTTGAAATGTCCCAATAAGGCAGGGAAAGTCTCTCAAATGCAAAGTGTTTTCAATGCAGCTATCACAAGGAACATATGCCAAATCAAACAGCATCATAAAAGCTTGAATTCAGTAAGAACATTCCAATTTGAAAAGTTTATTTTTAAAAATGCTTTCAAGCCAAATGTAAGTTTGCATACATTAAATGCTTTCAGCAACAAGAGAAAGGGTTTTGTAATTCCAAAGAGTGAGATCTTTGAGCCAAGAGAGAACAAACAATAATTTAAGATTCAAACACTCACAAAGATTCTAACTTTTTGGGAAATGCTACAGATCACTAAAAATGATTACCTGACTATGGAAGGAACTTACTCTTAGTTAAGATGAAAACCAAATTCATTCAGAGTTTAACTTGAATCACTAGAAAGAAAGTGAAAGTGTTAGTCGCTCAGTCCTGCCCAACTGTTCGCAACCCCATGGACTACAGCCCACCAGGCTCCTCTGTCCATGGGGTTTTCCAGGCAAGGATACTGGAGTAGTTTGCCATTTCCTTCTCCAGGAGATCTTTCCAACCCAGGGATTGAACCCCGGTCCCCTGCACTGCAGGCAGATTCTTTACCAACTGAGCTATCAGGGAAGCTCCTGAATAAGTAGATGTTCACTTAAAATAACACATCATGAGCATTCAGTTTTCACTCAAAGGAGTAAAAGTGAAACAGTTCCCCTAAAATTGAGTTCCTTGTCCACATGTCTTTCTTGATTGGTTGATTCATTCAGTGATGAACTAGCAAGTATTTTGGGAGCATCCCTCGTGGCTCAGACAGTAAAGAATCTGCCCATAATGCAGGAGACCTGGGTTCGATCACTGGGTTGAGAAGATCCCCTGGAGAAGGGAATGACAACCCACTCCAGTATTCTTGCCTGGAGAATTTCATGGACAGAGGAACCTGGCGAGCTACAGTCCATGGGGTTGCAAAGAGTTGGACATGACTGAGCGGCTCATACACACATATGCACACACACACAGACCTTTTGCAAAACATAGGATTTATGGGATTAATAATTTAGGGTGGGCTCTCAAGGAGATTACAATCTATTGGAGAAGGAAGATTTTATGCTGTAAGCTGAAAGACTTTCTGTGTAGACAAAAAGGCGAGAGTTTTCATGAATGTGAGCCTACTAAGGCATGGAAAGGAGAAGAAGAGTTGGATCAACTTACAGTGGGCAGAGCTTGTGGAGGGCCTTCAATATTAAAAAAAAAAATCCATGGAAGATAACTGAGGCTGGGATAAGAAGCATACAGCAGCCTTATAAATGGATGAGTTCAAGGAGGACTGGTTAAAGACAAAGAGATCAGGTAACAACTTCCTGAAATCACACATCTACAATTGACAGAAGTTTGAGTGGTTACACAGATGGAAACAGTGATAACTGAGCTGTCACAGACAGTGCAAAGAAGGAAGCTATAAACAACTAGACTATGGAGGTTAAAAAAGAAATCTCTCCAACATTGCAGAGAGGGGGAAAGATTTGTATTTATCCTTTGCACATTTTGATTTCTGGCAATGCCTATGATTATCTTAGGTATTTGCTAAGAGCAGTTTTTTCAGGGTCTCTTCTAGGGACAATTTTTTTTTCCCCTATCACTATGACAATGCTGCCAAAATTAATTATCAGTGTAAAGTTGCATCCCTTACTTCAAACACTTTAGTGGCAAAATACTGGATAAAGGGAATCATCATATTTAAATATATATGTGGAATTACTTTATATAAAAATGCTTCATGCATTTTATTTAAAGGGTTACATATTGACTTTTTTCTTTGGTTTACTGAATGATCAATGAATATTATAGTAGATCTTTTGGATCAGTTACCCTGAAGGCATACAGCCTCTTCTTCTCCATGGTTTTACTTTACCTAGGAGCTACAAAGCTAAAATATTTACCTTCCTAGGCTTTCCTGCAGCTAAAGGTAGCTAGATAATCTGATTTCTTGCCAAGAAGATGCAAGCAGAAATCCTTTGTTAGGAACATAAGGAAAGATTTTTACTATGGATAGATTCAGCAGGCATTCCCCACCCTACATTTTTACTTCTTTTTTGCCCTTCCTTGCCCACCCAACCCCCCATTTTTCTGGAATATGAACAGAGTATATGGCTTGCTGCAGCAGTTGTGTGAACATGAGGATAAAATGCACAGACTAAAAAATGGTGCTTTAGAAAGACAGAAAAAATTTGAAATCTTAGAGGTGCATTAGCACATCAGTACTCAGATGCATGCTTCTGGATATCTTTTTATATGAGAAAAATATATCTTTATCAGTTTAAGCTACTGACAGGTTTTCTGATGCTTACAGCCAAACTCAATCCTCAAAATAACCATCATATACCAGAACTGGTATATACAAGGATGTATATGATAAAATCTCCATTCTCAAGACATTAAAATCTAATAATACTAATAGATATGAGTACTTATTTTGTACAGAAATATGTTAAGCAATTTACATAAATCATCCAACATAATCCTCAAAGCAAAATTGTGAGATAGATGCTCTTTTATATCCCCATTTTAAAGATGAAATCACTGAAGTAGAGGTTAATATGCATTTTGTCACATATCTTGTAAATGCTGAAACCCTGATGATAATCCAGAGAGCTGAATTCCAGAACTAAGGGTCTAACTCTCATGTCATACTGCTGCTACTGCTGCTAAGTCGCTTCAGTCGTGTCTGACTCTGTGCGACCCCATAGACGGCAGCCCACCAGGCTCCGCTGTCCCTGGGATTCTCCAGGCAAGAATACTGGAGTGGGTTGCCATTTCCTTCTCCAGTGCATGAAAGTGAAAAGTGAAAGTGAAGTCGATCAGTCGTGTCCGACTCTCGGCGACCCCATGGACTGCAGCCTACCAGGCTCCTCCGTCCATGGGATTTTCCAGGCGAGAGTACTGGAGTGGGGTGCCATTGCCTTCTTCGTCATGTCATACTAGAAGGAAGAAAAACTAATACACAAATAATTACAAAGCTATTTTAAAATATATTAACACATAGTAATAGATGAGTGAAATGTTTAGAGGATTTTAGAAATTAAAGAAGGATTAAGTCTAATGTAATACTCAAAATTCTTCATGCTAGACTTCAACAGTACATGAACCGTGAACTTCCAGATGTTCAGGCTGGATTTAGAAAAGGCAGAGGAACCAGAGATGAAATTGCCAACATCCATTGGATCATACAAAAAGCAAGAGAATTCCAGAAAAACATCTACTTCTGCTTCATTGACTATTGTAAAGCCTTTGACTGTGTGGATCACAACAAACTATGGAAAATTCTTCAAGAAATGGGCATACCGGACTACCTTACATGCCTCCTGAGAAACCTGTATGCAGGTCAAGAAGCAACAGCTACAGCCAGACATGGAACAATGGACTGGTTCCAAAATGGGAAAGGAGTACGACAAGGCTGTTTATTGTCACCCTGCTTATTTAACTTATATGTAGAGTACATCACGTGAAATGCTGGGCTGGATTAAGCAAAAGCCGGAATCAAGATCGCCAAGAGAAATATCAATAACCTCAGATATGCGGATGACACCACCCTTATGAAAGAAAGTGAAGAGTAACTGAAGAGCTCTTCGTGAAAGTGAAAGAGGAGAGTGAAAAAGCTGGCTTAAAACTCAACATTCAGGGGGCGGGAGGGAAAAAAAAAAACCCTCAACATTCAGAAAACACAGATTATGGCATCCGGTCCCATCACTTCATGGCAAATAGATGGAGAAACAATAGAAACACTGAAAGCCTTTAGGTTTTGGGCTCCAAAATCACTGCAGATGGTGACTGCAGCCATGAAACTAAAAGACGCTTTCTCCTTGGAAGAAGAACTATGACCAACCTAGACAGCATATTAAAAAACAGAGACATCATTTTGCCAACAAAGGTCTGTCTAGCCAAAGCTATGGTTTTCCCAGTAGCTATGTATGGATGTGAGAGTTGGACTATAAAGAAAGATGAGTGACAAAGAACTGATGCTTTTGAACTTTGGTGTTGGAGAAGACTCTTGAGAGTCCCTTGAACTGCAAGGAGATCAAACCAGTCCATCCTAAAGGAAATCGGTCCTGAATACTGATTGGAAGGACTGATGCTAAAGCTGAAACTCCAATACTTTGGCCACCTGATGCAAGACCTGACTCATTAGAAAAGACCCTGATGCTGGGAAAGATTGAAGGCAGGAGGAGAAGGGGACAGAGAGGACGAGATGGTTGGATGGCATCACCGACTCAATGGACATGATTTTGAGCAAGCTTCAGGAGATTGCGAAGGACAGGGAAGCCTGGCGTGCTGCAATCCATGGGGTCGCAAAGAGTTTTTGAATGTTGAGTCGCAAAGAGTCTGACACAACTGAGGGACTGAACAACAACAACAACATGTCTAATGGAAACAGACTAAAATAAAGGGAAATTACTGATATCACTGTGATAATTGAAAGAATACCAATCTTTCATTGTGAAAACTTCACAGATGTCTATTCTTCTTAATTTTTATTTTATACAATAAAATAACAGTGCTGATTACCAATGTTGTGTTAATTTCAGGTATATAACAAAGTGATTCAGTTATACATATACATGCATCTACTGTTCGAATTCTTTCCCCATTTAGGTTATTACACAGTATTAAGCAGAGTTCCCTGCGCTGTGCAGTAGGTCCTCTATGGTTATCAATTTTAAATATAGCAGTGTGTACGTGTCCATCCCAAACTTCTAGATGAGAATCTGCTACTATGATGTAAGGTTGTTTCATTGCTGCTTCATCTAATGAACCTAATTGTACATTAAACACTAAGGGGGGAAGTATCACACAAAATTTAAAAATATATGTTCTAGTATCCAATGGACTTGGCTTTACATCCTTGTTCTGCCACTGATAAGCTTATGAAACTTGGCTTCAGTCCCCTCTTCTGAGAATGAGAATTACAGCTTTGCAACCCAGTAATATTGTAATATTGTTGAAATATTTAGTGCTAACTTGCATAATTATAAACTTGCCACAATCACTACCTAAAATAATGATCATTCACTCTCAATATACTGTTACATGATCCAAAGATAAACATAATAAAATTTGATCTGCAGATGTTGAGGGATATATCTGAATCTTTGTTTTTACCTGCGCCCTTAGTTTGTATATGTAAAACAAAACTTAATGTTTCAATACTTAGGGATTAAATTAAAAAATAAATAAGTTTAAAAATCTTCCTAGAATAATAGATAATACCATAGTATTTTAAAGTTTCAAAAATATTATTAAACACTTAAGAAGAATAACTGTCCTCAAGGAGCTTTAGTTGTAAAAGGAAAAAAAAGACAACACCGTTTTAGCAATGTTTCCCCATTAAATAAGAAATGCTACTTTATTATATAAAAAATGTATTCTAATACAGTGCTTCTCACACTTTCAGGTGCATTCCAATGATGTGGAGATCTTGTTGAATGGGAGATTCTGATTCAAGGTCTGGGGAGGGTCCTGAGGTTTGGCATTTCTAACAAGTCCACAAGTGAGGTCCAAGTTGCTGCTCCGTGGATCACAGTTTGAGTAGTAAGACTCCAATATGCAACTTGGTAATGAAAATTTTACGTGATGATACATTACAATAATTTTAAATTGATAGCTTCATTTCAAAGGTAAACAGGATAACCAGGGAGAATATATCTTTAAACTACAACAACAGGAAAGTGGAGGGAACACTGGGAGCAATGGAAGATGCAAGAGAGAAGAAAAAGAGAAGATCAGGGAAAAGCTGAGAGGTAGTTGACTGCATCTATAGAAGATAAGCTCTTCATTCTCCTAATTAAGTACTAACTGGACAACTGTGAAGTGTCACTAGATCTTTCAAGTTTTTCTAACAAATTATCATTAACCAGAAAATGGGTGTCCATTCTAGTAAAATGGATATAGAGGTTTCAACTTTCATTTTACAAAATTTGTGTAAATCCATACATAGTTAAATCCCAGAGCAAGAGACTATCAACTCTGCCCATGATCAAAAGAAGGATTTAGAAGGCAAGGAGGTCATTTAAATCTAGGCCATTGACCCCGAGCAGGTTTGCTGTGCCTATGATCAGGTTTGAGATGGTTTAAGGATATAATTAAGTCCATTACATGTGATCAGGTCAAAGGCAATTTCATGTAAGAGAGGGTACATAGTCATCAGGGAGTTTTAAAAATAATTAAGATGGTGGGAAAAAATGCTACGTATCTAGTCTTTTGGTGAAAGTGCATTTGCTGACACTTTTCCCACAAATCGTAAGTTCAAAACCCATTCAACCTGTACAACACAAACGTGAGAGATGAGCTAAATGTGTGTGTGTTAAGCTGTACACTAACTGTTGAAGTCAGCTTCTGAGTGCTGTGGGATAGGATGCTTAACTCTAACCAAGTGATTTTCAATGTAAAATGAAAAGTTCCTGACCTAAATAACCAGCAAAATATAAACAAGCAAGGAAGAAATGGGGATGACTAGTCTTAACCATTGAAATTACTAATTCATATTCATATTTGATTGAATGTATAAAAAGCTGAAAGCTTAATTCCTTGAACTCTTTGGGAGCTTGAACAAATGATCTTAAGAATAGATTTTTTTCCTCTTGTTCCTAGGGGGAAAAGCTTCAGTACTTGCTCTGACCTTTTGGCAAAGAGACTTTGTCTTATGTGTGCATTTAAGGCATTCAGATGTGTCTACATTCACTGGACTATAAGAATGAGAGCTTTCCTTTTAGTTCTACGAGTCCATCTACTAACATTCCTGTGGGATTAGGATACCTTATGAAAGAACACTCAAAAAGGATGTGAAAACAGCAAAAGAACAACACAAGCTGTGGAAGGCAAGGAATTATTATTATTCCGCTCTGATTCCTAGGACATACTGATAGAAATTACTTAAAGAAGACTCAAAGTGTGGGTGTTACAATATTTTCTCAGTCCTCAGTAGATGTTATAAACTACATTACTCATGCTATGACTGAATAAACTAATCTATCAAAGTTACACTTAAATATGGGCTTATTAACTAAGTTTATAGCGGCAATGACTTGTTTCATATTTCTGTTGCACTGATCCTCTTGACATGGAAATCATGACATGGAATGATATGCCATATCCATCTTTCCCTTTTTTTTTCCACAATAAATATTAGAGTTGAATGTTTCTCACCATGGTATACTTTTCTGCACAATCTTTGAATGATCTCAAACAATTATAAGCTAACCAAAGTGTATGCCTTTGAAGTTAGTGAAATATCTTACCCTTCAGCATGTGTAAAGACCTAACACTGAACAACCTAGCACCTTGAAAATCTTAATGTATTTTATTGCAATATGCATTGTATAAACACATATTTTATTATATATATATATATAATGTTTACTGTCCAAATATATGTATATGCACACATTTCTTAACATGTTTTTCTTGTTCAAATAAATTACTTTCTTCAAAGGAATCTTTGTTTTCAGTTAAGAAATATTTTAAATTGAATATTAGCTGAAAGCTGAAAATTAAGAAAAAACTTGATCAGATGTCAATGTGTAAGTACAAGTAATGACCACCGTGTGTGAGTACTCTGGGTTTCCATCTAAACAATGAATTTTATAATTGGTATCTGTCCTTATAACATAAGTACACTATACTTATACTTCAGGACTTGGCCAGTATTTGAAAAAAAAATCTATAGCAGTTAAATTCTTTAAGAGTATGGATGTGAGAGTTGGACCATTAAGAAGGCTAACGCTGAAGAATTGATGCTTTCAAACTGTGGTGCTGGAGAAGACTCTTAAGAATCTCTTGGACAGGAAGGAGACCAAACAAGTCAATCCTAAAGGAAATCAAGCCTGAATATTCATTGGAGGAACTGAAGCTGAAGGTCCAATACATTGGCCACCTGATTGGAAAAGACCCTGACGCTGGGAAAACTTGAAAGCAAGAGGAGAAGGGGACAACAGAAGATGAGATGGTTGGATGTTATCACTGACACAATGGACATAAGTTTGAGCAAATTCAAGAAGATGGTGAAGGACAGGGAATCTGGCTATGCTGCAGTCCATGGGGTCGCAAAGTGTTGGACACAACTTAGAAACTAAACAACAAATGATAGTCCTGTCTATAATGAAATCATAGTGTCATTAATACACATATACTAGTTTAACAACTGTCTTGGCTTCAACAATATTCGCCTTTAGGCAGAAGACATATGAGAAGTTGGAGTGCAAGAAAAATGGCCATATTTGTAGGTGTTTCACTGAAATTTTTCTGGTGATTTTTGTCAACTTAAAAAAAAAACTTAGCAAGGGAAAATTAGATAAAGCAACTACAGGACTATGTTTTTGTATAGCACTGCACAAAACAGTTATACTAATAAGCATTGTCTAGCATTCTAGTTTCAAACATTACAATACTTTTCCAAAAATTACCAAGGGTTTAAACACTTAGCAAAGAGTGTTGAAAATTCAACCAGAGAATTAAAGCAAT